>PVLA01000403.1:0-575374 GCA_004027455.1 Hydrochoerus hydrochaeris | reverse complement strand
AAGAAAGTTTTCAAGAATTTTACCCATTTTTTCTTCCATCAGGTTAAGTGTTTCTGGGTTAACATTTAATCATTTGAACAAACCTGTATTTAAAAGCAGGTGCAGTATTTGTATGCAACTACTTTTATCTGTAGATTGACTACATAGAGTAGGTACTATATTTAAAAGTTACTTGGATTGGCTATTTTCAGTGTTCATTTGAAATATTCATACAGTTGGGTTCATTTGTTTCTGCTTTCAATTAGTTCTTGGTTTATTCCTAGCCCTGCCAACTTTGTTGATTCAGTTTTATCAATGAAAATGAAGAACATTGACTGAAATGATTTCACAAGCCAAATCTCTATAAAAACATATATTCAGAAATATGTGACTTCCAACTTGGACTTCCACTCCTGAAAAAATTCTTACATATTACTGTGATTTATGTCCTTACAAAACTCAACCTTACCCCACAAAAATGTGTTCCTTAGTATTTAATCTTCTAGGGAGGCAACTAGAAAGCAAGTCTAAAAGTTCTTTTGGGGATTATAATGAAAACATGTTCAGAAATGGTATACTGATCTTTATAATTTTGTTATTTTAAGGTGCTAAATAAACTGAAATAAGTTGTTTTGTATATGAAAAGTTCTTTTTTATTGCTAAGTAATATTCCATGTTAAGAATATAGTAGGGGTTGGGGATTCAGCCCAGTGGCACAGCATCTGCCTGGCAAGTGCAAGAACCTAAGTTTCATTTTTGGTATAAAAAAGAATATATCAGTTAATTTTAATCACTAAATTCATTCTGGACTGTCTCTAGTTGTAAAGATTGTAAATAAAATCTCTACAAAAATTATTACATAATTTTTTGTGAACATAAATTTCCATTTTTTTGTGTTATAAATACCTAGTGTGATTGCTGGGTGGCTGTGTGAATGTATGCTTAATTTTAAGGAACCTCCAAATGATTTTTCAGAATGTCTGTAATATTTTAGAATCTTACCATCAGTGTGTGAAAGATCTACTTTATCAACATCCTTGCTAGCATTTCTTAACAGCGATATTTTTAATTTAAACATTCCAAAATGTATACAATAATCTTTCATCATGGCTTTAATTTGTACTCTATGATAACCAATGATGTTACATATCTTTGCAAGTGCTTACTTATTTGTAGTTTTCATCACACAGATATTATATCTGTTCTGCTAGAATTATAACTAGTTTTTCAATGTGTTTGATGATTGTAACTGGAATATAATTTTTAAGACAGAGTTTCACTATGAAACAGTTTGAGCTGACCTTGAACTCACTATGTAGTCTAGGCTGGCCTCAAATTTATGACACACCTGCTTTTGCATCCTGAATGCTAGGATAACAGGCATGCACCACCACATCCAGTTCACTTAAAAAATTACTTATTTGCTCAGTTTGAGTTCTGGGGAGATATAGAGCTTTTTTTTGGTATGAGGGATGAAATCCATGACCTTGTGCTTGTCAGGCAGGCACTTATGCCACTGAGCTATATCCCCAGCCCCTAGAGCTTTTAATTCTAGTTTCTGCTTGTTTATTGCTAGTATAAAAGTATAATTTGTATACTTGTATATTTGTATATTTGTCCTTTGCTCAGTTATCTTGGACCTTTACTTATACGTAACCTTGGTACTTTTTTGGATTCTGTGGAATTTTACTTTTAAACAATATTTATGATTAAGTACCATTTTGTTCCTCCTTTCTAATATGTGTATTTTGAAAACTTCTTTTCCTTGCATCTTTTACTGTCTACCACTTCTAGCACTATGATGAGTAATTGGTGAGAGTAGATATCCTTGCCTTGTTCGTCGAGAGGGAAAATATTTAGCATTTTACCATTAAGTAAAATGTTAGATTTAAATTTTTGTAGAGGTTTTCAATCAAGCTGAGGATATTCTTCTCTGTTCTTAATTGGTTTATTTATTATTTTTATTTTAAAGAGACTAAACCAAGCAAAACAAAACACAACAAAGCTAATCAAGCCAGTATAAGTGACAAAAGACTTCAAAACAATAGGAAGTCATCAATAGTTACTATAATGCCTCCTGCTGTCTTCAAAATAGCCACAGATACCTTCAGACACAGTAAAAATCAAACAAACTGAAACAGAATAGAACCAATAAAAACAAAACAATGAATGTATTAAAGGGCTTCAAAACAAGATAACGGTAAATCTAAAATGGCTACCATAATATATCACATTATTTTTGAAATAGCTGCCCATGCCATCACATACAATAAAATCAAACAATAGTTTTGATTAATAGAACAAAAACAAATCCAACCAATGAAAATAATACAGGACTTCCAATCAAGACATTAGAGAATCAACAATGGACACCACCCTCAGAAGGAGATCCCCTGTAGATGCTACACTGCATATTGCAATCCTCTGAATAAATGATCACATCATTGGCTTTAGACCTGCAAGTCAGTGAAACACTAAACACAACAAGCATTAAATTGAATTCCACCTCAAAAGCCATCATCACAGCCTGTGTTTCTCTAGATGAGCCACTCAATTACAGCAGTGGGGAGAGAAGGTTTGGCTCTTGTTTCCCAGCCCTCGTGCTGGAAGGGGCTGGCATCTGGCTCTCCCCCCAGTGGCCTGTGCATGGTGCTGATTCACAGGGAAGACTAGCTTCTTTGTGACTTCTTGTTCTCTTCCCCCACAGTCCATGAATGGCACTGACTCACATGAAAAGGCTGGCATCTGGCTGTCACCCTAGTGGCCTGCACATTCTTAGTTGATTGATTGACTGATTGATTTTAGTATATGTGTTGCCAACACGAGCACTAAAGCTTTTATTTTTTATTTGTATATGTGTGTTTAATTTTCTTTCCAGAATTAATTTCATTGGTACAATTTCTGTATACATAACAATCACACTCATCAGAGAGAATTTGTACCTGCACATAATATAATTTGATTCTTTTTTCCCCATTCCCCACCTCACCCTTCAACCCTTCTTCCTCTCCTTATATTCAAAAGCTTTGTTTCCATTTCTCCCTTCTGTTCTTTTATTTTCCTTTTCCTTTCTCCCAGTTCCCCTTCCCATTTGAACATTTTTTTCCTACTTGCCAATATCTGTCATCCATTTTGATCCTTATTTATGCTTTTAGTTTCACATACAATAGAAAAAATGCAATATTTAAACACATGTGTCCAATTTTTTGCACTTGGAAGTACAGGCTCAGGGTATATCCATTGACCTAAGAATGTCTTATTTACCCTTCTTTATAGTAGAGTAGTACTCCATTGTATATAAAAACCACATTTTCTTTATCCATTCATCCTTTTATTGGGCATCAAGATTGTTTCCAAGATTTATTTATTATGAATTGTGCTGCTATAAACATGGGTGTGCATATATTGCCATGGCATGATGCTTTTAACTCTTTCAGGGAGATAACAAGAAGGGAAATAGCTGGATCAAATGGAACCTTTAATATGAGAACTTTTATAACAAGTGAGTATTTAATTTTTCATAAACTTTTTACAGCACCAATTGATATGATAATGGATTTTTTGCTTTAACTGTTTTTATAGGGTCTCACTATGTAGTTTAATGACCTTGAACTCATTATGTAGCCTAGGCTAGCCTCAAACTCACAGTGCTCCTCCTGCCTCAACCTCCTGAGTGCTGTGATTATAGGTCTGTGCCACTACACCCAGCTCTTCAGTTTATTAATATGGGAGATTATATTAATTTTTGAATGTTGAATCAGTCATGCATTACTGGAGTGAACTTTGGTTTAGGTATATAATTCTTTATACATATTTCTGAACTAAGTTTTCTAATATGTAGTGGATTTTTATGTCAGCTCATGTGAGATATTGGTCTATAGCTTTATTCTGTTTAATTTTCTTCTTATTTTTATGCTGCCTTTGCCTAATTTTGTTAGCAGAGTAATACTGGCTTCAGCAAATGAGTTGGAAAATGTTCTTTGTACTTCTGACTTCTGGAAAAAATGTACAAAATTGATGTATATAAATGTTAGAAGTCTCTGTCTGGGACTTGAAATTTATTTCATGAGAGTTTTAAAATAACAACTTTGTGTTTTTTTAATAGTTATAGAATTATTAAATTTATGTTTTTCACTCTGATTGAGATTCAGTATTTTGCAGATTTGGGGCAATTTGTCTATTTCTTCTCCATTATTGAATTTTTGTACATAGAAGTTATGCACAGTAATTATTTATCAACCTGTTAATGTCTGAAATTAAATGTAGGGATGATTACCTGTCCACTTCTGGTATTAGTAATCTATATCTTTTTTTCTCTTTTCTTCAGCTTGTCAAAAGTTTTATCAATTTTATTGGTCAAGTCAGAGAACCAACTTTTTGATTCTTGATTTTTCTCAAAGGTTTTTCTCTGTTCAATTTCATTGATTTCTACTCTTAGTTTTAATATTTCCTTCCTTCTGTGTGCTTTTGGTTTATTTTTCTTTTTCTAAGTTCTTGAGGTAAAAAGCATGCATTAAGAAAGTGCTCTCGTCTAAGTATTTATTGTCATAAATTTCCTTCTCGGATCTCTCTTTACTTCACATCACAAATTTTATTATGTTCCATTTTCTTCATCATTCAGTTGAGCATAGTTTTAACATTCTCTGAGACTTCTACTTTTGATCATTAGATTAATGAGAAATATGCTATTAATTGCCAAGTGCTTGGATATTTTCTTTTTGGGTCGCTGTTGCTGAATTCCAGAATGAAACCACAGGTTAGAGAATGATATACAGACGTTCCTTGTTTAACGGTTGATTCTGACCCTATGACTAGGTCATTAAATGAACTGGTAGCTGAGTGAGTAGTATAAGGCATGTACATTATGATATTCAGAACAAAAGGAATTCCAACATGATGACTTTGTTTCTATTTGCATAACTCTTACATGCAGTATTGTAATGCATAACAGAACATAAAACTACAGTACTGTACTATACAGTACAATCAGCAAAAACGACAATACTATATAAACAAGGTGTACTGTACAAAAAAGACAATGAGCCTCTGCAAACAAGATGTACAAAAGTATACATAAAAGAAAAAATGAGTCATAAATTGGAGTGATGCACTCTAAGTTTGAAGGAAACAGTCTTTAAATGGGTTGGTTGGTAAATGAAGAGTGCCTTTACTATGATTTCAAGTAATTCAAATTTTAACAGCTTTCTTTGTGACCCAGGGTATGGTTTATTTTGGTCAATATCTCATGTATTTTTTTGAAAAGAATGTATGTTCTGTTATTTCTGAGCAGAGGATTAGTTTCAGTAGGCTAATGGTTTTATTTATTAATTCTCTATGGCTGCTGTCATACATCACCATAGTCTTAATGATTTAAAGCAATGCAGACTTACCATCTTACATTCTGTTATTCAATAGACTGAAATGGGTCTCATTAGGCTAACAAGGGCAAGGCTTCATTTCCCTCTGGAACCGGAAAATTCATTATCTTACTCTTTTGACCTTCCAGAGGTCATCCATGTCCTTTGGCAAGTGGGTCCTTTGTTTCCATCTTCAAAGCCTTCTGTGGGTTGAGTTCTCTTCATTTTATATCACTCAATCCCTTCTTATGCCTCCCTCATCCACATTTGAGGACTACTGTGATTACATTTAGCCAGCTCTGAGAATCAAGAATCATCTTCCTATATTGAGGTCTAGGGGAAGCAATCTTAATTCCATTGGCTGTCTCTTTACCATTTGTTACGTGATGTATTCACAGTCTTGGAGACTGAAACATGAATATCTTTGGTGAGTTATTCTGTTTACCATGGTGTGATGGGGGGTGGTTCTGTGTACATTCTTATTTTCTATCAAGTAGTTCTTTCAATTACCACAGTTGGGATTGTTGAAGTCCCCAACTATAACTGTGGATTTGTCCATCTGTTTTTATCATCCTGTCAGTTTTTGCTTTGTACATTCTGAAGCTCTGTTCTTGGGCAAAAAACTTTAAGATCACTGTGTAATTTCATTGTATTGCACTTTTTATCATTATGCAATATTCTTCTTTATCCCTGGTAATATTTGCCCTGCAGTCTACTTTATCTGATTTTAATATATGCACTCTTGTTTTGTTTGATTAATGGTCACATGATGAATCTTTTACTTTTAATTTCTTTGTAGTATATTTAAAGTGAGTTTTTGTAGAAACCATATGCTTGAGCCATGTTAATTTATTCACTCTACCAATCTCTGTCTTTCAATAGATGTATTTACATTTAATAAAATATTAATATACTAGGGCTTAAGTCATCCATTTTATTATGTATTTTCTTTTGATTCATTCTTTTTATTGAGGCAAAATTCATACCATTTAAGATTAACCATTTTAAAGTGTAAAGTTTTGTGGCATTTAGAACATTCACAGTATTGTACAAACACACTTCAATATAGTTCCAAAAATATTTTCATCAACAAAGAAAGAAACTTGTGTCTTTAAGCAATCATTCTCCATTCTAACCTTAATCCCGACCTACCCACCGGTAAACACTGCTCTATTTTACATCTTTATGAATTTGGCTATTCCAGGTATATCACCTAAATGAAATCACAAAATGTGACCTTTTGTGTTTGGTTCTTTAACTTGGCATAACGTTTTCAAGGTTCACACACATTGCAACTTGTGCCATCCCTTTTTCTAATTTAAATTTTTATTTTTTAATGATTGCAAGAAACAACTTATGTAAACGAATACATCTGCAAACCAAATAACGCTTAAAATTACTTCAGGTTTAACTAATTTCATAAAAATACTCCGAGGACAGCAACATCCACAGATTTTAACTGCATTACTGCTTTGCCCATTCTTTTTTCTTTTCTTTTCCAAATAACCTGTTTAGAATTTTATTCAAGATAGAATGTATTTTCTCATATTCTGCCCACTGCTCTTATAGGCAAGATCTGCTACCTAATGACCAGATCCTGTGCCCTCTTAATTTTAACAATCTTGTCACTGTAAAGGTTCACAGTGGGTCTTATATCTTCTTTTATATTTTTGTGCTCAATATTGTATCACCTCACATTACCTGATGTATTAAATCCTGCAACTTTATAACACCATTTTTAAATACCACCCAGCCACTGGCCTAGTGCTGCAACAAACTTGCTGACTACTATAACCAAATAGCCTACATTTTCACTTTTATTTGGAAAATATTTTTATATGTCTATAGAGTATAATGTGGGGGTTTGATACATCTACATATATAGAATGTTTATATCAAGGTAATTAATATGTATTGACATATATCCCCTCACATAAGTAATTTTTGTAGTGAGAACATGTAAAATTTATTCTTTTAGAAATTATTTTCTTTCTCATTCTTTTAATGCCTGTGTTATATACTATTTTGTAGGAATACAATCACATTTTACACAGCCTCCTAAAAATGGGCATTTGGGTTATTTCCATTTATTTGCTATTATAAATGTTGTTATAAGGAACAGCCTTTTATGTAGGTCATTTCTCCTCATTTTATGTATGAGAAAAATGAAACTAAAAGAGATCAAGTTGTATGAGAACAATTCTTGAGAAAGCCCACCTCAAAATTGTATCAGTTAATAAAAGACTGATGTAATCTGGTTGTTGAATATCATCTTACAAAATTTAAAGCGTACTTCCACTCTTTTTTTCCAACTAGGTCTTGTTTTGTTGCTGAGGCTAATCTCAAACTCCTATGCTCAAGAAAACTCCTGCCTCAGCTTTTTAGTGATGGTGTCAACAGGAATGCATCACTGTGACGGCTCCAAATTACACCGTTAGAATATATTTCTCCCCACACTTACTCATTTTAGCATGGAGTTTATAAACAAGAGCTCCAGAGTCATGATGCTAGGTTTTACTTTATACTCTATTATTTATCAGCTGTGTGACCTTGGGCAAGTCACAACCTCTTGTTTCCTCATCTATGAATGTGGGTCTTTTTAAATCTTATTTTAAAGAGCATAAAACCAAACAAAATGAGGCAAAATGAAGTCAATCAAAACAAAACAATGAGAGTGATACAGGACTTCAAAACAAGATAATAGAAAATCAAAGATGGCTCTCAAAATGCCTCATTATCTTCAAAATAGCTGTCCATACCATAAGAAATAATAAAATCAAACAAAAAAGAACAGAATAAAACCAATCAAAGCAAAACAAAGTGATTCAGGACTTCAAAACAAGATAAGAGCAAATCAACAAGGGCTACCATAATATATCTTGTTATCTTCAAAGTAGCTGCCCATACCATCAGACATAATAGAAGAAAACAAAACAATGAAAATGATACAGGACTTCCAAACAAGGTAATACTAACAATGGCTAACAGTTTCCCTTTTTAGATATTTCCTCTGCTTTCACCTTCACAATATCTAGTGTACATTTTGGATCCCACTAACTTCTTCAGTTTTTTTTATCTGTAATTTTAAAGGGAATAAAACAGAGCAATAAAATGAATCAAAACATTGATCAGACATTAGGAAATCTACAATAGATACTATGTTGCATATTGTTCAGGCTGTTGCTGAAAACACAGTACTTCAAACACTTCCTGGCACATATTAAGAGTCACATAGGCACTGGCTGTCATAGTAGTGTTATTATCATCCCTGTGGCTTCTGAATGTGCTTTTTAAACAGTGACCACTGTGCTGTGCAACAAGTCACACGCAAAAAAAAAATTGTTCCTCTTGTATAACTGAAACTTTGCATTCTTCAGTCAATGTCTCCTCATTTTCCACTACACCTGTAGCCCCTGGTAACCTCTTACTCTGTTTTCATGAGTTTAACTTTTTTAGATTCTACATATAAATGACATCATATAGTATTTGTTTTTCTGTTCCTGGTATATTTCACTTAACAAAATATATATCACATTTTATTTATCCATTCACTTGTTGATAGATACTTAGATAATCTATAACTTGGCTATTGTAGATAATACTGCAATAAATAGTGGTGTGCAGATGTTTTTCAACATATGGATTTTAATTTTTTATATATTCCCAAAAGTGGTACTACTGGATTACATGGTATTTCTAATTTAGTTTATTGAGAAATTTCCTTAGCGTTCTCCATAATTATAATGGCTATGCTAATTTATATACCTACACATCCTTGCCAATACTTAATCTTTCTTCACAGTCTTGCCAGTATCATTCAGGCTTGATAAATATATTTTCGTAATTTATTTTTGAAGTCAGGTAGTATTATCCACCTATTTGTGACAGTGAGATAGTGAGGTCTTCTAATATAATTTTGTTTAATGCCAACAACTATTTCATCTTGGCTATAGTAATAAAATCAGCAATAAAAATGGCATGAATCACAAACTGGATATTGACATACCCAAGAACCTTTAATGTACCACACTTGACCACAGAAAAGAGATCTATAACTATAGTGTAAACAAAGATACTAACCTACAGTAAATACCTACTGGAACAAAATAAATACTTGATTATGATACAATATCGGGTTCTCTACATATAATATGTGTTATAGATAAGAATATGTATGTAATTCAATTTAAATACATTTATATATAATCATATACATTATAGGTCAGTATCTTTGATGAACATAATGCAAAAGTACCCAATAAAATACTAACAAATTCAACAGCACACTACAAGATCACATAACACAATCCCACGGTATTTACCCCTCAGTTACAAAGACAGTTTGACATGTGAAAATAAATAAATGTTATATACCACATTAACAGAATGAAGGACATAGATCAATAAATGCAGTAAAAGAATCTGAAAATACTCAGCATCTTTTAAAGATAAAGCTCTCCACAAATTAGGCATAGAACTAACGATTTTTAACACAATACTCATGCATACAATGAGATCACAGCGCAGTAAAACTAGAAATCAATGACAAAAGAAACCACAGAAATCATGGAAATGCATAGAAATTAAATAATACCCACTTGAAGAATCAAAGGATTATAGAAAAAATCAAGAAAGAAGTAAGATATTTCCTAGAATTAAATGATAGTGCCAGTGCAGCATAACAGAGCTTATGGGAGACAATGAAAGCAGACCTAGGAGGAAAGTTCATAGCTGTAAATACCCACATCAAAAAAGTAAGCCCAAATAAATAACCTAATGATGAACTTCAGGGTCCTAGAAAAACAAAAATAATACAAATCCAAAGTAAACATAAGGAAACAAATTATAAAGACCAGAGTAAAAATCAATGAAATTGCAACTAAGAAACAGTATACACAATAAGTGAATTGAAGAAAAGATTATGTGATAGAATAAAAAAAAGACAAGCATTTGGCCAATCTTTTCCCCCATAAAAGGGAAAGAAAAGACTAAGATTTAAAAAACTCAGAATAATCCAATGAAATCTAAGCAGTAATAAAAATCCTGCTAACTAAGAAAACTGCAGGCCTACATGGATTTGATGCTAAATTCTCCAAAACCTTCAGAGTAAGAACAACACCACTACTCTTTATACTCTCTAATGAAATTGAAAGGGAAAGAGTACTTTAAACATCATTCCTGGAAGCTATCATTACCCCAATTACAAAACCAGACAAGTATCTAACCAAAAAATGTGAGTATATACCAATTTCTTTAATGAACATAGATGCAAAAATTCTCAGTATGATATGATACATACATTCATGATAGAATTGAGAAAAATAAAATGCATAGGATTTAACTTAACCAAGGAAGAAAATTACTTCTACAATGAGGACTACACTACTCTGGAAAAGAAAACAAAAAGAACATTAGAAAACTGAGACCAGGGATATAGCTCAGTGGTACAGCCTCTGTCTTGCAAACACGAGGTCATGAGTTCAACTTCAGATACAAAAAAAGAAAGAAAACAAACCAAGAAAAGAAAAGAAAAAGGTAATGGAAAGATATCTTTTATTCCTGAACAGGCAAGACCAATATAGACAAAATAGCCATACTTTCAACACTGATAATACAGAGTTCATGCAATTCCAATAAAAATGCCAGCAGGATTCCTCATATAATTTGAAAAAAAACCTAAAATTTATACAGAACCAGAAGAGACTTAGAATATCAAAAGCAATCCTGGGTAACAAAAGTAAAGTACAAGGTATCATAACACCTAACTTCAAGTTATATTACAAGATGAGAGTGATAAAAACAGCATGGTACTCACACAAAAACAGACACATGGATCAATAGAACAAAACAGAAAATATAAAGACAACCCCAGTTACATTTAGCTATTTGATCTTCAACAAAAGGGAGAAAGACCTATACTGGAGTAAATATCACCTCTTTAATAATAAAAATGGCTTATACACATGGACAAAACTGAATCTAGACTCATATCTCTATGCATCATAAAACTAAAATCAAAATTGATCAATGATCTAAATATATTAAAATAGCAACACTTAATCTGCCAGAAGATAAAATAGGTAAAACTTGTGAAGTCATAGGCATAGGCAAGGACTTTCTAAACAGAACCACAGTTACACAAGAGATAGTACCAAGGACCAACAAATGGGAGTCTAAATTAAATGGGAGTCTAAATTAAAAAGCTGCTACCCAGCAAAGGACATAATCAACAGACTGAAGAGACAACCTATGAAATGGGAAAAAAATTGCCAGCTATTCTTCAGTCAGAAGACTAATACCTGGAACATATAAAGAAGCCAAAACGTAGATCTTCCTTAAAATAAAAGACACAGTCAAAAAATGGACAAGTGAAATGAATAGATCCTTCTCAGAAAAAGAAAAAATGGCCAACAAATAAACAAAAAAATGTTTGTCATCTCTGGCCATGAGAGAAATGAAAATTGAAACCACACTAATATTCCATCTTATTCCAGAAAGAATAGCCATCATCAAGAAATCAAATAACAACAAATGCTACCAAGGCTTCAGGGAAAAAAGAATCCTTCATTCTTGGTAGGAATGTAAGCTGACACAACTCTATATAAATCTATATGGAGATTCCTCATAAACAAAAACTAGAAATCCCATTTGACCCAGCTATACTCTTTTAGGTATCTTCCTGAAAGGGTTAAAGTCATCATATTACAGTGATGTGTGTATACCCATGTTTATAGCAACACAATTCATAATAGTTAAATTATGGAAGCAGACTATATGTCTATTAACAGATGAATGGATAAAGCAAATGTGGTACTTATACACAATGAAGTATTACTGTGCCTCAAAGAAGGAAAACTCATGTCATTTGTAGAAAAATGGATGTATCTTGAAAACATAATGTTAAGTAAAATAAATCAGACACACCAGTGTAAATATTGCATGTTTTTTCTTATACAAGAAACCCAAAGTACAAGAGTAACATAAAGGCTAGATAAGAAGTAGGGAGATGGATCTTTCTCCTGTGGGAAGGACATTAAGAGATGAAGGGAGAAGGAGGGAGGAGAGGCAGTGGAAAGGGATGAAAAAAGAATTAAGATGTGTCATGTACATATACCAACTCTCCATAAGGAATGTGATCATTATGCATTAAAAACACTAATAAAAATAAAAATAAAGAAAACAAAGAATTGTCCCCTTTCTTTGGAACCTATCAAATTGTATCATCATCCCTAAACACTATATATATATATATATATATATATATATATATATATATATATATATATAATATCCCTCTTACTTGTCTTCCTCCAGATGCTCTAAATGAATTCTTTAAGTATCTTTTTGTTTTCAGCATTTATTGCAAGTTTCAGATCTTTTAGAGCTCTATCTTGTCATTATTCATATTTGTTGTTGCTGTCTTGCTTTCAGTCACTCATTCACACAGTCAGTAAATGTTGAACACTGCAAGGATAAGGGACAGGTGTGGTAGCATCCATGATAAGCACAATTCTTGTACTCATGAAGTTTCTGGTCTCCTGAGAAAGACAGTGTAAGAATTTTCTATCACAGTGTGAAAAGTGCAATGAAAAAAGCATATACTGAGTTCTGTGAAAGGTCAGGAAAGGAAAACCACAGAGGGTGCATGTTGGCACAGGCAGAGGAAGAATAAGGCTGCACAATGGAAATCTTTCTGGAAATGGCATAGGGGCTGCATTTTTAAGGATTAATGATAGGCCTGGAGAAAGGAGCAGGGAAAGGATCCACAGCAGAGGAACCAGCATTCGCAAGGTCAGGAAGGAAAAGAGAGTTGGATGGATTCAAGGAACATGAATAATGTGGTATGGCTGAACTAACGATGAAAGCAGAGGAGCACCCTTGTTGGAGGTGGGAAAAGTAACCTGGATCACAGACATCTAGGACTTTGTAAACTATGTCAAGTTGATTACACTTTTGAAGGTTAGAGGAAGTGTTTGGTTGCTTTTAATCAGGAGACTAACGTGTTGAGAAATTTTTTATTATTTAGTCAATGTGCAAGCATATTAGTAAATTGGATGAGGATACGAAGAATTAAAGTGTGAAGATCTGTGAAGGAGATGATATGTGGAATGGGAGACTAAAAACCTAAAAGTAAAACTCCACAAATGTAAGCAGGGCTCTCTAGAATCTCCTGGTGCTGAGAGCAGTATTAAGGACATCTCTGTAGGAGGGTCTGGGAAATGTTGTGTGGTCTAAAGGGCTCTGCATTGAAAATAAGGGAGAACCAAACCAGCGCAAAGTTTACCCATTGAAACTTTGCCTTAATCAGATCATTCTTTTGGGTTAACATGATTTTTCTGATTGATCACCCATTCAATTTCCTAGCAGAGAAAAAATTCTGAGAAAATGATGAACACTTACTGAAGGCAAAGATCACGAGCAGAAGTCAGGGTCTCTATAATTTTTATGTACAATGTCTAGTGCTTAATTTAAAAAGTATTGAGTCTTCCATGAGGAAACGACAGACCCCATAAGGAATGCAGAAATTTGAGTTGACAGACCCCACCCCATTACTCATCTGTGCCAGGTTGGCCATGGCCCTTGGCAAGCCTGTCCACATAGTCTACCTAGAAGTATGTCACATCCCTCAGTGAGACCACCTCCATACTTCCTTCCATTGGCCTCACCTGGTTTTCTTCATGGTTTCTTCCCTCTCTGCTTTTTGTATTGGTACACAGATGCCTCTGATGTCTCCAAATAAGCATGTTTTTATAGAATTTTAATTTTTTAGTTCCATTACTATTCTACTGCATTGAACTTCCTGTTTGCAGCCTGCACTTTTCTCAGTAACATCTCAGTTCATCATTCCAAGTTTCCAGTCCACTTAATTGAGTAACAACATGGCTTCAGTTTGGTATATAAATGCAGTAGGGCTGTTTTCTAGTTTTTCTTTGATTTCATCTAAATCTCTCTCTCAGCTCTCAGGACAGAGAAGAATTTTAGCATGGGCCTACAGTAGAGTTGGAAGTTTCCTTCTCTCTTCTTTGCACTGAAGCCTTTAGGGTTGGGATAGGAGGAAGGAAAAAAGGAAAGTAGGTTATCATTTTCTCTATTTGTGGAAGTTTTTTCTCCTCTGTTTATGGGTCATCATCACAGCACAATTTATAGTATGGATCCTCAAAATGGAATTTATGCATCTAGGTGAGGAGCAAGTACTCCATTTAATGCTGTAAGAACATATTAGAACTTCTGCCACAGCAGTATTTTAATCCAAAGAAAAATTTGAAATCCAAGCATGGTGGTGCACACCTATAATCCCAGTGCTCTGGAAAGTGTGACGGAAGAATTCCTGTGTCTGAAGCCATCCTGGGCTACAGAGTGAATTCAAGACCAGCCTGAACTATATAGTGAGATGCTGTCTAAAAAAAGTATCAATTTGAGTCAGCATCACTAAACTTTATTATATAAATGGACATAACAATAACTATTAGATGATCACACACGTCATAAGGATTCCTGGGTAAGAAGGGAGTTCAAATTACATCTGAGGTCAAATGAAGACATCGAAACAAAAGTTTAAAGATACTTAAGTACACACAAACAATAGCACATATAAAGATTTATAATACACTTATAGTATCACTTTAAAAAACTTAAAGAAATGGACTTGTAAATTCAAATTTCTATAAATGGAAGTGTAGTGGCAGAGGATGCATAATCAATGTACTATATTATCCATTTTGTAAAAAATTCAGATATTACATATTGAGTTCACTTATAACTAGTAAATTGTTTTGAGTGAAAATTATTAGTTCCAAAGTTGTGGTATATAAGAAAGTGTAAACACCATGCCACTTTAATTATACTTTTTTTTTTTTTTGGTCCCAGGGATCGAACTCAGGCCAAGCTAAATCCCCGGCCCTAATTATACATTTTGCAAATAAAACTTGGTGGTTCAAAAAAAAAGTAAATTAAGAGCAAAGTAAAAGAAAGAAAATAGGAAATAGATAAACCTTTCTCAAATGGAAAGGTGATAAAAAGAGGTGGAGGGAGGAGAGGGGAAGAGAATGAAAAAAGAAATTTGGATGTGTACATGTCCCACTCCACACAAGAAATGAAAATGTTATGTACTACAAATGTGTACTGGTGAATAAAAATAAACAAATAAAAAGTCCAAACTTGACTTCTCAACAGAAATCGTGAAACTGGAACATAAAGGAAGGGCATTATAATACAAAAAAAGGCCACAGAAATAGAAGTCTATAACCATTAAAAAACATCTTTAGAATGACAATATCAGATAAACAAAATTTGAATGAATTTATAGTCAATAAGTCTGTAGTGATATATATAGAATTTTATTTTTTTATTTTGGAAGGAATAAACAAAGCAATAAAATGGAACTAAACAGCAAGAACAATATTGGATTTCAAAAACAAGACAGAAGAAAATTTCCCATAGTTGCTATATTGCATATTGTTATCCTCTAAACAGATGCTCAGACTACTGGCCCCAGACCTGCAAAGTTAATCAGCCAATACAAGCACTAAGTTGTTTTAATATCTCAGTTTCTATCATCCCAGCCTGTGTTCCTTAAATCAGCTGGTCTGGGGTGGGGGCACACAGGGAGGGGTCTTCCTGTCTCCCAGCCTGAGCACTGGCTGGCTCATGGGAAGGATGGACAGACTTCTTGGTTCTCTTTGTGGCTTACAGCTGCCACTGGCTCATGGGAAGGGCAGGCTGACTTCTTGGTTCTCTTCCCAGCCCATGACTGCCACTGGCTCACAGGAAAGGTAAACTGATTTCTTGGCTCTCTCCCAGCACACTGCTGCTGTTTTTTTATGGGAAGTGTTCAGGCTGACTTCTTGGTTCATTTTCTGGCTATGGCTGCCACTGGCTCACAGGAATGCAACATGTATAGAATTTTAAAATGCCAGACAACACTATGGAGTTTGGGTAGATTGATGCCATTACTTAAGTTCCTGTATTGGCAGAACTAATATTGTCAAAATGGTTATTCCTCCAAAACTGATATACAGATTTAATGTGATCCCAATCAAAATACATACAAAAATTCTCACAGAACCAGAAAAGACACTTTTCAAATTTATATAGAACCAGAACAGACCTAGAATAGCAAAACCAATCCTGGGCGATAAGAGCAAATCAGGAGAGATCACAATACCTGACTTCAAGTTATAACACAAGGCTACAGTGATTTTTAAAATGTCATGACATTGGCACAAAACCAGACATGTAGATAAATGGAACAGAATAGAGGATGCAGAATTAATCCAAGAAACATTCAGCTACTTGATTTTCAACAAACAAGTTATATATATATATATATATATATATATATATATATATACACACATATATAAGCAAAGATAGCCTCTTTAGCAAATGTTGCTGGGAAAACTGGCTGTCCACGTACAGAAGATTGAAGCTTGACTCATATCTCTCACCTTGTACTACACTAAAATCAAAATTGATCAAGGATCTAAATATTAAAACAAAAGCACTTAACCTACTGGAAGATAAAATAGGTAAATCTCTTTAATTCATGAGGTAGGTAAAATATTTCTGAAAAGAATTCCCATGGCACAAAGATTATCAACAAGAATCAACAAATGGGACTAGATTAAATTAAAAAGCTTCTGGACAGAAAAGAAAACACACAAACAAAATGAAGAGGGAGCCTACAAAATGGAGGAAAAAATTACCAGCTATTCCTCACACAGAGGAATAATATGTATAATATATAAAAGAATTCAAAAAGTTAGACACCCCCCAGTAATTAAAACTCAAGTGGACAGATTAAATAAATCCCCCACTTCTCAGAAGACAATGTATGATTAGCCACTAAACTTAAGAAAAAAATGTTCAATATCTCTGTATTAATGTATTAATTACACAAATGCAAATTAATACAACACTAAGAATTCATCTCATGTGAGAAAGAATATCCATCATCAAGAAATGAAATAAGCCAGGCATACAGACCAGCAACACAAGACTTCCCTGGTAAGCATGAGATCTTAAGTTCGATTCCAAGTTTAAAACAAAAATGAAATAATAACAACCGCTGGCATGGATGTGGTGAAAATGGTTTCCTTCCACATCTTTTTTGGCAATGTAAACTAATCAACCACTATGGATATTGACATGGAGACTTCTCAAAAAGTTAAAAATAAAAATTTCATTTGACCCAGCTCTTTCCCTTCTAGATATCTGTCCCAAAGTGTGAAAAATATCATATTTCAGAGGTATATGCATACTCATGCTTATATAGTACAATTTATAACAGCTAAAGTTTAGAACAGCCCACGTGCCCATCAACAAATGAATGGATAAAGAAATTGTGGTATTTATACACAATGAAGTACTACTCTGCCATAAAGAAGAATAAGTTGAGGCATTTGCAGATAAGCGGATCCACCCTGAGATCATAATTTTAAGTGAAATAAATATGACACAAAAGTTCAAATATTGCATAGTTTCTCATATAAGAGAAAGAGTAAATACAGGGTGGTACAGGCCTGTAATTACAGCACTTTGGAGGCTGAGGCAGGAGAATCATTGAAAGTTTGAGTCCTTTCTGGGCTACAAAGTGAGCTCAAGATTAGCGTGAAGTACAGAATGAGACCCTGTCTCAAAAAGACAAAAGAGAGAGACAGAGACAGAGACAGAGACAGAGACAGAGAGAGCAAATAAATAAAGAGCAAAATAAAATATAAATAAAGAGCAAGTAAAAGCTAGATAACAGGAAGTAGGGAGATCTTTTTCAAATGGCAAGAAGAAGAAGAGATGGATGGAATGGAAGGGAGGGAACAGGATTAAAGAGAATTGAGGAGAAATGGTAATAGAGTTTTTGTAAATGAGAAAGGGAACAAGATTCCGAAGGAGCAAAAGGTATGGGTGGGGGAGAAATAATACGTGTTATGTCCTTGAACAAATTCCCCATGATGAATGTAATTATGTACTTCACACAATTTGCAGTGACTATAGTATCTTATAAATAAGAGAAGGTGAGTGCAGTGCTTTATGCCTGCAATCCCAGCTATTCAGGAGATTGAGGTGTTAAAATTGCAAGTTCAACATAATCCCAGGAATCTTAGTGAGATACTGTTTCAAAAGCAAAGAAAAAGAGCAGGGGATGTAGTTAGGTGGTAGTGTTTGCCTAGCATGCACAAGCCCTTGGTTAGATCCACAGCGACAGGTAATAAGAACAAAACAAATCAAACAAAAAACACCACACACAGATAGCAGGTGGTTTTATATGCCTGTAGTCCCAACTGCTTGGCAAGCTGAGGCAGGAGGATCACTTCAGCCTACAATTCAAGACTAACTTGGACAGAACAGAGAGACAGCACAGCAAAATCTTGTCTCACAAAAATGACACAGAAAGATCTTTTTCCCCAAATCCATTAATTTTAAAGAAAAAAATTTCAAAACACAGTAGTTAAGTAACAATAGTATATACATTGCATATTATACACACACACACACACATTGTTTCAGCTTCTCATACTAGTAAAGCCATACAACGTTTACACAGGCATGTGAGATTTGAGTATGTTCTCAAGTTGCATTCACTTACCTATAGAAATCTCAAGTTTATCTTTCTTTATAGCTCAGTAGTACTTCACTGTATAAAACTACCACATCTTTTTTTATCCATTTCTCAGTCAATGGGCATTTAGGTTGTTTCCAAGATTTAGCTATTACAAATTGTACTGCTATAAACATGGGTGCACATATATTGATGTGACATGATGTTTTTAATTCTTCTGGGAAAATACTCAGAAGGGGAATAGTCGCGTTACATGGGACCTCCAATCCTAGTTTTTTGAGGCATCTCCATACTGATTTCCACAGTGGCTGCAGGGTCTAACCTCCCTTAACATACTTAATTAAAAGCATACAACGTATGTACTTTGATCAAAAGAGGAAATTGAAAAATTCAGACATATATAGAAATTGAACATTACTAAATTAACAATGGATCAAAGAAAAATCTCAAAGGAAATTACAAAATACTTTGAGGTGAATTTGAAAATCACCAAATTGATGAAGAAAATGTGGTATTTATACACAACATGATACTACTTTGCTATGAAGAAGGATAAACTAGAGTTATTTGTAGGAAAATGGATGCACCTGAACACATAATGTTAAGTGAAATAATTCAGACAGACAAACTTAAATAATGTATGATTTCTAAGTATAAGTAAAGAGCAAAATAAATGACAGATAAAAGGAAACACAGAGATAAATTTTGCAGAATGGGAAGGGGACAGGAGATGTAGAGAGTGGAGAAAGGGCATGAGGGATCAGGGACATAAAAAAGAATTAAGATGTTTCTTGTAAATGTATCTGTTATAATTTGGGTCCAGTGTCCCCTCAAAAGCCTCATGCAGTCATGGAGGTTGCTAAATCTAGCATTTATGATTGGCTCATTATCTAGCCACCTGGATTGGCGGTGTGAATGCTGCACCCACCCAGGGGCAGAGCTGGCATACCATATAAGGGAGGAACGGAGGCATGTTTTCCCCTTTTTACCCTATTGGTTCTTGTTACTTGAGGCTGCCATGAACAGCTGCCGCTGAGCCATGCAACCCTGTTGGATCCAACTGTCTATGGACTGAAACCTCCAAAAACTAAGCTAAATAAACTTTTCCTTCCCTAATTTTGGGCATGAGGAATGTTGTCTCAGCAACCAGAAAAAAGTAATCAAGACAATATCAAATACCCACAATGAAAGTCATTATATATTGCAAATGTGCAAATAAACAAATAAATGTAAGGAGGAAGAGAAAAAATGTGGACACAACATATTGAAATTATAGCATACAGTAAAATTACATTTACAAGAAAATGTGTAGCTACAAGCACATGCATTAATAAAGAAGATTCAACTGGGATATAACTCATTGATAAAATATTTGCCTATCATGTGAGAGGCCCTGGCTTTGGTAGTGAATACTGCAAAATTAATTAATTTAATTAATTAAAAGTTTTAAAGATTCAAATGAATGCCTTTTCATCTTAAGAAACTAGAAGAAAAAACTAAACTCAAAGCAATTAGAGTAAAACAATAAAGATCAGCGTAAAAATTAATGAAATTGAGGATAGCAAAAGAACAGCAAATGAATGAAATAAAAAATCAGTTTCTTGAGACAAGCATGGTCACACACGCTTGTGATCCCAGGACACTCCAGGAGGATGAGGCAGCCAGGCTTATCACATATTCAAGTCCAGCCTGGATAGCTTAGTCAGGTAGTGAGTCTCTGTCTCAAAGAAATAATGTGAGAGAGAGAGAGAGAATAAGAGAAAAGGGTGGGAATGCAGTTCAATGTGAAAAATAGTTCTTTGAAAAGATTAAGAAAACTGAAGAACATTTGTCTTAATTGGCCAAGAAAAAAAAGAGAGGAACTCAATTTTCTAAATGAAAGAATGATAAAGAGTTTGTTACAACCAATCTTACAGATATTTCAAGTATTATAAAGGGATAGTCCAAAGAACTGTATATTAACAAGTTGGATAGCTCAGATGAAATGGGCAAATTATTGGGAAGACACTATATAGGGTCAATAGAAAATTTCAAATGTGAATAGATCTACAATCAAGAAAGAGATTCAATTAAGATGTAGAAACTACTCACAAAATAAGGCTGCACTGGAAAATCCCAGCAGTACTTAAAGAGTTTACAGCAATACCTCACAAGTTCCTTCAAAAAAGACATTTCCTAAATCATTTTCTGAGGCCAGTATTACAATTACACCAAAATCATTAATGTAATAAAATAGAAACTAAGACCAATAATTCATATGAAAATAGAAAAAAATCCTCAACAAAATACTCTTAAACTAAATCCAGCAGCATATTAAAAGGATTATAAACCATAACCAATTGGAATTCATCCCTGGGGTACAAAATTTTTTTGACATTCAAATATCAAATAACCTAGTACACCACATCTACAAAATAAAGAACAAAACCACATGATCATCTCAATAGATGCACATGGTACTCGACAAAATTTACAACACTTTAATTATAAAAGCGTTCAGCAAACCAAGAATTTATGACCTGATGAACGACATCTGTGAGAAAAAAAAACAAACACAGCTAACATCTTACTTTAAGGGGAACAACTGCAAGACTTTCCTTTAGGGTCCAGAAGAAAACACGGATATCAATCTCTTTTTTTCTATTCAGTCTGCATGAGAAGCTATAGGAAGGGCCTTGGTAAGAAAAAATGGCATCCAGTTTGGAAACAATGAGTTAAAACCTCCTATTATTAGTGGATAGCAAGATCCAGTACATAGAATCCCAAGGAGTATGGTGAAAATATAGTACAATTTATAAATGAGTTCAGCAAAGTTGTGGAAAACAGAACAAACACACAAAACTCACTAGAATTTCTGCATACTAATAATGATTCAACTAACATATTATTAAGAAAAATATTTCATTTACAAGAGCACCAAAGAGAATAAATTTAACAAAAGAAATGTAGACTTGTACACTGAACACTACAAAATATTGCTGAAATGAAGTCCTAAAAATTAGAAAAGAATCGCTTCATGGATTAGAATACTTAATATTTTTAAATTGCCAATACTCCCCCCAATTGACCTACAGTTTCAACATAATCTTTGATTAAAATATCAGCTGGTTTTGTTAAAGAATCTGATAAGATAAACTCAAAATTAATGTGTAAATTATAAGAATCTCAAATAACCAAAAGAGTCTTGAAAATTAAGAAAAGTTGGAAGATAGCCACTTCCTTATTTCAAAACTTACTGAAAAACCTTAGTAATAAAGATGATGTGGTACTCATATATGAAACATATATGAATCAATATAGTAGCATATCACTGTCAGTTGATTTTTCAGCAAGGGTGCCAAGACAATACAGATGGGTAAAGAATGATATTTTCAACAAACAGTGCTGGAACAACTGGATATTTACATGCAAAACATAAAATTTTACCCCTATCTCTCACTAGTTACAAAAATTAGCCTAAGTTAATTACTTAAATGTAAGCGCTAAAGTATCTCAGCACAACAAAGAAAGAAATAAGCAAACAGCAGGTTTTTAGGATTATAAGGATTTTAATCCACACTAAACCAAATGGAAGATAGAATAGGTAGAACTCTCAAGATATAAGTGCAGGAAAAGACTTTATGAACAAACTCCAATCGCATGGGAACTATTTTTAAAAAACAACAACTGGGATCTCATCTTTTCAAAAAGCTTTGCACAACAAAAGAAATCACCAACAGAGTGAAGAGTCAACTTAGAGTGGGGAAAAATTTTGCCACTCATTTCTCAAAGGATTATTATTTAGAATATATAAATAACTCAAAAAATCAGACACCTCCAAATTTAAAGATCCAGTCCAAAAAATAGGCATCTGAAATGAATAGACTCTTCACAAATGAAGAAGTACAAATGGCAAATAAATATATGAAAAAATGTCAACCTCAGTTGTCATTCAACACCATTAAAATGACACTGAAATTCCATTTTATTGTAGAAAGAATGGCAATTATCAAGAAATTAACCAGTAGCAACTGCTTTGGGGCTGTTGCATAAAGGAACCCTCCTCCACTGTTAGTGGAGCTGTAGATTGGTGCAATCACTGTGGAAATCAGTGTGGAAATTCCTCAAAAACTAGGACTAGAGGTTTTATTCGACCCTGCTATTCCTTCTTGGTATCCTCCCCCCAAATTAAAAGAATCATACTACAGCAATATATGTGCACCCATGTTTATAGTGGCACAGTTTGTAATAGGCAATTCTTGGAAACAGCCCAAATGCCCATCACCAATGAATGGATAAAGAAGATGTGTGGGTGTGTTTTTTTTAATAAAATGGAGTACTACTTTCCATAAAAAAGGATAAATTTGAAACATTTCTTTGTAAATGGATGTACCTTGAGACCACATTCATAAGTGAAATAAATTTGACACACGTGTTTAAATATCACATTGTTTCTCTGGTGTGAAACATTGAAAAGTAAATAAGAACAAAAACATATAATAGACATTGGGAAATGGGAAGAACATGTACAAATGGGAAGGGGAATAAGGGAAGGGGTGGGGAAATGAAAGAAGCATAAAGAAAAAAATGAGAATAGAAAAAAATGGAAACAACGCTTTCATAAATGAGGGAAAGCAAAGTTGAAGAAGAGAGGGATTGTGGGAAAAGAAGCAAATTATATCATGTACAGGTATGAATTCCCTATTATCAATATGATCATCGCGTACCAATGTACCAGTAAAATTAACTAGAAAAAGAATTTGTTTCCAGCTGATTACTGGGTATCTGTTTTTTATTTTATTGAAAAAAAGGTAAAATGGAATTTCATAGCAAAGTAATAGGAGAATAACAATAGTTAATACATTGTATATTTTCATCTTCAAAATAGTTACTCAGAGTACAAGATATGGGCATAAAAAATTTTCTGATTGATGTTAGTGAGAACCCTCCTTTTCAATGAACTAAGAGGTACTAATAGTATAGCTAACTTGCATTTTTCTCTCTTTTGCCCTCCTTTCTTTCTCCCCTCCTAGCTCCTTTTTTCTTTTAAGCAATTATTTCCCATTTCATAATTATGTACTGTATATTTCAGACCTTATTTACTCTTTCAACTTCTCATAACAGAAAGACAGTGCAATGTTTTCACATGTGAATCTGATTTATTTCACTTATATGTGTGGTCTCAAGTTGCATTCATTTACCTAAAACACTCTCATATTTATCCTTTTTTATACTGAGTAGTATTCCATTGCATGAAAATACCACATTTTTTATCCATTCCTTGTTGATGAGCATTTGGGTTGCATTCAAGGTTTAGCTACTACAAACTGTGCTGCTGTAAACATAAGTGCATGTATATTACTGTGGTATGATATTTTTAATTCTTCTGGGAAAATATCCAGAAGGAGAATAGTTGAGTTAAATGGGACCTCTAATCCTAACTTTTCCACAGTAGTTTGCACCAGTCTGTACTCCCATCAACAGTCGAGAAAGGTTCTTTTCTCCCCACAACCCCTCCAGTGTTTGTTATTGATTGATTTCTTGATGATAGTCATTTTTTCTGAAAGGAGATGATATCTCAGTGTTGTTTTAATTTGCATTTCTCAAATGACCAATGATGTTGAACATTTTTAATGTATTTATTAGCCACTTATAGTTCTTCAACTGAGAAGTGTGTATTCATCTCAGATGCCCATTTTTGGATTGGGTCATTGAATTTGGGGAGCCTGATTTTTTTCAATCCTTTATGTGTTCTAGATAGATCTCCTTTGTCTGAGGGACAATTGGCTAAAATTTTTCCCACTCTGTGGATTGTCTTTTCCCTGTATTGGTGATTTCTTTTGATGTACAAAAACTTTATAATGAGATGAGATATCAGTTGTTGATTCTTTGAAGTGTTTCCCATGCAGTTTGGGGTTTTGTTCTGTCTACACCTGTCTTCAATATTTTTACCTAATTTCTCTCCCAGTAGATTTATTGTTTCTGTTTTAATATTTAGATCTTTTATCTATTTTGACATTAGTTTAAGTGCATGTTGATAGACATAGATCTAGTTTTAGTCTTCTGCATGTAGAGAGCCAGTTTACCCAGCATCATTTATTAAGGAGGCTATAAAGCTTAGGTGGCCGAGTGTGTTTGTAGTTGTGTTCACTTCTAATCTGTTCCATTGATTCTCAGGTCTGTGTTTGTTTGTTTTGTTTTGTTCTGTTTTTGCCACTACCATGCTAATTCTATCACACTAGCTTTGTAGTATAGTTTCAAGCCAGGGATTGTGATACCTCCTGCCTTGCCTTCGTTGCCAGAATTGCTTTTGCTATTCTAGATCTTCTTTGTTTCCAAATGAATTTTAGGAATATTTTTCCTAGTTCTGTAAGGTATACTAATGGTATTTTGATGGGAATTGCATTAAATTTATATAACAATCCTAGGAGTATGGCCATTTTCACAGTGTTGGTTCTTCCTATCCATGTTTAAAGGACATCTTTTTATTTTCTAATATCCTCTTTGATCTTTTTCAGAGTATTGTAGTTTCATTATATAATTCAAAATCTTTTTACTTCCTTTGTGAGATTGATTCACTGGGTATCTTAAGAATTCTTTTGGTAGACCAATTGTTTGTCAATCAGGTCCTTAGGGCTGATGAATTCATATCCATATCTGAAATGGGCATCACTGTTTTAACTTTATTTTTATTGATATATATTTGTCATACATAGTAATCATATTCATTTGAGGGAATTTGTATCTCTATGTAATAGATTTTAATTATTTTTCCCCATCTCCATCCCCTCCCTTCAACACTTCCCTCCCCATTTATAAAAGCTTTTTTGCAATTTTTCCTTCCATTTTTTCTTTTTTCTTTCCTTCCCTTCCCCCTCCCTGTTCCTTTGTTCCCCTTCTCATTTGAACATGTTCATTCTATTTCCCAGTATCTATCACCCATTTTGGTCCTTATTTATGCTTTTGGTTTCTCACAGAATAGCAAGAATGTGATACTTAAACAATGTTCTGATTTCCTTTTCTTTGACGACGGGGCCAAACAGCTTCACTGTCCATCATAATTAAAGACTGCAAACCACTTTGGTTTTCTTCATAAGTTAATGCTCTCTTTTTAAGAGAAAAATGGTTTTAAAATACAGAAGAAGGTTCAGGATGTAGCTCAGTGATAAAGCACTTGCTCAGCACACAAGGTCTTGGTTTCAATATCTAGCACTGCATAAATAAATAATTGATATAGAATGAACTTGAAATTGTGAAATGAAAACTGGATTTCAACTAAATTTTAGTTTTATTAGACAAATTGACAAAATGCTGTTTACCTTGACTACCCTTTTATGGTGGCACTTTATTGTGAGTTATAAAGTTATCTGGCTTCCGAAATTTACATTTTTACTGTCTGCTGAATGTGCAAATAGGTGAGGAAAGTTTAGTTGGTATTTAGACGACACAAAAACAATTGGGTTTGTTTTCTATTTTCTGAAATTTCATTATGATCCTCATAGAAATCCAGGTGATTTGAAACTTGGTTTTTAATTCAGAGTACCTAATGGATAGGAGAAATAATTCGACACATCACTTTACACATTGTAGAAAATATGCTTGTTGGTAAGAGCAGATAGAATCAGTTCTACACTCTAAAAGGCCAACATATCCCATACCAAGATTTTTTTCATTGTTCATTCACAGGACATGGTAGTTGTAAAGTCTGAATCATGAAATGTAAATTTATTTAGTTTCAAGAGCAATTAAGGGACTGATAAAATAATGCATATTTGTTCATGTGTCATGCCTAGAATAAATTAGCAGCTACCATTTGCGGTTGAACATTAGTGGCTTTTCTTTCTTTCATTCTCTTGAAAGACCACCTTTGATTAATTTAGAAGTATTTTTCAGGATCATGTTGGAATTGTGAAATTCAATTTCCATGTGTGATTTTACATTCTTCCCCTTTCTGCAATGCCAAGCCCCCCCCCAATTTTTTTCTATTTGTTGTCTAGTAGACTATATTTTGGTTGCTTACCTCCCTAATCCAACTGAGCATAATTTTCCATCTGTCATTAATATAATATAGTCATTGAGCATTCTCTTTTTGTGATTTCTGGTTCAGTCTGGGGTTTGTATGATAATCATTCTTTTTTATCTGAACTCTTAGATGATCATATATTCATAATGTTAAAAAATTAAGTGGCACCATCTTAAAACAAATCACAATAGGTAATGCACAAAGATTGAATGTTGCACCTCAGATTGCCAGATGCTGAAACTGTGCACTCAAGGTGCATGCCTCAGCATGATGTAACAATGGATGACCCATTTTGTGAACAGCAAGTTCTGGTTACTAACATAAGTGGGTGATTAGGGTTAAAAATATTTAGAATAGCTATGTATAATATGTACTATACTACTTGACTCTATTGCTTTTAGCTTCTATTCTGGGACACATGATGTGGGTTTGATATCTTTTACCTAAAACTTAAGCCTCCCTTGTGGAAAAATGAGACATTCTGCATCCTGGGAAACAGATTCTAAGGATGTAAGACTTTTGGTAGTAACAATGGGATAGTATCAAGGAAATCAAGATGATTTTCATCTTATTATGACTTTGGTGCCTTTCCAGATCACTAAAAGGATTGCTTTTCATAGTTTTGTTCAGCATAAAGCTGCTTTTGGAGATTTGTTAATATTCTAATTTATCAAGCCACAAGTGAATCATTTATACTATATCTGCCCGTATCACTAAAATGAAAACCCCATAACAATAGGTATATGGCCTGTTTTACTTATCACCATATTCTCTATGTTTCACAGTAATATGTACTTGATAAATATTTTTGACTAAAAAAAAATTAATGACACTTGCACAAATGTAGAAAATAGATTGGATGTGGGAAAATAGAAATGAGGTAAACAATCAGCTAGTGGAGTGGTTGAACGAGAGATGATATAAATACTGAAAATAATGAAAAGTGGATATAATCAAGAGATAGTTAGGAAGGAAAATTGCCATAATTCATAATGGTGATTAGTGTGGGAGTGAAGTAGAGGGTCATTTCGAGAAAGATTTCTTGTTCTTTAACAGACTGAACTAGGTGGGTAGAGGTGCCATTCAGTAAGTACAGGGGTACAGTACCAAGTTTATAGATAGAAAGTCATGAGTTCTCTTTAAGAAATTTTGAGTTTGAGATATTTTTGAGATGAATAAGCAATTTCAAATAAGCAGATAAAAAACAAATAGGCAATTGGTTATACAACAGGTGTCTAACAATTCAATGTGTGTTTAAATAAAAAAACATTATAGTAATAGGCACATTGCCATTAATCCTGCCAAAATACCTCTTACTTCAAAAACATTTAATCTATCATTCTCACCACTTCCTGAAGCAGTTCTAGAAGTCCTCTTTCATGAGTGCCTTTAGTTTCACTATTATGGATGCCTTCATGTCCTGAACTAATTGAAAAAATTTATCTTTCATGATCAATTTGACTTTGGGAAAGAGCCAGAAATTGCACAATATCTGGTGAATAAGGTGGATGAGGACACATTTCCTTTCTGTTGAATGGCATTCAGCATCAGTATTCGCTGTATTTTTAGTGCGTCATATAAAGATTTGAAAGTGGACTTCCGGAACCACTTGTATGATCCTAGAATTCAGAGAGATATCAACAAGAGTGATATAGGTGGGAGAGATAAATGAATGTGTCATCAGTTCCAGAAGTTGGTAAATAAAGTTATGGACATGTTTGATTACCAAGGAAGAGGGAGGAAAATGGCTTGAAATGATGCTGCATTATTATTCTGCATACATTTAATCACTCAGATTAATGAAATCTCTTGATCATAAACCAAAGCCTAGTCAGGGTTTTCAATTACAAATATTTTAAAGACTGTAAAACCAAATAGAAGAGATTCTGGATTTTTCCTGTAGCACTCATTTTTAGCGATGAGGTATTTTAGAGAAAGCAGATTTTGATGTCAGCAGTTGTTTAGTATTGTTTTGATTTTGGTTGAAGTTGACCATGGAGAGTGATGACTATGACTTTTTAGATATTTATCACATCCAGCTGTGTACTCAGCAATGTGCTGGGTGCTATGAAGAATATGAAATATAGATCATGCCCTTTGAGGAATTTTCTAATTATTTAATGGAAGAATTGTCTATTAAAATTGAAAGAGACCTTAAAGATCACATAATTTAATTCCTTTTTTTACAGAATATAAAATCTTTTCCCAGAAATTTGAAGTCAACTTGGAACTTCAGAAATGAGCAAGAAGGGGCTGGGGATTTAGCTCAGTGGCGTAAGTGTCTGCCTTGTAAGCACGTGGTCGTTAGTTCAATCCCCGGTACCAATAAAAAAAATGAGCAACAGATACCTGATTAAAAGCCAGGTCTCCTGATGTCTAGTCTAGATGAGTGCACTGCCCTTTTTCACTAAGCACTCATTCAACACATAGTTCTTTTTTATTTTTAAAGGGGGATTTATTTGAGAAACATAAAAATATGACAGAATACATAAGCCACTTTACGTAATAAAATGGACAATAATCACATACATTTTTGCAAACGTTAAACATTCAGGAATACTAATAACAGTTGCGTGATTATAACATTTATGCACAAAAAGTTGGGGCTTTAGCTCAGTGCATAAGCACCTGCCTGGCAAGTGCAAGGTTGTGAGTTTGGTCCCTGGTACCAAAACAAAACCCAAAACCAAAAACATTTATGCGCAAATGAAGCATATTCTTAAAGAAGTAAACCAAATAGTAAAATTTCTAAATGCATAAACTATTAGTGGTAATTGTGTGCATAGGCTTCTTTTTTAAATTTTATTTTAGGTAAAATAAAACCAAGCCAAATAAAAAAGAATAAAGCCAATCAAAACAAGACAGTGTTACACAGAATTTCAAAACAAGATAATAGGAAATCAACAATGGTTACCATAATGTCTCTTGTTGTCTTCAAAATAGCTGCCCATACCTTCAGACATAGTAACATCAAACAAAACAGAACAGAATAGAACCAGTATAAACAAAACAATGAATGCAATAAAGGACTTCAAAACAAGATAATGGTAAATCCAAATGGGTACCATAATATATATTGTTATCTTCGAAATAACTGCCCATGCTATCACATACAACAAATTCAAACAATGTAAAACAGAGTAAAAAAACAAACAAAACAATGAGAATGATACAGAATTTCAAAAAAGATAATGGGGAACTAACAATGGCAACAAGTATTTCTTGAGTACTTATTATATGAAGGTATTTTTCTAGAAGCTCATGATAAATCATGTGGATTTTTAATTGGCATTCATCTCTATCAACGCCCTGGGTATTCAGTAAGCAGAGTTGACTGACAGGTGTGGCTTATGACTGGCTCATTCACTTTCAATTTATAATAATTTCTTCTTTTAGTGCCTGAGGAAAAAAGAAGTAAGTGGTAATTTAACACGTGAACCAATTAGAGAATAATATAACAATAGCATAGAATGAAGTGCTAAGCTACATTTCACAAGCATAAGTGAAACAAGGAAGTACAGGATCCAAGGCCCAGAGTATAAGACAGCGATCTTAGGAACACCTTTCAAAAGTGGTAACCATCAGAAGTGCATTGAGAAAGTTCAGCAAATCTTTATTGTGCAGACACTGTGTTATATGCTAGATATAAAAATAACAAGATATGGGTCCTGATCCCAAAGAATTCAATGTCTAGTAGGAGAGAGAGAACGAAGTATGTGTAATTCGAGATAATATGGTGAATTATGAGATATAGGTCTGATCAAGATGCTATGGGAACAAAGAGGAAAGGTGCTTCAGCTGACCAAAGGATAAAGGAAGGCTTATGTGACATCCAGGAGTTTATAAACTGAATCTTGAAAGTTTTTAGGTCTTAACTCATCCAAGAAAGTTGTAAAACAAAGTTTTAATAAGCAAGAAGTCATTGGATAAAGAAACAAAAATTTTTGTCTTTCTATTTCACTTATCTGAAAAACTAGAGACAATTAGCTGCTGATAAATGGAATAAGATGAAAACTACTCCATATCACTGAGTATAAAGCTAGGTCTTATAGCTAATATTTATTGAACTTTAAGGGGCAGGAAGTATATTAGGTGCTTCATGTGGATTATCTCACATGACCCTCATAAAAATCCTTCAGAAAACTACTACTATTATCCACAGTATACAGATGAAAAATTGAAGCACCAAGAAATTAACCTGAAACAAAGATTTGTGTACAGGCCATTTGGGTCTTTGCCTCTCAGTCTAGAATATATCTCATTGGGAATACTAGTTTCTCACAAATCTTCTCCACATATGTAACTAGCTTTTAGTTGTATAATATTTGACAGTGGTGTAGATCTGTCTGGTCATATTATTTAACCAACAGCCACAATAGGACCAAAATCCAAGCCAAATCAAACCAAACCAAACAAAACCAAAAGAAAACAAATACCAAAGTGTCTCAAGATGACTGTGAACCAATGGCAAAACTAGTTATTAATGTGTCCCCACCAAAGTATATGTTTAGGAATCATATTAATCTGAACAAAGTCTCTTGGGCCTTTCCAATGTAATACATATTACATTGTGTGAGTGTATGCACATGTGGTATTTTTAAATATTTTAAATGCTACAGGTCAATAGTTTGAAATCTTTTGTGTACTGTATATAACAATCTTACCTGGAGAGCTTGTATATATAATACTAAGTTCCAATTTACATCTTTACTAAAATAAATCTCTGGGGTAGGGCTTGGGCAGATAGATACATTAACAGATTTCTGCAATGAATTAATTCCATTCCAGTCCCACCTCTCCTCATTCTTCATTAAATTCTCTTCTACACTCTTCAAGGTTTTACTCCATTATATAGTTATTGAGTACCTACTACAGGCCAGACACAGAGTTTTAGGGGCTGGGTATAGAATAATGAACATGACAAAATCTCTGTGCTGGTGATGCTTCATTTTAATTGGGAGACAGATAATAAACACATAAACAAATAAATAACACACAGTACAACATTGTGATTAAGGATTTGGGTCCTTGGAGATGAAACAAATTTGTAGACTTAAAACACTGCTCAAAAAAAAAAAACCACTGCTCTTCATTTCCTTAACTATGTAACCTCAGGCAAGTTACTTAATTGCTCAATCGTCTCTTCCTCAGTAAAATAGGACTAGCAACATTCCTTCAAAACACCCCTTCAGGCTGTTGTAAGGCTGTAGCAAGATAACAGACAGAAGGAAAAATCTAACAAGATAACTTCCAAAACATATTTAGCATCCGATATGAGATCTGCAGTCTGAGTTAACTTTGAAAGTTTTGCAGGCACCAACACTGTGAAGTCTCATTACTGTCCCAATATTGCCATCAATATACCAAATTCAGTTCAGTATCTGTGTTTATTCAACATTTATTGAATAATGTTTTAGGGATGTCCATGAGTTTCAAAATCACTCCTCTGCCATGGTTTCTAGTTGCCTGGTCAGTGTCTATGCACAGCCTCAAACCGCCAAACAAAGAACAGATACCAACGGGAAGGTCCACCAAGAGACACAGCTCTTTGGTTAGGACCTGAGGAGCTCCATAGGTTGGGAAGAGTTAGAGGTGCTATAAAGCCCCACCAACGTACTCAGTGGGCATTTAGAAATCAACAGCACTGAGGGAAATAAATCACATACACAAGTTTAAATACCGGTAATAAGGTATCTCTCATTTGATTGAGGCAAAGGACAATCAAAGAAAATGACAAAAGATGGATAGAAAAGGATAAAGAGATGGTACTCTTGCGGTAAGAAAGTGGTCCAAGGAAACAAGTGTGGGGGTGAGGAGGAAGGGGAGGAGAAATAAGTAAAATAAAGATACGCCATTTGTAGGAACCTAATAATCCCAATTAATGTAAACACTATATGCCATAATTAAGCTAAGACAGACAGTATTGAAAAGTATAAAAAAGGGATTAGAGGAATGAGGGAGGGAGCTAAAGGGAATTTAAAAAAGACAGAAAAATTATACTTATATATTTTAGAACCAGGAATTGAACTGACGACCTTGCACTTGCCAGGCAAGCACGGTGCCACTGACTTACTTTCTCCAGCATATGAAACAAATTTTAATATGTATATGTAACCACTCCCAAGATTATTATAAACTGCATGGATTGCAAACATGTACTAATAAAAATTTAAAAAAAAAACAAGAATTAAGAACAGTGTAGGAGCTAAATGCCAGGAACTAACACTAGTGAGGAAATCAACTAGATGATTTGAAGGTCAAGGGATAAATAAAAATAACTGTTCTTCCAAAACCAATCATATGATCATTATCTCTTTGTGCTCCTTGCAACTAGTATTATTCTCATCTGACTGATAATTAAGTTTCAAAGTACTCAAATGAACAAGTTAATCTGTTACTTAGTGTTAGGCCAGTGATTCAAACTTACGCCTTCTTTTTCTTAGGCTGAATTTCATACAAATAAGTAACATTTTTTCCACAAAAGTATTTAAAATGTTTAATCCAATCACTTTAACAATAAAGAATAAAGAATACAAAATGCAACACAACTTTAGTTGAATTTAAAATTTCTACTTTATTTAAAGTTCTATTTAAATGAAAGCTAATTAAAAAGAAGTGACATTTCTTTTTTGGGCTTGTTATGGTTGGAATTTTACAGTTATTGTTACAATTACCTATTTTTTTTTGGTACCAGGAATCAAACTCAGGACCTTGTGCTTAGCCTGGCACCATGTTACTGAGCTATAATCTTGTCCCTGATTACCTAATTGTTTCTTGCCAACTACACAGAAACGTACCACATCCACTTTTACCTGATTAAAGGTGATCAATATCTACTTGTTAAATGAATGATCTCAATCCATTGCTGTTGATTATAACCACAAAGTCATAGGCACATAGATGTATGTAGCATTTGATTTAAGCAGGAGTAGAAATGCTGGTGGTATCTTACATGAAGACACTGAAGATGGACACAGGAGTTATGCCTCACTTACTGAAAAGGATAAATTTACTTGTACCAGACTTGATGACTTAAGGTCAAGGACAGGTCTGATCATAACAGAAGATGCACATGTAGCTCAGTAGTAGGGCTCCCATGGGTTCAATCAATTCCAGTACCACACACACACACATACACACACACACACACGATGCAAACTACATATCAAATATAAAACTGAAGGTTGTAATCATAGTACTGTGATAAGTTTATGTTAAGTAAAAACACAATTCTAGAAAATCAAATGCTAGAAAGCAAAGTAATTCACACTGTGTTGTTCCCCGTCACCAGAATAAAACCTCAGTCACACTCACTACAGAACAGATTATATCACCTGTTTACATTTATTCCCATTCACACTTAAGATTCTACCTGTAATTGGTAGTTTTAAGGACACAGACTCTTGTACCTTCATGTGATCTGTGGTAATATTTAAGCTACTGTCTTGTCGTAACCTTATTTACATATGTCTAATATAAATTATTTAAAGGCAAATAAAGCATGTTTAAAATCAGAAAAACAAAACAAACAGAGCAATGCAATAACTAAGTAGTTGTTTGCTAGGTACTGAAAGTGAAGAGCTTGTGCCAGTTCTCCAGAAGAGAATGTATGGCAGTTTCTTAACTGTAAATTTCTTCTCTGTGGGCCTCAATAGATTTGTAGCAGAATAGCTGGGTAGTTTAAGCAGGCATATTCCTGGACCCAGACCTTCAGCATCCTCAAGAGACGATAGCAAAAGATCTGTATTTTTAACAAGCTCCCTAGGTAATTCTCACACACAAGGTTTAAGAACTGCTGGTCCTGGAAGAGCAAGAGATCAACAGAGGGTATAAGACTATGTGTGGGGAAAAGTCAGCATTATGTTTTTAAAAAAGAAGAAGGGAAACCTGCAAGAGGCCAAAAATAGCAGCTAGGGTCAAGGTATTGTTTTTATGAGCTAAGGAAAAACAAAATTTAAGACCAAGGAGTTGGAAAAAGTGTGAAATGTGACAGAGATCTCATGACTAAAGATGGATAAAAGTCCTTAAATATGGTAAAAAGGTTGAGTGTGGCCTTTGAGTTTATTTCTAGTAAAGTGATGATGGAAAGCAGATTTCTCAACCTTGACCTGTCCTTCAAGATTCAACTCAAAACAGTGCCTCCCTGCAATGCAGTTTCTGACTCTCCTGGACAGAGTCCATCAATCTTTAGAGTACATAATTGTATTATATCAGTTCATCTATTGCACTGAAGTTCATTTACCTGTTCTTCATTTGGACTGGAAATTCCTTGAAGGCAGGAGCTGTCTTTTTCTCTATTTTTGTGTATTTTCTTTTTCCAGTTTTATTGAGATATAATTGGCAAATTAAGATTTTATGTATTTATGTATACAAGTTGATGTTTTGATAAGTAGCTGTGTCTTGATCCCTTTTAAATTTCTAGGGTCTGGCACAATATCTGGCACACAGAATGTATCTGTAAATGTCTGCCAGATGAATAACTGGAGAACAATTGGAGGCAAAGGCCACAGTCTTGCAGTGAAAGTAGATGAATCTTACATATTTGAAGGCAAATGAGATCAGAACAACTGATGCAGCTGGAACAAGGTGTAAGTAGGGAACCAGTTCTTATAAAGCATGGAAGAGATGTGATTAAAAGCACGGATTTCTCTTTAGAAAGCAGAAAACACAGTTCTTTCTCCTAGTAGTGAAGGAAGCGTAACAAGGTGGGTATACAAGATAAAGTAGCTTAGCTCAGATGGCCCTTTTCTAAATAAATCATGAAGTTAAGGCTTTTGCTGAGAATGAGGTACAAAAAGTGGGATTTGCAGCCTGAAGAAAAAGAGTACAAGAGTTCTGGTAGGAGAACACTGGTGAATCATTAAGAGAGTAATAGATTCCATGCTATATATTCCCAGGCGTTAACAGCATCTCACACCTTTCTGTAATCTTTGAAAAACAGACTGCATCTGTCAGTCATGCTAATTGGGATTGGATACCAGACATGGAGCTTCAAAATACAAAGTCACTGATCTCTTCCTCTCCTGAACCCTCTGCATTTCCTTTTCAGCATTTAAAGCACTCACTGCATCACATATCCTACGATAACTACTTGTCTTTTTCTTACTAGACTCTGAAAAGAGTTGAAGATAAGACATATCTTATTTGATGTGTTTTACCTGAGCATAGTGCTTTATACATAATAGCCAGATGTCTTTATTAGGTACATACCTCTAATATAGCATTTATCACATCATATTGTATTTGTTTGTTCGTTTCTCTCCCCTTTTGGATAATGAGTTCAAGGCAGAGACTGAGTTGTCATTTTAGCACTTGGTAGTTTTGCAAATGTTTGTTAAATCAAATTTTGTTGAAATGAATGTGTGGATTAAAGAATGAGGAAAACAGAAAAATGTGAGGATTTAGGGGTAACATAAAAAGGTAACACACTGCACAGGCACTGTGTTTTGTCACTTACACAACTATTTGTCTCAGCCTAAAACCATAAAGCTGGTAGAAAAAAATGCTGGAGGACCTGTTTTCACATACACTATAAATGTTCAAAATATACATATTCTGGGTCTTATGCAAATCTCCAGCCACCTCCGTTATACCAGAGTCTTGGTAAGCGGGCTAAAGGTTCTATAAAATTAAATGATTTCTCCTTCTTTGGTTGGTACTTATTGGACAGAATCAATGTTACATACACCACTATAGTAACTGCTTCCTTGTGGAATATAATTTAAGGATAGCATTTTAGCGAAAAAGAACAGGTTGGTGAAACAGTATAGAAATAGCATAGTAAAAATCCACCCCACTGCAAGAAAAACAGCTACTTGAAGAGCATCTTAAAATGTTCACCGGTTAAGATTTTTCCCCATCTTTTTAGAAAATTGATGTACATTCTATCAGTCCAGTAGAAAATAACAAAAGCCAGTCCTTATAGTGGGCGTATTGTGACAGGCAATATTCTATGTAAATTACACATGCTAACTCATTTCTCAGAAATGAGTACCTTTTGAGATGGGTACTACTGTGATCTCCATTTTGCATGAGATGAATCTGAGGGACAGAGAGGTAATTTAATGTGATCAAGGTCACAGAGCTAGAAGTGGAGGAGCAGAGATTTAAATCCAAGCAGTCTGGCTCCAATACACCCAAAAGGAAAATGCTGGTTTCGGTGTTTGGTTTACCTGTACATGTTTTAAAGAAAATTCCTTATCTAGTCTTAACGTGATAATCCCAGCATTTGTAGAGAGCCTGTTTTATGTCAGGAACTATAGTACATGCTTTAGCTGTATTGTCGCCTCATTCTTCACAATAAACCCGCGAGGCACTATTTTTATCCCTGCTTTCCAGGGGGGTAAACACACAAACATACATACACACACACACAAAACCAAAAAAAAAAAAAAATTTAAGAATTAGGAGGTCAAAACAATTCGCCCCAGGATTGAAATGCAGACAGGCTGACTCCACTGCGAGCTTCTGAGTCTTTCCGGGTAGTGAAAGGAAAAACGCAGGATTTCAATGCCACAGGAGTACAATGAAATAATGGATGTGAAAAGGCCTCGCTGAATAAGTGCAAGGGACAGGGCCTACCCACTCGAATCACTGTCGAAAACTGGTTATCCAGGGGCCCCTGCCCAACGTTTCTCATCCCAATCTTGCCCCTACTGCGCCCAACCCACAACGATATCTTTCAATCTCTTTCTCCATCTCCTCAGATCCTGCCCCCAAACACTTGGAGAAGCAGCGGAGCGGAGAATAGAAGATATGCGCGCGAGCAGAAGGTGGGGCCTGCCGCCCTGATCAGTACAAGGGGTGGTTTATACACATGCGCCATGGCCCTGCGGCTTCAACCGCCCCGTCTCTGCGGCCAATCAGGGCCCGCGGCGCGCTCGGAACGTAGCAACGCTGTGTGGGTCGTGTGCGTGCAAGGGGGGCGACGTAAGGGCGCTTCGCGAGCCAGTCTCTCCTCGAATGAAAGGAAACAACCTCCGGCGACAGAGCCCCGCTCTCAGGCGCTGCTGGAGAACCCAGACCGACTTCTTTCTCTTTCCCCTCATTGGCGCTTTTCTCTGCCGTCCGCCTCTGGTCCCGGCTGGTGAGTACGCGCGGAACCCTGGGGCCCCCCATTCTTTACCCCGCGGGAGAAGACGAGGATGGCGGTGGCCAGGCCGCCGCCCCTGCCCGTTGTTAAGGGGGGATCTTGGTGGTCTCTCTTTATTGTCAGGGATCCCAGAAGCGCCGCTCATTGTAGGTACTTGGCAGAGAGGCTGGTGAGAAAGTGCTTTGGAGGTACAGAGAGAGGGAGGTTAGACTTAAGCCTGTACTTCAGGGGAGGGGGGCTCAACATTTGAGGAGGGAAAAAGCTGGGAATTTTTAGTCTTTGCTATCGCTTAAGACGTATTTGGGAAGTAGGAAGGCTTCCAGTTTGGAAGAAGAAAGAGAAAAATTTTTAGGATGGCAAGAGGGTTAGTCCTAGGGAATGAAGAAAAACTCCGAGGAGGGGGGGATTAGGGGCGAAACTGATATATAAGGCGAAGACTATTAGAGGGCAATCTCCTGGGGAGGCGGCATAAAGAAAGTGGTGGAATAATATTTTCCTGGTTTCGTGGGGACTGGAAAAGGACAATTAGGAGATTCTGACTTTATGACAGAAAGGAGCCTACCGAAGTGTTTTAGAGAAAGATAGTTTTTCGAGTTTATCTAGCGCTTGTTTAGAGGGAGATCTTGGCGTCTAGTTAGCGTCAGGGAATAAATAACGGAGAACATCGGTGTGTTACATTTACCATCCTTTATTATGTGGACGAACAGCGCAGTATTCTTTTGCAGTTTCCATTCGTTTCAATATTCTGCGTGGAAGTTGAAAAAAATTTTTTTGAAAAACCTTATTTGCATCTGCTTACTGCGTAATATCAGGTCTTACCCATACAGTTCAAATTCTTTCTCTACCTCTTGGGTTTGAAACAACTGGAAAATTCCTTTAGTTTCCTTTTGAATAACCGCAGAAAGCAGTGCGAAGCATTTAACAATATCGTGCAACCAAATTCAGGTGCCCTTCCGGTACATCTCTTACTCGTTTATTTCTCCACTGTAACTTTCCTGACTGAAATACTGTCTTTTGAGGATCGCGTTTATATATTTTTGATTTGTATGTTTTAGCATGCTTGCGCGTGGAATATTTTAATCTTCCGGACCTGCAGTTTTTGATTTTGTTTTTGTTTGTTTTTCTGCGAAAATGCTCTCAGATACAAGGCATTGAATAAGCTTTCCAGTGGTTCTTGATTGCTTTCCTTGATATTTCTGGTTATTTCTATCTTGGTTCCTCACAGCATCTTGGAAAATCAGAAACGCATTGATTGCTTCAGCCTAGCTAATTTGGCTTTTATATTTTTTCAAATACTCGAATTATTTTTTTTATGCTATTATTTCTGCTTTACCTCTTTATTTCTGCTTTGTAACATTATGCTTCTTTTAAGGAAAAGATTACATTGTTGGGCGAAAGTATCAAACTTTGATCTCTGCCTGCCCGGAAAAACCTTTTAAACTAAAATTAAAATGCCAAATAGCTGTGGATTATTATGAACCCCTTAGGATTGATCCCCGGAATACCTTCGTTCTCCTTAACTAGACACCACAAATGTGACAGCGTTAGATTAAAATCTGTATTTTTATGATAAAGACATTTTTGCTAGGAGTCATTATTTCCGTGATGTTCTCCACTTCGTGTTTTATAAGGAGGCTGTAAAAAAACCAGCAAGATATACACAGATGCATTATTTCAATTTTAGTGGAAAAATCCATTTAGTCATTACATATTGGGGGAAGTTTTTAATTGGTTTGTTGTACTTTTTATATGGATCTGTTCACTTTACACATTAAATTTAGACTAATTATAGAAAGATACTTTAGAATATTTTTGCATATGAAAGTAAAATATACCTTTTTTGTCTTTTAGATCTTGGACTCTGCTATCTAGAAAAGGTTCTCAATTAAGATAAGAAATTTACCTTTTTATAATTTGAAAGGCAGAAACCAACATGGATAGAATTTGTGGGATACAATTTCAAAATTAATTTTGAAAATAAAAAACGATTTTCCACTCTGGGAATTTTTTTATCTTAAACCAGTTTTATAGCCAATGCCAGGATTGTACAGAAATTACACATTAAGGATAGCCATACAGATTAGATTTATAATGTGCCATCCTTTCAACTTGCCTGGATGACCGGGAGAAATGCTGAATACATTACAGTGTCTTCAGAGTGCCTATTATTCCTTGCATGGTAGTAAAAAATTAATTTAGAGTTGCTGTTATTTATGAATCTTGATATTTTGCATAGTTAATTCTAAAAATTTGAGTAGCTGTGTTCTGGATAAAACAACTGAACACATATTTGCCTGAGCAAATGCAGACACACTTCCCCTTTTGTTTCTTTTGTTTCTCTTGTTTCTCTGTTACGTCTTTTTTTTCCCTTTAATCCTAAAAGTATTTGCTGCCTGCTTTCAGTCAGTTTCATGGTTTGTAGACAGTGCTGTGGATTCAGTATTGTACTTGGAAGACTAAGGTACAGTATTTAAAATTATAGCTAACATTAAGAGTTTGTTAAACATCAAAGCAGAGACAATCAGGGCGTTTGAAGTTTTGTTAAAAAGGAAAGCCTATATGTAAATTAATGAGAAGATATGTTTTCTTTGTGGCTTCATGTGAATATTAAGTATCTGAATTTTTATGTTGCTTAGCAATGAATGTTTTATGGATATAGTATTACTTTGCTGATACTGTACTTGGTGAACAAATTCTTCTCAGAAAATTACAATGTAGGGTTGTGCATCAATTATGTCAACAATGTTAAGAAAATGTACAAATATATATAAAATAAAAGGAATTTAATAAATTAGCTTTAAGACAAAAGCTTGAGATTTTATTGTGATGTGTGTTTTGACACCCTGGGTCCTGAACTGTTTAGTTCTATTGACTTGAGAAAACTGTACAAATTAAATAACCTATTTTAAATTTGTTCAGTATTGTTCTGAAGAATCTGTATTGAGAATGATGGTCTAAATGTGAAACCTGTGTTAGAGATTTTCTTCCCTTTTTCTGTTTGACTATACTATGTATAATTATGATTTGATCAAATTCAAAACCCATTCAGAAAAAAATTTCCATCCATTACACAATATTACTAATTTACATATGGAAGTTGACTGTATTTAGATCTTTCTCTGTTAATTAATAAGCAGACTTGGAGTAAATTCAAATCCTGTAATACAGTTTTATAAATATTAGGTCATAAAATCTGCATTTTGTAGACTATTAGAAGCTTAATTTTCTCTTTACTTGAAAAAGGAATAGAATAGCAAAATACTTTAAATTTAATGTGTATGATCTTTTTAAACTTGGAAATAATTCAGATTTTAAAAATAAATGTTCCAGTCACGATTAAGTGAACTTATTTACTTTTATTGTTTTATCAATATGAGAACTTTAATGCATTGTACGTTTATACAGCTCTTTTCCACTATGATGTCGTTTTCTTAGTTTTTGCTCTATTCTTAGATATATAATTCTTTGTATTCTTGAAGCAGCACTTGGCTGCTATCTTTGAAAACTTTTTTTCATTACTTTTTCCAGAAGATGATTTAATATTCTACTTTGTGTTTTTTATTCACACAGAAATAGTACTAATTATTTCACACATCCCCTAATTAGAGAAGTTTGATTTTTTTTTGATTACTTCAAATTTCATTTATTGTGTTCTCTTTTTTCCTTCCTCCTTCCCTCATATAGGTATAAAAAATAGAGGCATCTTGAGTTTTAATGTTAATTTATCTATAATAACCATTTTAAATGTGTATATTAAAACCTAGGTCAAACATTAAACTATTTACACGAATATGTATAAACTAATTTAAAAATGATGTTAACTATTTCTTTGCCATTCTTATTCTCTGTAGCATTTCTTGAGTCTTAAAGTGGCATTCTAAAGGCAATTTAAAAATCATGTCAAGCTCAATTGAACAGAAAAAAGGGCCTACAAGACAGCGCAAATGTGGCTTTTGTAAGTCAAATAGAGACAAGGAATGTGGACAGTTACTAATATCAGAAAACCAGAAGGTGGCAGCACACCATAAGTGCATGGTAAGTATGCTAGCCACGCCCAGGAGATCCTGAAACCATTCTTGAAAGAGAGTCTTAATAACACATGAATATTCTTGAATACTTAAAAAAAGACATTCAGTTAAATTTTTAAGAAGTGGTTTAACAGTAATGCTGTGCCATTTGTACTACAGAATCTCTTTTAAATTTAACAGCTTACTCATTGTTTTATTGTAATTTGTATGTGAACCTTAATTTTTTTCAAATGTAATTTATAGCTCTTTTCATCTGCTTTGGTATCATCACACTCTGATAATGAGAGTCTTGGTGGATTTTCTATTGAAGATGTCCAAAAGGAAATTAAAAGGGGCATGAAACTGGTAAGTTGGTATTTCTGCTTCTTGAGTATAAAAAATATTTTAAACTCATTGAGAAAGAAATTGCTTATGTTAGAATGTATTGCCTTATTAACTGAGTATAATTATTAAATTGCAGACTTTTTTCTGAGCCAGCAAAATCTAAGGCTGGGTTTAAGTTATTTTTACTCAACAGAAAGTTTGTGAATTTGTATTTATATTACTCAAATATTTTTCTTTTAAAAAAGAAACAGTTTGCTTGATTCATATGTATTGTATGTTAAAGTGTTCATTCAAGTATATCTTTCATAATTCCAGTATGTTTTCTTCCGTCCTCATAAAATTGTTGTGGTTATTACAAGTGAAGATGATAGTGCCCCTCAATAGGAAAATGTTAGCACTTGCAAAACAAAGTATTTTAATGTGGTGCAGCTATTTGGCACAGCTTTTATGACTTTGGACAACTTTTGGTGAATATTTTTTGAAAGAATTTCACTCTGTGGTAATAGATTTTTGTTTCTGTTTTTGTATTGTTTTGTTTTGTTTTCTTTTTTTGAGACTGGGTCTCCGTGTGTAGTTCAGGCAGGCCTTGGACTCACTGTGTATCCAGGCTGCCCTTGACCTCATGGTGATCCTCCCAAGTGCTGGAATTATACCAGGCTGTCATCTTTTGGTGAATTTCAACAACTAGATTCTCATAGTATTAAAAAGTTTTTTCACTTCAGAAGAAATCACGAACAAAGTAAAAGGAAAACCCACAGAATGGGAAAGAATTTTAGTCAACAATCTCTCAGACAAAGGACTCATATCCAGAACATATAAAGAATTGAAAAACATTAACAGGCATTTTTTGAAAACAACAACAATAGCAACAAAAAACCATTTTTCTAAAGCTATGCTAGAATGAAGGTCCTGTAGTTGTCTTCATTGCCTGTAGTTAGGCTGTAAGATACTCTGTTACTTTGTTCCAAAGTAGTGTCATATCAATTCCTATTTATGACATATGGTCTGCTTTGAAACATTTAATTAATGGAAAGACTTATTTTCATTTGGTTATTCTCCCCCATCCTCTTTTTGGTACTGGAACTCAAACTCAGGACCTTACAATTGCCAGGCTGGTGCTGTCACTGAAGCATATCCCCAGCCCCTTGATTATTTTTATTTGAGCTCTTTATTGAAATTACATCCATAAATGTTCCTTCTGTAGCTTTACTATCAAAAAGTTTAATTGTTTTAAAGATGAATTTGGCAAAACATATAGCTATATTCTTAGGCTCTGAATAACCTTTTATTTCACAAAAAATCTGAGGTGATAGTTTTAGATAAAATGGTTATGGGAAGAAGATGATTGGATAATTTGGATGATTAGGAGCAGAATATTTTGAAAAATAATCTCTTACTGAAAAAAAGAATGAAGAAATGTAAGTTCAAAGGTAACATTTGAAATGTACTTTGAGATATGTAGTCTAAATTCTAGTATCAGTATTGGTGTGAAGGAAAATTCAGAAGTCAGACTATTTTTGTTGTAGTGAGACCTTACCTTTGAAAGTGGTTACCTTCCCTACTCATGAAACTGCAGATAAAGATAGAAAGCACCACTTTTTAAATGTGATTTTTATTTGGTGGTTTTAGATTTCCATGTTTTACTGTGGTGTGCCAATTTTTAAGAATCAGAGCACAATGTTTTGATTTCTTGGTCTTTAAAACATTCAGATGTAAAGAAAGAATACTGCTTATATGAAGTGCTATGAGCCTTTTACCCTATTGTTTATTACTTGCTGTTATGCATATAGCTTAAAATGCTTCATCCTAACTTGTTAGCAATTTTGTCACTTGATGTGGCTCTTACAGTCAGAACAGGAACACTTTTGTTCCCTAATGTTGAAATATTAACAAGTATAGTGCCTAGTTTTGCCCATTACATAAAGCATCAGCATACATCTATCAGTATCACTAAATTCAATGGAGATTTCAATTATTTGGACATGTTTGTAGAGAAAACATCAGATCTTTGTACAAATTTCACTATTATAGGTTATTTTGATTATTTTTAATGTTGTATGGGCTGTTAACCCCCCATCCCCATCCCAAGTTAGTGTGCAGTGACGCTTGTTCTTTGATATAGTCTAGAAAGTGAACCCATGCTGAGGCCTAAGAGTACAGGTATAGTAACAGATTTGGGTTTGAATCCCAACCCTGTCACTTCCTAGCTGAGTAGGATATCTACTTCTCTAGGCCATGTTATTTTCTTACCTGCAAAAAGGGTAAAATAACAGTACCTGCCTCACAGAAGTATTGCCAGGATTAAAAGAGAATAAATAAGCCTGTGCATAGTTCTGGATATGTATTTAGGACTTGTTGAACTGTAGCCATCACTGTTGTTATTGCTTATAAATAAAAATAAGGTCCTGCTTTTATCCCTGTAGGCTATTGAAAAGCTTGGTGAGTTGACAAATCACAGACCTAATTTTTTTGGAGTTGAGGATTGACCCCAAGGGCTGATGTATGCTAAGCATGCACTTTACTGCTGAGCTGTACCCCAACCCCAGCTCTGAGGCCTGTTTTTTAATAATTGCCACAGACACATTATATAACCTTAAACAAGTCATTAAGTTGTCTTTTGCCAACTGTAAACAGATAATGCTGTATCACTGCTTACTAAACCATAACATCACACAACTAAAAAGTATTATATAAAAGAATCACCTTAGAAAAAGTGTTTCAGAAACGATTTGACATCGTGGGCCTATAGTGCTTAGGAATACCGCCAGAAAGGAGACATTTCTGAGCCTTGGAGTGTAATTTATATGCCTTTCCCTTCCTCAAAATACTGGAATTTAAATAGCTTGTAGGGCCGGGGATATAGCTCAGAGGCACAGAGCCTTTTTGGCAATTGTGAAGTCCTGAGTTCCATTCCTGGTACATAAATAAATAAATAAATAAATAGCTTGTATAGAAAATAGGAGGACTACATTTATACATTTATTTTGAAATCATTGTAAAAACTTCTCTTAAGTTCTGCCCTTTCTAGTACACTTTTTAAAAATGCTATCAAATTACCAAAATTCCTGGTTTTAATTTTCTGCTTTATTTTTTTCCTGTGTAGATCTGACTAAGCAATAAGAGGCCATAAATCAAATAGAAAGGGAGAGCAATAAAGAGTTTTCTGTAACTAGATAATTTATATATAATCTAGATAATAAACTTCTATAATGATCTTCTTAAGGCATTTTATTATGTGAGCCTTATTTGACCTGGGTCCTGTTGATCCACATTTCTATTTGAATATCCATTGAAATAAGCAAATACAGGAGCATTAACTTATGATTGCTTTCAAGACAGATTCATCATTGGTCCCAAAAGTGATCAATTATTCCAGAAAGAGTGACAGCTGGATATGGTGACACGTGACTGTAATCTCAGAACTTGGGAGGCTGAGGCAGGAGGAGTTCTGTGATTTCAAGGCCAGTCTGGGCTCCATAAACAAGTTCAATGCTAGCCTGCAGTATATAGTGAGATCCTGCCTCAGAAAAACCCAAACAACAACAAAAACAAAACCATAAAGAATGACAAAGAGAAGAGGCTCGGGTTTGAAGTGGACAGGTATAGGCAGTCAGATGGGTCGGTTGTCACACTCAGTAGGGCAAGCAGTACAGGCATATGGTTCCTATGGGCTTGTAGCCATGAGCAGTTATCCAGGTAGTCACCATCATCCACAGGGAGGAAGAAAGAAGCATCCTGCATGAATGTTTCCATCTCTTTTATATTACCTTAAACTACATAACACCAAGGTGGACCAGGGAAAATTTGCTAGAGTACAAAGGCTTATAATTTGAGGCCCTGATTTTGCAGTTTTGACAGAAAACATATTTTTCCAGAATGATTTCTAGTTCCTACTAAAGCCATGTGAAAACACCATACCTGCCTTATCTATTCTTACTCTCAAGCCATCAAACCAAAAACTACAAATATCCAAGTAAAATTATGAGTTACCATTGCATTTTTACATTTTTTTTGGTACCAGGGATTGAACTCAAGACTGTGTACTTGCAAGGCAGGCACTTATGCTGCTGAGCTAAATCCCTGTTCCTGCTTTTTAAAATTTGTCTTAGGAGACACTTGAGCAGTATGTTTGAAGAACGTACTGGCTGAAGCTAGTTGAGGCAATCATGAAGGAGATACACATCAGAGAGCAACTCTTACAAATTGGTACTTATGTCATATACAGAAAAGACTGCAAAAACAGAAACAGCTAAGGAGGCCGGTTAGTTCACCTTTCTTGCCCTTGGGCAGGATTACTGACAAGTCATCCAAGATAATATTTTTGCCTGCTTTGTTGTTAAATATGTCAGGAAATTGTGATTCTACTTTTTTAATCTGAAACAGAACTAATAATATGTAATATTCTTCAGAATTGAGAAATTCATTCCCCTGTGCAACTCTAGTATCTCACTTTAGTCATTTATCATAGGTATCTTTTCTTGTATTAAAGAAGTACACTATATGGAATTTTTTTGCTTATTTTTAAAAAATCCTTTATAGACTTGAGGACCATCTTTAGGTCACTGCTAAACTATCCCTTTTGCAAACTATGTTTTATTCACATGTCTTTTGAAATTCTCTAGACTAGTGATGGTAAACCTTTTACAGCTTTCAGTTATAACAAACAGCTTGCTGTGGCATGTGTGCCATAGTTTCACCACCACTGCATTTGTACCTTTTTCCTGTTTTTTGTGGAAATAATTAACATTGAACACTTAATGTATATAAGGGACTAGGCTAAGTATTTTTAAAAAAATGTAATTGCATTTAATCTTCACAGTCATACTGTGAAATAGGAAAGTATTAATTCACACCTTATAAATAAGGAAACTCAGGCTCAGAGAAGTTAAAAACCCTACTGACTGGTCATATAGCTAATAAATAGCAGAGCTGAGATTTGAATTCAGTGGCAGTTGACTCCAAAACCAGAACTCCTAATCACCAGGTTATATATACTAGGCTGTCTTTTAAGGTTTCCAAACAAAAATCACTTTTTTAAAAGGAAGTGATAGGAGCTTAGAACAATAGTTTTCTAATTGAGTGGAAATAGTGCTAAAGACATACTCTGACTCCTGTTAATATATTGTATTAGTAGCATTTTTTCATTTTCAGGACAAAAACTCTGTAGACATCCTGTTTATGACTGTTCTTTTTTTTATCTTCAATGTATTTTTATAGCCTCTGAAAATGAAAAGACTAATTCTGCATAGTTTTGTTAACTCTGTACCAGTGGAATGTGTGATACTCCAGAGAAATAGGATGTTTGACTTTGAGAGTTTATGATCTAGATATTGGGCATGCTGTGATTCTGCATGTAAAAGACAGCTCATTGTATACCTTTTTCTTCTGTTTAGGAGTCTTACCTGTTTAAGAATTTAAGACTGATTCCTAGAGATAGTACAGTGTTACATGGAATGCATGTGGGAAACGGGTGCACCATACCCAGAACAGGTCATTGAGATCAGCAATGATAGATTAGATTTAAGTAAGGTGAGGCATGTGCAGAGTCTTGAAACATCAGACAGGAATTTGAACTCAGATAGGAGAGGAAAACAGAATTTTTTTCAGGAAACAGGTGATATACAATAGGCACTGTGGAAAATGAAACACAATGATGGCAGTGTATTTTTCTGCTGTACATAGATGTCCTGCAGGCATCTTAAACTTAACCTGTCTAAACCAGTATTCATAACCTCCCCACCCTGAAACCTGATTCTCCTTCTGAATCCTTTACCTTTGACTCTTCTTTCTTACACATAAGTCATGTGGATTCCATTTCTAGGATGCCTGTGCCATCTTTTCTTACTATTACCCTATATCCAGTCTTCTTCCCATCCTTCCTATAAACATACTGCTGGGAGTTACTTGATCTCTGCTTTTAGAAGCTAATTTTACTCCCTGACTCAAAAGTCTTTTATGGTTCCTTACTGCAGACAAAATAGTAACACAGTTTTCAACCTGCCATTGAGAAGGCCTCTCTTAATGCACCTTTTTCATCCTTAACTCAGTCACTGTCCTGTTGGTTTCTCAAACATCCCCTTTAAGTTTGGCTACACCACTGTTTGTGATTCTCTTTTTCTTTGAGCTGCCTCTCAAGAGTTCTGTTTTTGAGGTCTAGTTAGAAGTTCAGACTTGCCTGTCTTATATAGTAAGTACAGCACAACATGCACTGCATTTGGTGGATATGTATGAGCTTTTTTCCTTGCTATGTTATGGACTCTGGGAGAGTAAGACTATGTTCTCTTTCCCTAGCGTAGGATTATGTGGTTGTTGATAATGCATGGGAAGCACTTAGCGTGGTGCTTGATGTCTCTGTGCTAGTAGGTAATGTTTTAATAAAGTAAGTAAGTGGGCACTCATTGGTTGAAGTTCAAGAAGAAAGGGGCTTAAATTGAGTAATAGTATAAACCTTTTTAATGAAGTAGGCATAAATGAATCAGAAAAGTCATGGCATAGCATAGAATACCTCTGTTCTGGTTAATCAGTGTTTTAGTGTTGTTTGCAGCTTTCACAGTTTGAGAAGGGAAAAATTAATGAAAAATTAGATTTCTGTGAATGCCTCAAACATGAGTTTTCAGTATTTTCTTCAACCATCACTTACCCTGTATGGTTAAGCATTGTATTTGTCAAGGTTTTCATATGTTACAGTTTAGAATTCATGTATCTGTCTGTCAATATTTGAATGTCTACTTGTACCAAGCACAATGCTAGATATTTTGGATATAAACATGAATACAGTTTAGCCTGGGAAATAAAGAATGCCACAAAAGAGATGGAAAAGGGGACCACTACTAATTCTACTGCAGAAGTTAGAAGTCTCCATAAAAGTGACATTTGGAATGTGTTCCACTAGGAAACTGATGCTGTGGAGGTGAAAGAGAAAGAATTTCAAGGAGAAGGAATTGTTCTGAATTATATTTTTAAGCCAGGGTCTCGCTATGTAATCCAGGCTGGCCTTAAACTCTATATAGTCCAGGCTAACCTCAAACTCCTGGTGATCGTCCTGCAGCAGCCTCCCTAGAGCTAGGATTAACAAGCATGCGCCACCACACTCAGTCTGAAATCTTTATAAGTATTACATGCCAGTGCTCTTTAAAGTGTAAAGTGTACAACTCATTAAGCTTTCAGTAAGGGCAAAATAGAGCACCTACAATGCATAGAATGTTGCCGCCTGCTTTCTGCCTAAAAAAGAGCAGAAGACACCAGGTGACTAATGCTGTTACTAAATCCTTGTCTGTGGTACCTAATGAGCTCTATCAAATCAGAAAGGAAACAGGAGAAGTTGTTGTAGACAGATATCTTTTGAAAAGGTTCCTAAGTTACTTTTGATGAATGCCTGTGTTTATAGACCATTACCATATGATAGAGTTTGGCAAACTTTCTGTAAAGGACCATATAATAAATATTTTTAACTACAGTATGGTGGTCAGGGTACAGATCATTTGTATCTGTACCCTGAGTCAGTTACTAATATGCATTATACATATATGGCAGTTAGGCTGGATGAAACCAGGTTGTAAAGAGCCTGCATTTCCTGGGTTTCCAATAGATGTAACCTTGAGACCCCATCTTTCCCTCCAAAGCCTTGTCTTTCTGCCTATCCTAGAAGTTGACAACATTATTGTGCTTTATTTCTCTAATAGCTACTGGGAAAGCAATATTTTTTCTTTTGCTCCTTAACCACCTAACAGTTTACCCCAAGCACCACTTGGGCAGCACATTTGTTTGCATACTGACTATCCTGAGCATTGCTTGGGCGAGTGTCATTTCAATCAGTTGATTCTTCAATAGATTTGATAAAATCATCGTTTTTATATTTCCTGTCATATTATCTTACAAAAATTAACAAAAATATGCAATTTTGGTCATCCTGTATTTAAATAATTGCACTGCTTAGTGTTTAAGATGTTTTGAAAACTGAATTTCAGGCTTGGCCTAGTTTGGTTGACAGAGGAGCAGGTATGTCACAGTCTCTGGTTCGTCCTGTACTTAAGCTAAGTGTTAGTCTGTTGCACTCTTGCATCTCTTCTCATGTGTGACTTAGTTCCCCTCTCATCTGTGTGTCAGCAGCTTGAGTTTTTATATATCTCAACTTTATTTTTAAATTAGTATCAATACTGACAGTACTATAGAAATACTATGTACATAATCTGTAATAAAACAGTCTCGGGGCTGGGGATTTAGCTCAGCAGCATAAGTGCCTGCCTGGCAAGTTCAAGGTCCTGAGTTTGATCCCCGGTACAAAAACAAAAAAAAAAAAATAGCCTCATTTTCCAGTCTCCCTAATTTGGAGCTGGTATTAAACTAGATCTAGGTAGCAAAAGGAAGTGGGGATTAAAAGTAAAAAGCAATCATTATCAATGAAGTTTATGTCTCTTTAAATCAAGAACATTAAATTAGCATATGAGAAGCTAATTAATTAACATTTATACCTATGCTGTAGGAAGGAAATCAGCTGTCAACAGGATAGTTGATAGATGGGTCAGACCTGTTGGGCAGGGACAAAGGTCTACCATATTTCTTGAAAAACATTTTCCTGTCAGGCTAACATTTTATCTTCTCATATTTGAGGTAGCCCTGGTTACAGTGCAAGTGTGTTGATAAATGGCAGCTGACAGTCATTTTGCTGAGGTACTAATTGACACTGAGCAAATATTTTATGCAAAGGGCAATTCTGAACACCATTACAGGTGTCCAGCCAACTAGTGGCTTGCTGTGATGGTGGTGGTGGTAGTCATTGCTTAGTGAGGATCCTGTTTTCTAGGTGTTTCTCTAGAAAAGTCCTATATGTTTTATTTCTCTTAACATTTTTAAAAACTGTACCAGCTACCTGTCTGGTTTCCCAGTTTCTTTAATTTTCTGTTTAATCTTTCTTAGCTTGTTTCTAAAAAAACTAATCCCGCCCAAATGATGTTGCCACCATTCATTCTGTCTCTTTTTAACTGGATTATTTTCCCCAAATTCACCTTTCCAATGCTAAATCAGATGGTTTATAAATAATATTTTAGACATGTCCAAATATAATTATGTAAAATCAGCAATTAAAACCACGAATGAGAAAAAATATGTAATAAGATACTAAATTCTCCAATACCATAATCAACAGATTTATAGAGCACTACTTCATAAGGTAAAGTGTTGGAGCCTTCAAAATAATTCACTTTAGAAGGAACTCATGCATATATTCTATATACTGATTAAAAATAGTAACAAGGGAATAAAATGGTTGAGAGATAATACTTGCTTTTTAAAAATTTCTAGCTAAGCAAATTTTAGTTTTATTATTGATAATTTTTGCTATCTTGTTAGTACCCTGCCAGAAGCTTGACTGGTTATATATAAATGCTGTATAAAGTAGATGCTATGAATTTTAATTCAGCAAAATTCCTACCCTTAAGAGTAGTTTTCTATTCTGAAAATATTTTTAGTATGTCTTTTTCTTCTTTTAATGAAAGTGACAGTGAAAATTAAGTCAGCTTTTATTCACTTCTTAAAACATTTTATGTGCCCTACATTGCTGTAGTTAACTAGTTATTTACAAAATGGATTTATTTTGCCATAGCAGTTTAAACTAGTTAGTTTTGGGAGATCTTAGTTTATAACTAGCCCAAAAACCATTTTGATGTATTTTGAGCTTTCAGTTACCTTCTGTTTTTCACCAAACTGAAAGGTAGATATTGAATCCATCTGCTAAAAATATTCCTGATATGTTTTTAAAATATTGTCATATAACACTTTTACACGTTGTAGAAAAATGAGAAAATGAAGGTACTGTGAAGAAAACCAACTGTCCAGAGATTGTCACTCAGCCGTATTTACTTCCACCTATTTTCTTTCTTTTTAAAATCAATATATGTTCATAATGTATAATACTACTTTCATATGGGGGAATTGGTACATGTAAATAGCATACATATCTTAATCATTTTCAGTCTCCTTACCCCCACCCTCTCTACTTCCTGCCTCCACCTAGTTCCTTGTTTGTTTCTTTGTTTTTGAGACAGGATTTCATTGTGTAGTTCAGACTGGCCCTGAACTCACTATGTAACCCAGGCTGGCCTCGAACTCACAGCCATCATTATGCCTCATCCTCACAAATTCTGAGTTTACAGGCATGAGCCATCACACCCGGCTTGCCTCTACCTGTTTTCAAAGAATGTAACACCTGGAATAATTCACTTACTTTTGTATCCTGTCTCAGTTTTCACTTAATATTATATATAAACCTTTCCCTTTACATAAATTTCTTTGAAGAGTATCTATAGAATACTCCTTCAGATGGATGTACTATAATTTATTTAAACATTTTTAAGTTGTGTTCCATTTTCCATTTGTGGCTATTCTAAATCTGCAGTTGATATCCATATATATATATATGTATATATATATATATATATATATATATATATATATGTAAATTGTTTGAGACTAGTTATTTTTAGACTAAATTTATACAAGTCAAATAAACAGATCAGAGGAGGTAAACCTTTACAAATGCTATCTGATAAATAAGGCAGATTGTGCTCGAGAGTATGGACCAATTTCTAGCAGTATATAGGAATTCCTATCTCACCATATCTGTGACAGTAATTTTGACAGTGCCTCTCTTTTCAGTATTACTTGCTAACTTAATAGAAAGAATTCAATAGTTTTTTTCAAAATGTACCTATCCAAACCCATTTTTGATATATTTTCAAGATGAACTGCTTGGAGTAGACTGGTTAATGAAATGGGATAAAGTTTAAGTTCAAAATTAGTTTGCAAAGTCATATCAAGAATTCTGTAGAAAAATACTTTAATATAAGCCCTGTAATACTGTCAGGTGTCTCTTTTTTATGAAGTATGAGTGATTTTTAAAATTTCTTTGTGCTCATTTGTTTTCCCAAAATTTTTATTTTCTGATCAGAAATTTTTACTGAAATAATAGAACTTCATAATTAAGCTACAGTTCAAGTGCTCTACTTCCCTAACTTTATAAGCCATACAGAAGTTTTGTGTGCTTGATAATTGAGCACAGTATTTGTTTACTTAAGGAAGTGGGTTATTTCTCAAGTATTGATGATGGGTACTATGCTGGACATGTAGCTCAGTTGTAGAATATTTGCCAAGAGACCAAAGGTTCTTTTCACAGCACTATACACACAAAAAGAAGAATGTTAGCCCTCATGTTTTCTGGGAAGTAGCTACACCTGAGTGTTTTTGACTTACACATAAGTATTTACTTATTTACTCATTTGTACTTGATTTTTGAATACAGGGCATTTGTATTGAGCTTCATCTCTAAGCCCTTTTTTATTTTTTAAGACAGGCTCTCCCCTCCCTAAGCCACTGACTTGCTCAGGTTAGACTTGCATTTCCAGTCTCCTGCCTCAGCCTCCTTCAGTGCTGGGGTTACATTCATGAAGCACCATGCCTGGCCACTTGAGTGTTTTTTTTTTAGATGAAGCCTTGAGTGAGTTTGAGTATTTGGCTTTCTTAGAGAAACATTAGACATTTTATTGGAATAGTTATTAGAATGTTGGTACACCAGAATTGCTTAGGGGCCAACTAATTCAAATGTTAGGATGGTAAATGTTCTTTACATTTAAATTAATAAAGAAAAGGGCTGGGGAATTAGCTTAGTGGCACAAATGACTTTCTGGCAAGTGTAAGGTCTTGAGTTTGATTCCCAGTACCAAAAAAAATTAATAAAGAGGAATGAGAATAATTTAGAACAGGGTATCTAACAACTAAGAAGCAAATTGTGTTTTTAGATTTATTGTGAATTTATTTTGGTGTGATGTTTATACCTTAAGAGATAGCTTCATTAAAACTACATTGGGTATATATTACACTATGATATGTGAAACAAAGCTATTAACAGTCATCCTTATGTGCTTTTAAAAAAGATTTTTCTACGTATAGAGCATGAGCTAGTTAATCAGTATGAATTTTCTAATAAATTCAGAAGGTAAAACGTAATAAAATATGTTGAAAGAAACTGTTCACTTGAATTCCTAATGCAAGAGGTAAGTGACAATTTTTGAAAAGTTAGAAACAGCAACAAAAAAACAGGTTAAGGGGCTGGGGATTTAGCTCAGCGGCATAAGCGCCTGCCTTGCAAGCTTGTGGTTGTGAGTTCAATCCCCAGTACCAAAAAAAAAAAAACAGGTTAAGTGACATAAAGTAAACTGAAGTATATGGGGGCTGGGGATTTAGCTGAGTGGCATAAGCACCTTCCTGGAAAGTGCAAGGTCGTGAGTTTAGTCTTTGGGTACCAAAAAAAAAAAAAGGGCTTCAATAGACTGAAGTATATGAATATATTTCCTTAATATAATCAATTTGATATCACAAAATAGTCCAGAGTTCAAGGTTTTTAAAAGCTAATTCTTGAGCTGGGCATAGTGGTGCATGTCTGTAATGCTAGCACTCGGGAGGCCGAGGCAGGCAGATCATGGTGAGTGTGAGGCCAGCCTGAGGTACATAGTGAACTCAAGCCCAGCCTGAACTACACAGCAAGACACTGTCTCAAAAATAATAATAATTATAATAATAATTCTTTTGTCCCCTCACCTTTCCTCACTTTAAGTGGCAATTTTATTTTTTGTTTTTGATTTGTTTGTTTGCTTTGTGGCACTGGGCATCAGTGCCTGAACTTTATGCATACTAAGCAAGGGCCACATACTCTGTGGCACTTTTAATGAAATAACTTTTTTTGTTATGAGATGTTTTTCCTGGTTGCTCATATCTAAGGTTTAGATTGCAAGAAAAGGTCTACCTTGTAAAAGATTACAAGGTTATGTACAGCTCACATCTCTGAGTTTCAGTATTTCCATTTTTTCTTTACAACAGTGAAATAACATACATTTATAACATTCTCCAGAAAAAATTTATTCAAATTATTTCTAAGAGAAAACAAGGAAAATACCATTATGAATTACAAAAGTTTTCAATAACAAGTTTCTTTTTCTTGATGGAAATTGATATGCCTCTAGCCTAATGTCTTGGCAAAATCACATGCTAATAATACATTTTGTTGTTTTTCTGTAGATGTGTTCTTTGTGCCACTGTCCTGGAGCAACAATTGGTTGTGATGTGAAAACATGTCACAGGACATACCACTACCACTGTGCATTGCATGATAAAGCTCAAATACGAGAGAAACCTTCACAAGGAATTTACATGTAATTATTTAACTTCTCCTTAAGTTGTTTAAAATCATAATTTTGGCACTTTTTAAAAAATTTACCATTTCAAAGCATTTCATCATCATCATGTGTTTTTATCAGGAATTCAATGATTAGACAGTGGTACAAAATGTTTGTTTTATAGTAAGATTTTAAAGCCAACTTGTTAATGGAGTGAATTGGGCTACTCATTTTCTTAATTGGAAATAAAAATTTCAATTTAGTTTTCTTACTTGACAGTTTCTAATTTTTTCTTTGTTTTTCTAGGGTTTATTGTCGAAAACATAAGAAAACTGCACATAATTCTGAAGGTATGTCATTTAGCCACATTTTCAAGAGGGAATTTGAGTAAAATATGAGTAATTATCCTATCTTAATTTCTTAAAATAATCTCAATATTAAATATTTGTATATGAATTGAGAAAACTATTATGTTCAACTAATGTACATAGCAAAAAATTCTGAATTTTAAGAGAACTTTTATGCTAAAGTTTAATAAAAGATATAGTGAAAATTTATTTTACTTGAATAAAAGATATAGTGAAAATTTATTTTACTTGAAGTGGTGACATATTTCTATAAAGGTGACAAAGGAGAATGTGATCTTGGGAATGCTTGAGATACTTGGATTACAGTCTTTCTTTCGTAATCACCAGACTTTGTTAAGAGTTTTATTCATACTGCTGTATAGTAGCTTTCTCCTCCATGCATAGTTCTGCTTTCTCTGGTTTCAGTTACTTCTGTTCAACCACAGTTCAAAATTATTAGACGAAGTTTCCAGAAGTAAACAATTTCTTAGTTTTAAATAACTATTACAGAATGTTTTTATAAATGTTCTATTTTATTGTTATTTTAAAATCTTGCAATACTTCATTTATAAATTATATTTTATTATACTTATGTTTATAGAAAAATACTGTATTTAGGGTTTGGTACTATGCCTGGTTTCAGGCCTCCACTGGGAGTTTTGGGACATACACCCAGCAGGTTAGGGGATACACTACCATACTTAAAAAATACAGATGTGTATAAGTAACCAGATTTTAAAAAGAAAATTATTTTGTTTTTTCCACTGAAATTTAAGCAAAATCAGTTTAGTCATGTTTTATATGAAGTGTGACAAAATAGTAAAAAGTTCATTGCAAGTGCCTTTAAACTTTCTGAAGCAGTTCTAGAAGTTCTCTTTCATGTCTTTAGGCGATGTGATCAAAAGTATGCTAAATGCTGCTGCTGCATGTCATCCAGTGGGAAACTAGGTTCATAAAAACATAGTGCACCCCTATCTACCTTATTCAGAGATCTGGCACTGTGTGACTTCTGGGTCTTCCCCAAAGTCAAAATAATCATGAAAGGTAAATAAAATTGATTTAAGCAGCCGTGACAGTACAACTAAGACACTGATAAAAGATTTCCAGAACTACTTTAGAATGTAGCAAGAATGATGGGGATAAGTATGCTCAAAGTGAGGAGTTTTTGAGGGAAATTAATGGCAGTATGTCTTTTCCTGTAAAAATTTTTAAAAATTTATTAATTATTTATTTGTCTTTTTGAGACAGGGTCTCACTATGCAGTTCAGGTTGGCCTTGGGCTCACTTTGTACCCAGGCTGGTCTCGAATTTGCAAATGATTCTCTTGCCTCAGCCTCCCAAGTGCTGTGATTTGTTTTTTAATTTTAACATTCACTATATTTTCGATTTTATATATATAGTTGGTCTTTAAAATGAGTAAGTTCTCAGATTGAAATCTGACTTGTTTCAGACTTGAAACAAATTATTTTTATTCTTTTACTAGCAATATGAAATGGCTTAGATTTAATCTGAGATTGTTCTATTCCTTCATTTAGGTTAAAGATCTTTAACATTTTTTTAGCTTGTGAGAATATGTTGCCTAGAACTTATATGGATTGGGCACTGTTTTTTAGGAAATTATTTCTTTTATAATTGCTCACCTGTACTATTGGTGTTAACATGTTAAAATCAATGGTCCTTTTTGGTATCTTAAGTCATGGCTTTCATAATACAAAATAATACTGATTTCACTTTTTTTTTGCAGTACTGGGGATGGAGTCCAGGGCCTTGCATATGCTAGGCAAGTGTTCTGCCACAGAGCTACTTCCATATCCCTGTTCATTTCTGGACTCCAGATTAATCTAAATATTTAAAGTGTGGTTTAAAATACATTCATGGCCTGGGAATGTAGCTCAGTAATAGAGCCCTTTCTTAGCCTATGTAAGACCCTTGGTTTGATCCCTAATACTGTCAAAAGAAAAGAAAACTTACGTAGATTTTATACCAATTAATGGAATAATACAATATATTATAAATACGCACAACTATGTTATGCTAATCAAAAATTATAAATATATTTAAGGAGGTGAAAGTTCTATTTACCCTTATTTGATCATTATATATGTATCAAATTACTGTACTTTCATAGATATGTACAATTAAAATATAAAAATTTAAAATTAAATGATAGTCTTCTGTAATACTAGCCTTAAGATAAACAGGCTAGATAAATAATAACAGAATGCCTTTGAGGTGATAAAATATAAATCAAAAGACTTTATAGACTTTTACTTTTTTTCTTCACCTAATTCTACAATTGAATTCAGAAATATTTTGTGAAAGTTTGTTTTCCTACCTTTCATTACTTCAGATTTTGACAGTATATCTATTCAATACACTTTTAAGATTGTTGTGGCCATGGATGTTAACAGTTGAGGATTGAAACTTGTGATTTGATTAATGCACAGATATGAGCATACTGGGCCTGGAGATCTTTAGGAGGGATGATTAATACATACTGATTCATGTAGCAAGCCCCATTTTATTACCTAGATTTCTGAAGCTGATAGTACCATCTAGTGGTGGAGAAAAGCTACTGCGGACTATAAAAAGTACACATAATACCATGTTTTTTGCTCTGTTTAACTTACTAATAAGAGAGATCTTGTTTCATTCTTTCTAAGACACATATTTGTTTAATGTAACTATCAGGGTTAGTACAACTTCAAATGTGTGATACACTTGAATTTTGGATTCATTGTGTAGTTCTGTAGAGTACAGGGCCTCTTGTATCATTGGCATGTAAAACGTGTTTATGCCCACATTGTAGGACTTGAAGCATAATTTTATATTTTAAAAGTACTACATGGTTTATACTTACCGACTTTTGTCTTTTTGTCACACTCATTCATCTAGTGCAAATTTATTTTACATTGTGTGGTTTTTTGTTTTTATTTATGTATTTATTTTTTGTCTTTTTGAGACAAGGTCTCGCTGTGCAGTTCAGGTTGGCCTTGAACTCACTTTGTATCCCAGGGGGGTCTCAAACTCATAATGATCATCTTGCCTCAGCCTCCTGAGTGCTAGGATTATAGGCATGAGCCACCACATCAGGCTGTGTATTTTGTTAGAAACAGAACTTTCAGTTATTCTCATAGGAAACTATGCTCTACTTTATGATTGATTTATGGTAGAAGAGTTATAGGATTGGATTTCAGGAACTGTGTTTGAGAATTGTATTGCACAGTCTCTAGAGCAAAGAGAAACTAATGCCTGTGATAATTTATCATTTGTCATCTGTAGTATTGAACTGATACTTAATATTTGGTAAATGTTATATAATTCAATCTTTCATGTTAGCTGTATATAATTTGTACCATTTTGAAAGAATCCATAATTTAATTTTCTCATTTTAAGTAAAATACTGTTTAATACTAAATATATAAGACTGATGTCATCACTTTTGCTTAAAAAAATAGACTGTGAGTTTGCAGAAGCCATGTTTTCTTTAATCTGTAGTCCAGAGTATTTATCTGTTAAATGGACTTTTGCTCTGTCACCAAATGATTAGAATACCCCAAAACTGTATATATTTACCTCTTAGTGGTGATGACCTTAGGAAGACTGCCTGCAAAATGACATGAAATGTGCAAGAAAACATTTCTGTTTTAAAATATCTCCCCTGTCAGTGGTGACAACAAACCAAGGACAAAAAGGTCCCTCTAGAGTTACACATACATTGTTAAATTGATTTACCACAGTGTGCCAGGTTTCTTAGATGACTAAGGACATAAGTATAAGCTAGATGAGTCGCTAACCCCAAGAAGCTTAAAATTAATTTGAAAGGTGTAAATATTAAATATTTGCACGGTTAGTTGGTTATAATTGTATCATATAATACGAGTGAAAAAATAAAAGGTTCATGGAGGTTAGCTACAAAGAAGTTTAATTTAGGTTAAGACCTAAAAGACTAAAAAGAAGAATGAAGGAGCATTCAGTGCAGAGGTATCCAAAGTAAAGGATACAGTGTACATGGTGAGATTTGAAGAGAAATACATGGGCCAGAATGATTGGTAAGGCTTTTGGACTCTCTTAAGGATGACAGGTGATGACGGTTTTACACAGGAAGAATGGCCTATTATAGGAGTCCCAGCGAATAGTAATAGAAGCCTTCCAACATGTTTGTAAAGGGGCATTGGAGTAGTTGGAAGACAGTTAAATGATGGCTTTTTCTTAATTCATAGACTGTGTGTGCTAGGAATGAAACCCAGGCCCTTGATGCATGATAGGCAGTTGCTCTACCACTGAGCTACACTTTCAGCACTTGATATTTTTAGAGCAATGAGTTCATAGCAAAACTGAACAGAAAGTACAGAATTCCCATATATCTCTTATCAGCTTCTACTGACACACAGAGCTTCCCTCCCTATGAACATTCCATGCCAGAGTAGTACTTTTGTTACCATTGATGAACCACATTGGCATATCATCATCCCCTAAAGTTCATAGTTTACATTAGGGTTTGCTCTTGGTCTGGTTCATTCTGTGGATTTTAACATACATATACTGATGTATATCCACCATTGTACTATCATACCAAGTCATTTCACTGCTCTAAAAATCCCCTGTATGCCACCTTCTCATCCTTTCCTTACCCCAAGCCTTCAACACTGATATTTTTACTGTCTGCATATTATTTCCTTTTCTAGAATGTCAAATAGTTGGAATCATACAGTAGGACTCTCATTTAGTGACTGAGTTCCATTCTTCTGACTAGGTCATTAAATGACTTTGTCATTAAGTGAGGAATTGTATATAGTATATACATCACAAAATTCAGAACAAAGAAAATTCCAACTTGATTACTTGGATTTCATTTGTACAACTCCTACCTGCAGTATTGTACTATATAACAGAAAATGAAACTACAGTACTGTCTTATACAATATAGCAGGAAAATTACAGTACTGCATAAATAAGGTATTCTATACCAAAAAAGATACTGAGGCTTTATAGACAAGATATATAGAACTGTACCCAAGAAAGACAGGTCATAAGTCTGAGTGGCAAGTCATAAGTCTGAGCAGCCTTGCCTCAGTCATAAGTCTGAGTAGTTGTTAAACAGGTAGGTTGTTAAGTGAGTAATATCTGTATATAGCTTTTTCAGGCTGGCTTCTTTTACTTAATTAGGTCTTATTTTTGTTTGAGGACAGAATTTGTTAATGCATAAATGCTTATGAAGAGACTGAAGGTACAGGAGATAGGATTCATCATGCAAAGGAAAATAATTGGCTTGTGCTAGGAAGGTATTTCCATTGAATAGAGGGAAGAAGAGGATTGGTGGCTCCTATCTGATCTGTTTGCAAGTTTGAAGACTAAAAGAGGAATATTGTGTAAGATTTCCAGATTGAGGTCCCCGTTAAATTTTGGATTCATGAATTTGTATATTAGTACCCAACAGACAGGTAATGTGACTTTTCCTCTAGCAACTCAGGGTCCTAGCTATAACACAGAGAATGTGGTGAGTTGGTTACTTCCAAACTGGGGTATTGTCAGATGGGTTCAACAAAGAAGTAAAGAAATGAGGGAGTTTTGAGTATTTACCAGTATAAGACAAAATCTGAGCTATATAGGGAGAAAGTGAAGGCAGAGTGTAAGAAACAGCAAGGAATCAATGGAGTGGAGCTCCTGATGAGGTTGAAGAACAGTGAGACTGAGAAGAATTGAGAAAGCACATGTCTGTGGTCCCAGAGTGTGACATAGTAATTGAAAAGGTAGAACCATTGTAGGTGATTTTAAGGTGTCTGGGTGTGACTGTTGGAATTGAGTGGTTGATGAAGAAACTGAGTGGCTGAGTGTTGTTAAAATTGTCCATATGTATAGTTGAAATCATCCTGGAAGAAGGCAGAAGCTGAGATGAGCAAAAGGGCTATGAACTATGTTCTAAATACATGAGATAAGAAGGGAGTTAGTTAACTATCAGGAGGGGAAGGAACCACTCCTGCTCAGGGTGTAGTGTGTGGACCAGAAGAATTGGCATCATCTGGGAGCCCATTAGAAATGTCTAACCTCATATTTTACGTCAGCTTATTAAGTAGTAACCTCCACTTTAACAAGACTCCAGTGGTTTTGTATTTACTTTAAATTTTGAGAAGCAGTGGTTCAGCTAAGTGGCATAGACATCAAAGATGCACAGCTTTTTACAAGGGGATAGAGAACTAATGACTCAGAAATACTTGTAGTGGAACTTTCCTTAATGATAGAAATGATTTTTATTTATACCATCCAGTGTAACTACATCTAGTTATTGGATGTTGTACTACTTAAAATGAGACCATGCCTTTCCATTCTTCATAGGAAATTTCCACTTTGAAATGGGCAGGAATAGCCAGAATTAAGTTCTACCTCTTGGGCTGAGATTGACCTTAGTGGTAAAGTGCTAGCATGCCTGAGATTCTGCATTCGACCTCCACCACAGCCAAAACAAGTCCTGTTTTTTATGGGTTTTTCTATTCATGTGTTTACATATGTTGTTTACCCTTTTAAAATGTCAAATACTGCTAATATCAAATCACTCAATCTTATTACTGATACTCATCTCTTGTTTTGTAGAAGTTCTGTAATATAATAGCTTATCATCACTAAATGTTTTGAGTACCTGCAAGGAACCATGATTGGGTATGCAAATCATTAATTTAAACTCATTTTAATTAAAAGATTGAAGGCTTTTGCACTTATTTATATTGAACAAAAGCATCTATGATGAGATAGAAAAGAGTAATCTATCTATATCAAGTGTGAGTCATGACCTCAAGTGTAAACTCAGATCAGTTCAGTATCTTGAAATCATAAGGAATCAAACCTGTGGTATGTTAGTTTTCTTAAATTACTTAGTAAATGATGTCTTGGATGGGATGGTACTCAAAAAATGTTGGTAACCTCTTTAGTTTCTTCCAGTTAAATCTAAGCCAGTATCTAATGTGTTTGGGGGTGAAACTTTCTTCTCTCCTAGCTTCTCTTGCACTGGGTGTTAATAGTACAAGATGTAGTTAACAATATAATTTCAGTTTTGGAGAGGTGGGTGGGACACAATTTAGTGACACACATGATTGGCAGGTTAAATACAGAGTGGGAAAAATATTTTGCTAGCTACTTTTCTGACACAGAACTAATATCTTGACCCTCAGGAGGCTAAGGCAGGAGGATCACTGCAAGTTCAAGGCCAGCCTGGGCTACAAAGTGAGTTCAAGGCTAGCCTGAACTGCATAGTGAGACCCTGTGTTAAAAAAAAAGAACTCACAAATATTAGGACCTCCCTCAATAAAGGGCCCAGTCAAAAAACAGGGAGTTGAAATGGATACTTCTCAGAAGTGCAAACAGCCTATGAATACATGAAAAAGTGTTTAACATCTTTAGACATTAGAGAAATGCAAATTAATACAATGCTGAAATTCCATTTTACTCCAGAAAGAATGTTGTGAAAAAATCAAATAATAACAATTGCTGGTGGGATTGTGGGGTGGGACAGGAGGATGAACTCTTCTACACTGTTGATGGGATTGTAAATTAGAACAACCACTATGGAAATCACTATGGAGAGCTCTCAAAAACTAGAAATTCCATCATTTGACCCAGCTATTTCTCTTCTAGATATCCTCCCCAAAAAGTTGAAAGTACAGTATTACAATGGTACATGCATACACATGTTTGTAATAGCACGACTCATAATAGCCATATCTTCGAAGCAGCCAATTTGTTCAACAGATAAATGTGATATGCATACACATTGGAGTACTGCTCAGTCACAAAGAAGGATAAATTTGAGTTATTTGTAGTAAAGTGGATGTACCTTGAGCCTCCAATGCTTAATACAATAAATCAGACACTAAAGCTTAAATGTGTTTTTCTCTGAGAAACTCAAAGCATAAAGAATTTAAAGAGCAAAATAAAAGATAATCATAAACAGGGAGATAGATCTTTAGTGGAAAGGAAATAGATATACGAGAGGGAGGCAGGGGAGAAGGAGGGAAGATAGAGGAAGGAAAAATACAAATAATTAATGTGTTATGTAACTGTACCAACTCCCTGCAATAAAAATAGTCATTATGTACAGTAAAGACGTACTGATAAATAAAATTGGATTAAAATCCAAAAAAATACAGTGGTGACACGTGGAAATATTTAGAGAGAAAAGGGCATCAATGTCTGCATCTTTTAATGCTTTCAGGAAAAATGTGTATGTATCTAGAGAAGGAACTGTAAACCTTTCAGAAGTGTGTATGCATGGGTATATGTAAGTGTGTATCTAGAAAAAGAATGATAAAGCAGATACAGTGACATTTGTAGAATCTGAGTGAAGGCTATAAAGTTTGAAATTACTTTAAAAATGCTAAGTTCTGTGATTGTATTGACCATAAAACTCCATGCTTTCTGAGACATAAAGGAATCTTTTCTTCCTAACCTTGGGGTCTGTAATCTTGATTTTATTCAGGTACCTAGAGATTCTGTAATGGATAATTCTGAAACTTTAATTTTAAACTTCAGTATAATCATGTAAGTCCATGTATGTTTCAGGAAATAGGTCACTGTACTTATACAGTGATACCTCAGTTCATGAACTTGATTCTTTCCACGATTCTGGTCACAAACAGAGTTGGACCACAACCTAATCAAATTCAGTGGTTAGGTTCAACGTTGACCTTATGGGGAAATTTGATTCAGTTCTCCTCTAGTTCGGTTTGCTACGAGAATTGTAGAGAGAATTGAGTTCGTAAACTGAGGCACCACTGTATTAGATGTATGCTGAGTGTTATATAGATTTGAAGTCTTTGCCTGTTGTAGTATTTGCTTAGTGTTTTTTTCTATTGTTCTTTTTCTATAGAATGTGAAGTTTCTATAGAATGGATGTTCAGAAGTTTAGGGAGATTTTCATGTGATATTAAATTTTTAAAAAATCTTTCAATTTAGCCAATGACCCTGATCTGATCATTATACATTGTATATATGTATTGAAATGTGACACTGCATTGTATAAATGTGTATGTCAATTAGACATATATATATATATATTACTGTATATGTCAATCAGAATATATATATATTAACAATTTTTAATGAATAGGTTTATTAAGTACTGGGAAGGCAGTACCATCAGATTTGTTTTGAATCTTAGCTCTGTCACTTCCTGATCTCATGATCTTGGGCAAGTTATTTGAGATTTCTCAGATGAAAACTTTAGATACATCTGTAAAATGGGGATTACTAAAAAAAAATAAGATTGGGGATACAGCTCAGTGACAGGATATTTGAGGCCCTGGGTTTGATCTTCAGCAACACACACACACACACACACACCATAGGATTGTAGTAAGGATTAAATAAAATATTGTATGTAAAGCTCGTAACATTCTTGGCACATAGTAAGTGTTCAGTAAATACTGGGTTCTATATCACTGTTTCTTTAAAACTATCTACATTTAGTACCATTCATCTTTTTATGTACCCTTCCTTGGAAGACAGTGGAATTTAAATTTTATTTCTCATTTAACTTGGAAAACCTTTAGAATATACTTGTGTTGTGATCTTTGTGCAAAACTGACTCCATATTTTTTGTTTTGATTCTCCAGATTTATTGACCACCCCTGTACAAATCACTGTATATGCTCATTTGGATTTGGCACACTCTGGAGACTTTCACTATAGGAAATTTCAACCATACACACAAGCAAAGAGAACACCATAATGAATCCCCATGTACCTTTTACGTGACTTTAGCAATCTTCAGATGTATGACCAATTTTGCTTTGTCAGTCCCAATCTGAGTTATTTTGTAGTAAATCCTAGATATCCCATCTGGTTTTAGCATACTTAATTAAGAATAATAAATTTTGTTTTGTTTAAGAATAGTACATTTTGGATGTATGCTACATATTTGTATATGCATGTATCAGTGCACAATGAATATTCATAAAATGTTATTTAAGTAAAAATACCTTTCCTGAAAAAAGTAGAAAGCTGAGTTCATTAGCTTCCCAGAACATACATAGCAAGTGTGCACCATGGTCACACTAGAGAAAGCAGAACAAATGCACTCCAGGTATCCTTGTGCAGCAACCATAAAGATGCCAAATGTAGGTGGTGATGCTTGCCTCAACCTAGATGGCTATCCTTGTTCATTTTTTTTAATTCAACTTACATTTATTTGGTAGTCACTCGTTGCAGTCAGTGTGCTGTAATTTAGGATATTGCCAGTTTTCATAGTGCAAATGTTTCTAGGTTAGCTTAAGGGGAAGAAAAGTAGAAAGCATATCATCACAGTCAAGGGTATGAGTTCAAATCCAGCCTACTCCACCTACTTGCTCCAGGACCTTGACCTGGTGAGCTCTTCTCTCCAGGACCTCAGTTTCATCTCTCCTTCTGAAGTTAGATTCCAGGTTCTTCTCTTCTCAAACAATTGAATAAAATGAGCAAAAAGCAGTGATGTTTATTTGAAAAATTAATAGTGAAGAGTGAGGGTAAAACAGGCTCTGCAGATAAAGCTTGGGCTGCCTAGAAGAGGAAGAATCAATATCAAAGAATACCCTGGGAAAGCAGAGCAGGATAGTGTGAAGAAAGCCATGATAGCCTCTTTTTTTCTAATTCTAACAAACATCTTTTGAGTACCTGCTTGATATGGGTGTCTTGGGGAATTTAGAAAAGAATCCCCTTGTGGGAAAAGAGTTTATAATCTACAATTCAGTGATGGCAAACCTTTTTGAGCTTTCAGTTATACAATCAGCCAAATGTAGCATGCATGCTATAGGCTCTTCACCACTGGTCTACATGTTATATAAGAGTAGTGTTCTGACTTGTATCTAGATGTCTCCCCAAAGCCTTATGCAATCATAAGTGGGGCTTTTTTAGAGATGACTGAATCTAGAGTATGTGATGCTGGGATTGTTTCATGGTGCAATGCTACAATCAAGAGCAGCAGGATTAAGGGTGTGAGTGCTACTCACGCTAAATAGTCTGGATCCAATTTAAGAAATAGAAAGAGCTGTGGTTATCTCTTGTTTGCTTTGCTACCTTCTGCCCTTCATGAACTATTTCTCTTCTGCAATGTCCCTCTGCCATACCACCTTGCCTTGGAGCCAGCTATAGATTGAAACCTCTGCAAACTGTGAGCCAAATAAAGCTTTCCTACCTTAACTTTGGGCATTGGGTATTTTGTCTCAGCAACAAGAAAAACTATTAAGAAAGCAGTAAGTAACATGTAATAGAACTTTGTAGTTTACAGAACATTTTTCATAAGTAATTTCTTAAAGCAGATTTGAAAGGAAAGTATTAGCATTAGTCCCATATATACATGAGGAATCTTTGCCTTGTGCATGGTGAGGATCTGAACCAATTTAAAACCTGCTAAATGGCAGACTTCATGCCCAGGGGTCCTTTCTGCTTTATACTGTTAAGTGATATGAGAACTTAGAAGACAAGCTAAAATGGAGCAGAAGTCAGGGAATGTAAAATGAGGAAAGCATTAAGAACAAGAAGAGAATTAGTAGAGGGACAGATGGAGCTTTCTAATATTGGGAGAAGGAAAGTTGGTGTCTTGGTAAATTGATTGCTTCTCTGCCCCACAATGGCCATAACAGAGGCAAACCAATGGGTAACAAACAGAAGGTTCTAGCCAATTTAAAATGACATAATTATCTGAGGGCTGTATTTAAAGGAGGCATTGGGGGGCACAGGAAGAAGAGGTCCATATTTTAACCTGAATTTTTAGAAGTTACAGCTGTATCATTATTTGTTTGAATTGGTGTATAAACATCACACAGTGATCAACAGTGAAAAAGACTGCCTTTTTTTTTAGACAGGGTCTCACTATATAGTTCAGACTGTCATTGAGTTCACTATGTAGCCCAAGCTAGCCTCAAACTCACAGCAATCTTCCTGCCTCAGCCTCCTGAATGCTGATATTATAGCTGTGCACCACCATGCTTCACTGCCTGCTTTAAGGAGACTTTCTTCCAACATGGCCCTTGTATCTCAGTTTCCAAATTCTGTTGCTAAAAGCAGACATTTCTTGTCCCACCTTTCAGTGCAGTTCTGTGCACACATGTCCATGTACAACTCTTCTTTTTCTAACATCCAGGAGAATAAGGAAATATGTAGTTCTGTATCAATGAATCAAAGCATACTTATAGTTACTCACTGACATTTGTCCCACTCTCTGTTTTCATGTCCTTGACCAAAATTATTTAATTTTTCTGAACTTTATTGTCTGCTAAAAAATGGGCATTTGGGAAGATGACTAACATAACTTTATTGGGTTGTTGTGAAGCTCAGGTGACCCTTCTGTCATTCATACCTATTACATAGCACATTTAGCACAGTAAAAAGTCAGAGATTTCAATATTAGCTCTGATAGTATTTCTTATTTACATATATGCATATATATTTGCAAATGAAAGCTGAAAAGATATTCTATAGGTATAAAAGATAAATGGAGAAAGACATTCATTACAACATAGCAAAAACAATGAAAATTTATGGATTGTATAATCAGGCAGGCTAAACAGAATGTATTACTGTCAGCTCTTTAAGGAGGTTGATTTGCTTATACTGACATGGAAGGTTGTTCAGCCATATTAATAGAAAAGTCAAGGTGTTGAATGCTTAGAATTCTATTTGTTATGTGTATCTTTGAAAAGAATTTACATACTTAGAAAAGAATAGCTAATCTTAAGAGTGTCTTATTGCCAAGCATTGTTCTAAGTATTTTATATGAACTAACTCATGTAATTTATTCAAGACCTTCTAAAGTAGGTTTTCTGTCCAAGGAGATACAGTGTGTGATCTATTCAAGACTCAAACTAGGTCACTCAAGTTTCTGAGGCTGTCAAGGAAAGCAGTTAAGAGAGAGTACCTCCCAAAGAGTAAGAAGAGGAGAAGAGGTTGGCTGGGAGAGTAGAGCTGATGGAAGAAGTAGAGCTAGAAGAGTAGAGCAGGTGGAAGTAGAAGGTAGCAGGGGGATTTTTATCTTCTTTTATAATTAATTACAAAAGAAAATACAGTTTTTAAATGTTAAAACCTTTTTATAATTTTGAACTGGTAAGGGAAATGTAATAGGTTGTAATCATGAAAAATTTAAACAGGTGTTTTGTCTTTGTGTTCACTTTTTTGTGTACATTTTCAATTATATTTTAGGATAAATTACGGTAACTGAAATCACTGAGTCAAAGGGTACAAAAAGTACCCTTTCTTAACAAAAAGTTTGATCTTTTGACCCTGATCCACATTGCCATATTACTTGCTAAAAATATTGTGCTAGGATATATTCTCACCAGTGGTGAATAGATGTCCACCCTCTTCACCACATGGGAGACTGCAAATTCTGGTAATTACAAAAGTAGCACAATACTCACTGTTTAAGAAAAATTAGACTGGGTATATAGCTGAGAGTTAGAACACCTGCTTTACATATATAAGGCCCTGGGTTCATCCCTAGCACTACAAAAAATAGTACAAAAATACTATTACTGTCAGGTTTTTGTTTTGTTTTGTTTTGTTTTTTTGGTACCGGGGATCAAACTCATGACCTTGCACTTTCCAAGCAGGTGCTTACGCTGCTGAGCTAAATCCCCAGCCCTACTATTAGTTTTTAAGAGCTCTTTCCTCACCCTGAATCAAATCTCCATGAGTGTTTTAGTCACTTTCCTTGGTGCTGAGTCATAATACTTAACAGGACTTAAAGGAGGACAGATTTAGTTTGGCTCACAGTTTGTAGAGGTTTCAGTCCTACAACATGGTGGAAAGGCTTGATGCAGAGGGAATCTGCTTATGTCAAGGATGCCCCGAATCAGAGAGAATAAAGTGAGGAGTCAGGGAAGGAGCATGCCCTTGGTGACCCACCATTTCCTAACAGACCCCATTCCCTAACAGCAAGTCAGCTATAAGCCCCCATAATCTAATCATCTTCCAAAAGCCCCACTTATGAGTGTGTGAGGCTCTTGCAATAGCATCTAGTTATAAACCATTGAAAGGAGAAATCAGTAATAATAATTTGGTGTATGCATATCTTTCCAGAGCTATTTTTCCATACAAAGTTAGACATACATGCAGTTACATACTTTTAATGTAGTGATTATACCACACACACACACACACACACACACACATATAATTTTATGCAACTTGCTCTTTTCATTCTGTGATATATTACAGACCTTCCCTATAAGCATGCAGATCTATGTCATTCTAAACTTATATTCCATGGAATATGTTGAGTCACTTTAAGGATTTACTAATAAAAATATAATATAAAAATCTATTTTTCCATGGTTACAAATCATGCTGCAATGATCTTGTGAAAATATATGTATGTACTTAATTTGTGTGACTATGTCATAAAGCCCTAGAAAGTCCTGTGTGGTAACAGTTCTGTGCTTTTAACATTCTGAGTAAGTGCTGTTATATTGTTTCAGAAACCATTTACCCAGTTTGATCTATTACCAGCAGTGTCAGTCTTGAATTTTTAATATTTTCAGTCTTTAGTTTTTGCCACTGTAATTATGTCATTTAATTTTCATTTCTGTTATCACTAATAAGGTTGGGCTTCTGTACATATTTTTGTACATATTTATTTCTCTTATGAATTACCCATTCCTATCTTTTCTGTATTTTTCTCTTGGAGGTTTATCTTTGTAAAGTTGAATTGTAGGCAGTCTCTGTGATAATAGGTATTACATCTAAGCCACCATATGCAAATGGTATCACAATTTGTTTTTTTTTGCTGCTGTTTGTGTTGCTGGGTGTTCCCAGCCCTATTTTGTCTTTTAACTTAGTTTATGATACCTTTGGCTATAGAAAAACTACTTATTTTTAGTCACATCTCTCTTTTCCTTTATAACTACATGTATCCCAATCTGAAGAATATTTTTAAAAATCTCTTCTATTACATTTATCATTTGTTTAATGGTTAGGTTTTAAAATGTGTCTCTTGATTTTTTTATATAGTATGAGGAAAGGAATCTCATTTAAAAAAAATAGCCAGTAGTGCCATCTTGTCTTTTCCCCACTCATCTGAATACCCAGCAATATCCTATTCTCAGTTCCCAAATGTTTCATGGTCCATTTTCAAGCTTACCTTTCTCATCCACTTGGTCTGTTTTCAAGCTTTCAAGCTCTTCACTTATACATGTCTGTTCTCATACCAGTATTTTAACAGCTGTTGCTATATAGTATATTTGGTATTTTTAAAAAGATATGCTTTTGTATTCTTGCCCATTTACTTTTCCAGAAGACTATAGAAATGCCTTAAAGTTCTTTTTATGTTAAATTAGATTAGCAAAACTTGTTTTCTAGTGTTGATCCCATTTACTTAGAAACATGGTCTGTGTTCTGCATTTTGAAAAGACTTCCTTTATATTTTTACTTCTATCATAATTTTGTTGGGTTTGTTGTAATTTTTCTATTTAAAGTCTCTTTTGGTAGGTAAAAATAATACATCAGTTAATTTATACTTTGATGCTGGGAAAATTAACTTTTTTTCTGGTGCTGGAGATTGAAATCATAGCCTCTCAAATGCTAAGCAAGCACTCTACTAGTGAGTTACATCCCCAGCTCTTCAGTTTTTAAATTTTGAGACTGGATCTTGTTAAGTTGCCTTGACAGACCAAACTTTCAATCCTCCTTCCTCAGCCTCCCAAGTAAGTCAGACAGATGTGTGCCACCATGCATGGCAGAAATTAATTATTTCAAAATATGTTTTATTAACTACATATACTTCATGAATTTTGTCATCACCTCTTTGATCCATTTTTCCACTGGGGTCTTAATTGTACATGAATTTATATAAGGGTAATAATCTTCTGTCACAATATAGGAAATACCATTCTAGTTTATTTCTTGCCTTTTGATTTACCATTCTTTTTACCTTCCAGAAGTTTAAAAATCGAACAGTTAAGTTGATTAATCCTTTGCAACTTTACTATTCTTGCTAAAGTCCCCTAAAATTTTTTTGCTGAATGATTTCATACTTAGGAGAAAGATGTCATGTGGAAAACTAGGCTTGTGTGCTGGCAATAGAATCAATTTTTAAGTAAATTCTTTAGACATTTAATAATGTAGTGTTATGGTATTAATAATTGTTAATTATAAATAATGTTACACAGTGGTACCTCAGTTCATGAACTTAATTTGTTCTATGATTTTAGAAGAGATGGCCACATTTTTGTTTCTGTGGGTAAGGTGACCATGATCATGTTTGTCACCTGATGCAGTTTGCAAAGAAAAAATTTTGCCAAACACTTGTTTCTGAACCAAATTGTTTGCACACAAAAGTGTTCTTGAACTGAAGTACCACTATATATGCACACAAGTGAAATGTTTTAGTATATATACAAATATATATCAAAAATTGAAAAATTCAGCTATGACTTTTCATTTTAAGCCTTTTTAGTTTTTAGCAAGTATAAGTAATCCTAACAGCTTTAATGCAGTGTCACTTTGAATATTAAAAGTGAATAATATGCTTTTAAATTTTCTGTAGTTTTATGATCATACATATGTTTAATTCTCTGTCTGCACAGGAAGTTATTTACATAAATTTATCTTGTTCCCTGTAAATCATTGTCCACTAATTTACACCTCTTTCCCTTAAATACCGCCAATCCCATCATAGTTAGGTTAAGTTCCATTCATATAACTTAGTTGTTTTGCAAAGTCTAATACTTGCAATTTCCCTAAATTTTTACATATGTTCAAGTATACTAATTAAATTACCTTTTTCTCACCATAATGTATGTGCTTTTATTTTTTAAAAAATCACTTAAAGTAGTCCCAGGACTTGGGGGTGTGGCTCAGTGGTTGGGCTTTTGCCTCTCATCCACAAGGTCCTGGGTTCGATCCCTAGCACACACACAAAAAAAGTTGCTGACACATCTAAAGTAATCCCAGCACTCTGGGCGACCAAGGCAGAAAGATCTCAAGTTTGAGTCCAGCATGGGCAGCTCAGCACCTTATAGCAAGACTCTGTCTTGAAAAAAATTTTTTAAAAGGATTGCAGTTGTAACTCAGTATGGTTCAATCCCTGCCAATAAATAGAGAGGCAGGCAGGCATTAGCATCTGAGAGGACGAGCTGATGTGCCTTTTTGGTGTGAAATTTGTCTCTAGAATTATAATCAATAATATGGTAAAGGAAAAACCAAGGAAGGTGCTAGATGGCTATGCCTAGAACATTTATGGTTTGACCCTAGGACAAGAATCAGTTTTTATATCTTTTTGAGAACTTAAATACATTCTCTATGTACAGTAGACCTTCAGTAAATATTTATAGTTACTATTTGAATGAAATAGCTTCCATTAGTGCTAGAAATTATTTTCAAGTTGCTGGGAAATATAATTCTGAAGTTTATACATAAATTTCGTTCAATCCATCAAAATATAGACAACTAACTTGAAACATTGCCTTTCTGCCCCTTTAGTTGGGAACTGTTTTTTGTACTTAATATTTGTTTAATTATTTGATCAGTTCAATTATAGATGACATCTTTATTGAATTTGTACATTCTGTTTCCATGATGATTGAAGAACTATCTAGACCAGTGATGGAAGCAGCCCATATCTGTGCAGCTCAGTAGTGCTGCAGCTAGTCACATGTGGGTGAGAGAGAGCTCTTGAAATGTGGTCGGTGTAATTGGGAAACTGGTTTTACTTTCATTTTAAATGACTAAAATATTTGAAAGCAAAGCAGTGTGGTGGCACATACCTGTAATGTCAGCACTCAGGAGTCTGAGACAGGAAAATCTTAAACTGAGGCCACCCTGGCCTACTTAGGAAGACCCTGTCTCAGAAAAACAAAAGGAAAAGTAAAATTACATAACCAAGATCACAAAATTCGCTTTTCCAAAATTGCAAGTCAAAGGAATTAAGGTTACGGTGCTTATAATATGTTATATTTTATTTTTGTTGGATTTATCTGAAATACTAGGTTGCTGTGATGATTATAACAGACCATTTTTCTTCATTTCTACTGATTCAATTGTAAGAAAAACCTATGTTCTGTGGATTAATAAACTAATGTTCCTTTTATGATTGGTCCATATAAAGCTTTTGTTCATTTTTAAGCAGCTGATTTAGAAGAAAGTTTTAATGAGCATGAACTGGAGCCCTCATCCCCAAAAAGTAAAAAGAAAAGTCGCAAAGGAAGACCAAGAAAAACTAATTTGAAAGGACTGTCAGAAGATACCAGGTCCACATCTTCCCATGGAACAGATGAAATGGAAAGTAGTTCCTATGTAAGTAGTAAACTACTGGATTCTTAGTTTTTGTTACATCATGCATATTTCATTTAAACTGTATTTATAGGTAGGGTTTATCATTTGAATTGTTAAATAAGCCTGAAAATACCAATAGCATTTTTAAAGTACTTTTTTTTTCTTTTCCATTTGCAGAGAGACAGGTCTCCACACAGAAGCAGCCCCAGTGACACCAGGCCTAAATGTGGATTTTGTCATGTAGGGGAGGAAGAAAATGAAGCAAGAGGAAAACTGCATATATTTAATGCCAAGAAGGCAGCTGCACATTATAAGTGCATGGTGAGCATGGTTCTTTTTATATGCTTTTAAGCCCACTTTTTTTTTCTTACAATACTGGGGTTTGAACCCAAGACTTTGGATATACTAGGAAAGCATCTAGAGCTGAGGCTTTATCCCCAGCCAAGCCTACATTTTTAACAAATCATTTATTAGTAATCAAATAGAAATTTTTCCCCTAGCATTAGTGTTTTACTTATGAATAGTAATATCCTGTAACTTCAGACTTTGAAATAATAGCCTTTATATTTTAGTAGGATTTGAAGTCATACTAATTATTGTTACCACATTCAGTATAATCCATCAGAATGGCTGTCACTATTAATAATTACTTCACAGATATAAGAATTTCATCATTATAAATATGTTATGAAAGGTATTTTAGGCTTATACTATGATATCATTATTATTGTGATTAGCACACTGTATTTCAATTATCTGTTGATGAACCTGCTTTCCATAATAGACCCTTAAATTCCTTTAAGATAAGAGAAAGGTGAAGTTTTTTTGGTGGGGGGAGCGGGGTACCAGGGATAAAACTCACAACCTCGCATTTCCCAGGTGGGCACTTACACTGCTGAGTAATCCTGACCCAATATGGTGCAGTTGTTTTTATCTTTCCTTTCTTTTTTCTTTTTTTTTTTTTTTTTGGTGTTTTTGAGACAGGATCTCGCTATGTGGTTCAGGCTGGCCTGGAGCTCACTTTGTAGCCCAGGCTGGTCTCGAACTCGCAACAATCCTCCTGTCTCAGCCTCCCTAGTGTTGGGATTATAGGCGTGAGCCACCACGCCCAGCTTATCTTTCCTTTCTTAAATCCACAGGCCTGATTTAGACTACAAATGTTTTTTAGTTACATTGTATTGAATCATTCCATTTATGATTAGGTGTTTAAAGGTATTTACATTAGAAGTTTTGACAAAAATGCATGTAACATTACCTGGGAAGTTTTTTCCAACACATGTGTGTCTAGGATCCCCACAGAGTAGATTCCAGGCATGTCTGTTTTGAAAAGAAACAAAAAATACAGGAAATTCTCATCTGCCTCTCTGGTTGAAATTTGCTATTTAAACTAGTTTTTGAAACTTTATGAAATATGAAACAGTTGACAATAGGGTGATAATGTTAATCTTCATTGTTTGAAGCAGAGTATTTAATCTTGGCTATACACTGGCAGTCTTAGTGTATTTTTCCCCAATGTTCTTATTTTGGGTTGTATTTTAATCAGATATGACTATGTTAAATAAAATATTTGACTTGGTACCTATTATTAAGAAAAATTTTCTTTTGCTCTTGAAATTAGAGCAATATAATGTGTTTGTTATCTTGTTTACCCTCTTCTAAGGGCACTCTGAATGATAATACTTCTGCATTTTTCTTCTCTAGTTGTTTTCTTCTGGCACAGTCCAGCTAACAACGACATCAAGAGCAGAATTTGGAGATTTTGATATTAAAACAGTACTTCAGGAGATTAAGCGAGGAAAAAGAATGGTCTGTGATTTTTATATTTGTGTTATGCCACATTACTCTTGATTCTCTACTTACAACGTATCTCAAATATATCCAGTCATCAAGAATTTTAATATAAAGTAGTTCATATGTTAAAACAAGGTATATATTTGACTTACGTGTAATATAATAAAGGATGTTAATGTTACTGAAACTTATCCCTCTTTCTATGCAACTTCAATGTTTAAGAAAATTATACAAAGGAGATTTACATTTCAGGGTATTTGCAAGTACTTTAATAAAATAAATAAAGACATGGATGTGAAAAAGCTTATAAAGTTTAAAATGTTACATTATATAAGCTCGCTTAAAGAACAGTAGCACAAGCCTAATGCAGCATTGAGAACCACCCAATATTGTTAATTCTTCTTTTTTGTTTTAAAACATTTTTAGGGTCATTTGTTTAGATTACATATAAACAGTTATGTCTTGTAAAATCTTTATTGTAACTTTAAAACTTCTTTTAGATTTTTTAGTGTTTTAGACTCATGTTTTTAAACATAACTGAACTACTAAGAAGAAGCTTCAAGAAATACTGTTTTTCTTAATTATGTATTCCTTTAAAGCTTATGAATATAAAATCAATGGAATACAAAGTCTTTTCTTTAAGAGCCATCATCTCTAGAAATGACTTAATTTTTCAACATTTTGTTTTGGAAATTTTAAAACATCAAAAGAAGAAAGACTAGTAACACATTTACCCATCACCTTGATCCAGCAACTATCAAGTATTTGTGGCATTCATTTTATCTATGCCTTTAATTTTTGTTATTTGAAGTATTTTAAAGCAGAACTCAGACTTCATACCTTTCACCTCTACTGAAGTGTACATCTCTTAATTGGACATTTTCTTAGCTAACAGCATCACACACATTATAAGTTAATAGTTACCAGTTCGTATTTGTATTTCCCTAACTGGCTCAAAACGATATGCTTTATTTATTTGAGTTGGATTTCAAAAGAAGACTATACTTTGCATTTGGTTCTTAATACAGCACATCCCTTATTTAATACAACATAAGCCATTCACCCTCTCTTAGTTCCTTTTGGTATTTTTTATGCTATTGATTTGTTGAAGAAATTGACTTAATTGTCCAGTAGAATGTCCTAGTATTGTATGATTTCTCACGATACTATTTCATTTATCTCTCTATCCTCCATATTTCCACTTAAAGTGAGAATTTTATATAATGGCTTACTTAGATTCAGTTTCAACTTTATGTGGTAGCATAGCAGATAGGTCATAATGGCTGATCTTAGATTGCAGGTGGTATCTGATCCCTCAATTATGAAGTCTTCCTTCTGTCTCATGTAACATTTTCAGACAATTATCTTCTTTGCCTCCACTGGAAATGACCCTCTATAGAACTTCCTATTTTAAAGTGTGAACATTCTTTTTATCTTTTCTATTTTAATATAGTTCAGAATATTGATACTTTGGTTGCTCATTTTAAAAATGAAACTTCACAAAGCAACCTGTAGTACTAAAAATCGGACAATCATTTATTCTGCAATGCAGAAATGTATCATGCACTAAAATTCAATTAAGTGAGTAGAACAACAATTGGACTTTTTTTGTTGTAATCCCCACAGTAAATTTGTGGGGATTTTGGTTTTTTTTTTTTTTTTTTTTTGTTTTTGAACCAGGGATCGAACTCAGTGCTTATGCCGCTGAGCTAAATCCCCAGCCTGAGTTCAGTAAATTTGAAAAATTTTTACTGTATACTTCTTCCTGGAGAAAAGACTATCAGGAGTTCTACAATAGAGCAGTCGAATTAACCTGATATTTTTCAAACATATTAAACATATTTGACTGAAATCCTTTTTCTCTCCAGGTACCTTTTCATCTCAGATCATTCTTTAGGTGATGCTGATATAGGCCACACTGAGAAGTTTTCAAAGATTTCATATTCTTTAGTCTCCCTTTGTCCTTTTGCCTACTTAGCAGTGACCGTTCTCTAAGGTGATTGCTTTTTTGTTGTCTCATTCTTTGCCCCAGTCAGAATAGGAAAGCTCTGATTTGGGGAGAGAAAAAATAAACCACTGAAATATGCAATATTATTATTTTGATTTTGTCATTATCAAGGAGTGTCTTCTCTATACAGTATTTAGATGTCAGATCTCTCCGGGCTAGGGTGTTTTTTTTAACATCTTGGTAATGTTAAATAATTGAAACATCAGAGGATGACTTTAGAAGTACGGTGTAATTGGCAGTATTGTTATCATTATTATTATTATTATTTGGGTTTTAGAGACAGGGTCTTGTTTTGTAATGCAGGCTGGCCTTGAATTCACTATGTAGCGCAGACTAGCCTTAAACTCGGAGTAGTCCGCCCTCAGCCTCCCAAGTGCTGAGATTATAAGCATGTGCCAGTCCACCTGTCTTCATTTTGTTTTGAGACAAAGTTTCCTGGACTCAGGTGATCCTCCTGCCTCAGCATTCTGAGTAGGTAAAACTGTTGAGACAAACAACTGTCTGGCTATTATATGCTGTGTAATGAGTTCTGTGTATTCCTTTTTAAAAATAGAAAGTGGGGGCTGGGGATTTAGCTCAGTGGCATAAGTGCCTGCTTGGCAAGCACAAGGTCATGAGTTTGATCCCTGGTTCCACAAAAAAATAAAAAAATAAAAATAGAAAGTGGCTGATGTTTGCTTTGTAAACTTAAATGTTTGGCTGAAATACAAGTAAAATAAATAACTAAGATTGCCTAGCTGGGTGTGTAATCCCAGCATTCAGGCGGCTGATGCAGGAGGATCTCGGTGGGCTCCAGGCCAGCCTAGCCTGCATAGCGAGTTCAACGCCAACCTGAACTACATAAGGGGCCCTTGCCTCACAACAACAACAACAAAATAGATTGCCTAAACTCTGAAATATGGCTTATGATGATTATTTTTCTTTCTTTAAACAGAAATGTACACTTTGCAGTCAGCCTGGTGCTACTATTGGATGTGAAATAAAAGCCTGTGTGAAGACCTACCATTACCACTGTGGAGTACAAGACAAAGCTAAATACATTGAAAATATGTCAAGAGGAATTTACAAGTAAGAAAAGAGTTGTCTATTTTCCTAGAATAAATACCTCCCCTTAAATAGATGACACTAATTTAGATGATCTTTGTTCTTAAGTGGTGTTAGTCAAGTGTAGAGTACTGAGGATACTATACAAGGCATGAGAACTGTGATTGACATTTCCTTCTTCCTAGTAGCCCTAGATTAGCACTTTTTCACCCAGTATTATGCTTACACTGCCAGGCATTGTGCTAGGACCTAGGCATAAAGAGCTGACACAAACTGTGTTCTCATGAAGCATACAGTCTATCAGGAGAGACCATTAATTAAATGGCCTAGTGAGGAAAATCGTGATTACAAACTACATATGCCCTGTAAAGATGTTCCAAGGTGCTATAAGAGCCTGTAAACAGGAAGAGCTGTAGAGGAGTGTGTAAGAATTTTTCTGAAGGAAACAGTGCTAGAGCTGAAAGAGGAAGTGCAAAGGTGAACTAAGTGGAAGTGTTCTAGGCAGAGAAAAGGGATGTGCAAGACCTTTGGAACAGAAACAAAGAGGACATGATGAGATGAGTTAGAAGACAACTGTGAAGATAGAAACCAAGAGATAGTCTTAGAAGGATGATGAAAGTATAGGGTTTTAAGATGCTGGAGGTGTAGCTTAGTGGAGAGCACTTCTCTAGCATGTGTAAGGCCCTGAGTTTGACCTCCAGCACCACAAAAAGAAAGTGTGTGAAGCTTTAGGATTGTATGACACTGTCCTTTTCATGGTTCTTCCACTTAACTCTGCTTCCTTGGCCTAGTATTACAGTATATATCTAAATGGCTCCATTTGTTTAATAAAATAGAGTATAATCTGGGAAGGCTCTCTGAAATTTAATTGACCTTTACATGTGATAAAGCATTTCCATATTCTCACATGTCTAGTATGCAGTGAGCCAGTAACTTTGGAGTCTACTCTATGTAAAAAACAATTTACACAAACAATCATCAGATCCTTTGGGTACCTGCATCAGATACTAGTGCTATTGTAAAATTTACTAAATTTTGTTCAATTGTAAAGGCACAAATATTTTTCAAGGGAGTTGTGCCAAGTTTTTAAGGAAGAAATAATTCCAGTGTAAAATATTTGAAGAGGTCTAGCACAAAGAGATGGAAATCTTGGCTCATTCTATAAAGCATGCATATTTGTGGTATCAAACCTGACTAAGATAAAGAACAAAATCTATGCCAGTCTCCCTTTTAAATAAACAAAGGTTGAAATTAAATATTGGCAAGTCAAATCCAGCTCTGTAATCCAAGACTTTAAAGATATCCAAAACTAGTTAATAAAGAAAAAACCTTCCCCATGGATGGTAAAGCAACACTAATATTCAGTCAACATCCGTTTCTGAATCATAAAATACCACAGTAAGAGTGCTCTGGTAAAGTAGGAAATTTTTGCCATCACCAGGTGTTGAACCCAGGAGATATTGTGGTGCATCCCCAGCCCTTTAAAAAAATTATTTTGAAACAGATTCTTATTAAATTTCTCAGGCTAGTCTTGAACTTATGATCCTCCTTCTTTGGCCTGTGGAAAATTTGGGATTATAGGAATGTGCCCCCATGCCTGACAAGCTAGGAAACTTAGTCGGTGTTTAAGAGAAAACAGAAATATTTTATTTAATATTGAACTAAAGAAGCATAGATTTTTATCTAGGAGTGAGCCTCAGTATCCCTGAGGGTAGTTGGAGCCCTCTCTGGAAATGTCTGTGCTTGAGCCTCATTCACAGAGATATAAATTCAGTAGGTCTGGGTTGAATCCTAACCCTTATATTTGATGAGTCTCTAGTAATTCTCATGTTCATCTCTAACTGAGCCACTAGACTAAATCCACTTTCATTTTATAAGCTACTAAAATGATTTCTAGTATTTTTTTGGAAGGTTAAGCTTGTGCAACAAGAGAAGAAAGGGGCAGGTTGGAGGTATAGCTCAGTAGTAGAGCCCTCATCCAACATTTAAGAGGCCTTGGGTTCCATTGCCATCAATGAAAAAAAAACTGTATACTAAATAAAATGGTCATTAACTTACTAAAATCATTGAATACTCGGTTATGCCATAGAATGAGATGACGTTTAAAATTAACTGTTTAGAGAAAATGTAAAGAAGTAGTGACCATTCCCTGCCCCTGCCTGCACAGGTACATATATACATGTGCGATGCACCGCACAAACAGGCTTTCCCTTTTAAAAAATGTACTTGATAAGGCACAGATGAATAGTGAAATATATTATGTTCCTTAATAGAATGATTCAGCACTGAAGGATACCTGTTCTCACCAAATTAATGTATAAATTGAGTATAATTTTAATCAAATCCAAAATTTTTGATGGTTTAATGCAGAAGAGCAAACATGTATAATTATCTATTTGTAATAATTATATGTGCCTTATATAATGGGAAAAATAGCTTACACAAGATATTTCTTACATAAAGACACCCAGAGGAAAAGAGTCTACATGGAGGACAGTTTGTCAGTGTTGTCAGGAACCCAGGTGACCCACCATCATCCTACTCACTCTTTCTTAGGATGTTCTTCCACATGTGTGTGTTTTTATATCTGTAGGAATAGCTTTAGAAACACATTCAACAAACTCAGCATTGTTACCTGTTGTTAGTTTTGTCAGGATGCTACAGAAGAGGCAGTTTTCATATTCTTCCATTAGATAATTCTATGGTATATGAATATTTTCACAAACAGTCCATTATTAGCCATTATTTCAAAATAAGCCCATTTTAAACATCTACCTTCTGATTGTGTGAAGAATTGTATTAAATTTTATCTCGATTTAGATATTATAGTTACTTTTTTCATTTTGGAAAAACTGGAAAATTAGTTAAGATTAAAAAGTTAGGCATTGTGTTACATGCCTATAGTTGCAGCACTTCAGAGGCCGAGGCAGGAAGATCAAAAATTCAAGGCCAGTTTGGACTATAGAATGAGATCCTGTCTCAAAACAAATCAACAATAAGTTAGTGTCAATTTTAATTCTATCACCTTGGGCTGGAGATATAGCTCAGTGGCACAGTGCCTGCCTGCCAAACACAGGGTCCCAAGTTTGATTCCCAGTACCAAAAAATAAAAATAAAATAATTCTACCTTCTAGAGATAGCAATTTTAAATCTTTTGGAATGTTTCTTCTAGACATTTGTCTAAATGTATAAATGCAGGAAGTTTTTTTTTTTTTTTGGTTTTGGTTTCGTTTGTTTGAAACAGGATCCTACTATGTATTTCAGGCTGCTGGCCTTTTACTCACTTATGTAGCCCAGCTGGGTGTGGTGGCACATGTCTGTAATCCTACTGCTTGGGAGGATGATCCAGGAGGTTTGCTGAGTTCAAGGCCAGCCTAATCTACATAGTGAGACCCTGTCTCAAAAAAAATTAAAACAAAAAACTGGCCTTAGACTTGCAGGAATCCTCTTGCCTCAGCCTCCTGAATGCTGGAATTCCAGTCATGAACCACCATGCCTGGCAGAATTTTCTTATATATACGGTTTAATGGTCTATTTTCTTATTTTAGGCATTTAGGTTAATTTTATTTTTTAAGTGTTTTTAAAAAATGTTTCAGTGAGCATCTCTAAATAAAAATATTCACACTAAGATCCATGATAATTTGAATTGCTCTTTTTTCTTACATCATTGTCTTTCTTACACTGAGTGTGGTGGTACACACCATAGTCATAGAACTCAGAAGGATGAGGTAGGAAGGTCACAAATTTAAGGCCAGCCCAGACTACATAGCAAGTTTGAGGCCAACTTGAGCAACATAGTGAGACCCTGTCTTTAAAATGCAAAATATTAGAAATGTATTTCTTAAATCTGCTTTCAGTATGGCTGCAGATAGACCATTGAATTCAAATGAGAATTTATATGCAAATAATTTAGGGAGAGAGGAACCAACAAATAGAAAGAAAGAGAAGGAGGGATATTTCTGAATGCCTTGGCTTTCCTGTCTTCTAAATGTGACTTTCCTTCCTTACCAGCCTTTCTAGATCTGGACTTAATCATATTTGAAAAGGGATGACAAGAATATGTAATGGATTTTATTTTTGTTATCTTTACTAAATTTTAAAGTTATTTAATATAAACTTCTAAAATGTCAGCCTCCCACCATAAAATGTGAGTTCTGTTACAGAGTTCTTGTTGCCTCAGTTGACACCTATGACCTTGGTGCCTGGACAAGTGAAAAGCATGTAAGAAACCATGGGAGATATTTCATAAGTAAAAAATCCCATAGAAAGATTAAAATTTTATTCTGACAGCAGAGGACTTATCCTTTTAGATGAAACTCTTTATTAAAAAGATTTCCAAATACACACAGAAATAGAGTAGTATAACAATTTTCCTATTCCTTTTACTTAGTTATTGCTGCAGCTGTAGCATGTATTGTGTTTTTGCCCAAAAGTATGTTAAAGCAAAATCTCTTGTCATTTTTATCCCTATGTACTTCAATACTTAAAAACAGAGATATTTCTTTTCTGGGTTTTGTGGCACACACCTGTAATCCTAGCACTCTGGGAGCCGGAGTTAGGAGGATCACAAATTCAAACCCAGCCTGGGTGACTTAGCAATTTAGCAAGACTCTGTCTCAAAATAAAACATAATTTTTTTTGTCTTTTTGAGACAGGGTCTCGCTATGCAATTCAGACTGGCCTTGAGCTCGCTTTGTAGCACAGGCTGGTCTCGAACTCGCAACAATCCTCCTGCCTCAGCCTCCCGGGTGCTGGGATTACAGGCGTGAGCCACCATGTCAGGCTAAAACATGATTTTTTAAAGAGTCGGGGTTGTAGCTCATTGAAGGCCCAGGGTTCAATCCCTGGTACCACTTTCCCCAAAGAGACATTTTTAACATAATATCTCATTATCACATGATATAATGTGAACAGTTATTTTTTAACATACCCAGTCCATCTCTACATTTCCTCAGTTGTCTTGTGAATGCCTTTTTAGACTTGATATATTCAGATCTGAATATCTATGAGATCCCTGCATTGTATTTACCATTACTTAAGTCTTTTAAAATTGAACTATCCCCACCCCACTCCTGACATTCTCCTACTTGAAGTACTCCAGTAAGTTGTCCTATAACTCTCATGTTTTAGATTTGCCTGTACTATTTTGTGATGCTGTTTATCTTGTATCTTTAACTCTTTCCCTCCCCTACCTGTTTTTTGGGGTTTTGTTTTTGATACTGGAAATCGAACTCATGAACTTGCGCTTGCCAGGCAGGCACTGTCCTGCTGAGCTTTATCTCTGGCCTCTCCTCCCATATTTTGTGTAAACTATAAGTTGGTTCAAAGGCTTGATTTGATTCAGATTATATTTTTGAGAACATGATCCATAGGTGACACTACATAGGAATCTCTTAATATTTAAAATCATGAGTTTTTTTAAAGGTAGTTCCCAATGTGGAATATTTAAAAAGTTCAAATTCTTCATGGCTCTTTGAAAGCTAATGAAAATCTTTTAAGTCTCTAAAATAATGAACAAAACTATAGTGAAGTTAGTTGTTATTGTTGTACCCCCCCAACCCCACTCTTGCCCTTTTTATTCTACACAAATATTACACTTGGTTTACATCATCTATGTATGACATGTTAATTCCTGTAGAGCCTTCTGTCCACTGCTGACCACAAGAAGGCAAGCAATGAACATTTTCTAAGTGTTGTTCTGTCACATTGTGTATAATTGACCTGACAATGAGTTCAGATCAGCCCACCTTTTTCTGATTATCCCAAACTACCTACAGTACTATTTTTATTAAAAACTTAATGAATTTCAAAAATACAGTCTATATACCCAAATAAAAAGTTGGAAAAGCATGTTGCCAATGAATCACTATGGGAATCACTTTCTAGTTTTAAAGGAGAAATCTATCCATCACTACCACCTTAACCAATCAACCAAGCATAGACTCAACTAATAGTGGAGCTGTTTGAACTTATATGCAAGTTGAACCTAAAGCTAACCAAGCCCATAAGCCTTATTCTCAGTTTATATAAAATACAGGAAGAGAAACAAAACAGAACTAGAAAATCCATGGTGTGGTACAATTGGTAAGCAATCTGGCCTGGTCCCATCCAAAAAAGTGTCAAGAGACAGAAGTTGGAGGGACCAGTCTAGCTTCAGAGAGACAGAACTGAACACAATTTGGAAAATGTGGGTGATACATGAAGGAATATATTCTAAAGAAGGCCAGCACATTAATGAAGAGTATGAGTAAAATTGTTTTACAGAATGTGAATAGCAAGAAAAATATATATGGGCTGTATTTCTTGAAATGTGATTGTAAATTATGTAGGTAGATAAAGTGAATTTATAGAATTCTTATTATTTCATCACACCAAAAATTGATATTTTAAGTTGACTAAAAACCTGGCTTTAATCTTACTGGGCAAAGTGAGAATTGCCTTTATAATAACTGCTGTCTTTAACTAGAGGTTTTATTCCAAATGAACTTCTGTAATCTTAGTAATAGTATGCTTTCCTATCTTTCAGGTAGAAATGGAACTGTAATTGATTGTGGGGTGTTTTTAAATGTGAATGAGGAAACCCATATTTTATACGGGCACCACCCTCATCTGTTAATGATAACAAAGATGTATTCTCATCAACAATGTCTTTCATCATTGTAGACTGTATTGTAAAAACCATAGTGGAAATGATGAGAGAGATGAAGAAGATGAGGAACGAGAGAGTAAAAGCCGAGGAAAAGTGGAAATTGATCAGCAACAAGCTCAGCAGCAACTTAACGGAAACTAGGTATGAGTGTTAATTATATGGGATCTGTCGTCAGGATATAATACCCACTGATAAATACATGATAAAGTAATGGTATACAGTCAGATTTTTAAAAATCTTCATGTGTTTAGTTAAGAGCATGTTACCAGAATGCTGAGGATTATATAGGCTTGTGTAGTTTTTTTTTTAACTAGCCAGTTTTGTAACTGTAAAAACAAGCTATCTACTTTATCAATAAATGTAGTTACAATGTCAAATCAATAAGATATTCTCCCTCCTCAGTAACATTATGTTGATTGTATTTCCCTCAAGCATCATATTTTACATTTTCTTATCATCTTTTAAACAGGTTCATGGGACAGAGTTAGAAAACTGGGAATGAATAAGACATCCATAACTACTATTCTTTTTCACTGTTTTCTAAAAGGGTTTGTAACTTTTTACTGCCCAACTCTTAGATCCTTCACTGAACTGCCTAAAAACATCTTGTTTGTTTCATGAGTCTTCTCTAGACGGCTGAGTTTGACATGTCGGTATTACGTAGCTGTAGTGGGCAGTTTCTGGGAAGCAATTGAAACACTATTAACCCTGTGTATAGTGTCAACAGTTAAAGCAGACATTGAAATGAAGTAAGCTACATTTCTGAACTGAACAAAGTTCTACTGTATAGAGTGTTTAAGTTTGTTTAGTGGATCATGCTCAAGGGGAAACGTAAATTTTACTTTACAATGCAAACATGCCTCTGGTGGCAACACATGGTAATTTGTGGATTTTTTTTCGCACTCAAGTAATGGAGGCTAAAAATGAAGAGAACCTACTTTTTATCTTAGCTTTGAAAGCACATGCTAAAAGTCTCTTCCAAGAAGTGTGCTGAAGCATTTTTGGTTTCCTGTCAGAGTTGTTCTCACTGACCAGCATGGACTTGGGCAGTTGGCGATTATGAGCTGCAAGCTCAAGTGCTTATGCCAAAATTCTCATGACTATACACTTCTTCTCTTTCCATGTCATGCAAAGAGCTTCTGGCAAAATGATTGAATCCTTTCAAGTTTAAACCAACATTTGGCAACAGCAAATTAAACCTCTTGCACATTTAAAGGGTTACCACCTGCTAAGAACTTTAGACACCACATCTGAAACCCGTTCCTCTCAAGTGCCCTGTTGTATGGAACACTTCACATATTGGCCCAACGTGTGTAAGGAGGTCTCGTGTGCTGTAGAAGTAAAAAAGTCTTTGCATAAAACAGTATTTATTTTTAATTTTGTGACCACTATTTTAGAAACTTATTTAATATTTTTAATGTTTTCTGTCATTGTTTGGTTATCTATTAAATAGTCTTTTCTGCCCTGCTTTTTTCCTGGTAGGGCTCGGCGTTGTTTTATTGATCATCAGAATTGTTTCTTAAAGCCGAAGAACCCAGCTATTTAGAAAGGATTTTCACACTGGCGTTTCTCGCTAGTGACATTTTCTTCCACTTACTGCTGAAGCACATTTATGTATTTCTTTATGGCAAAACCAAAAAGCTTTAGTTGTGGTCTGCCTAATACTACCATAGCACCTCAATACCAAGGATATGGATTCAGATTTCTGAATTATTAGTTAACCTACCACAATAAAGCAAAGTTGGAAATAAAAAATCATGTTAACTTGACTGCATTGAGATATTCTGCAGCTGATAGAACAGCATTTTTAAATGTAATAGGTGGAAAATTACACTGTGCTTAGTGACCGAATTTTTTAACTGCTAGTCCCTTAAAAACAAGTTTGTCAAGTGTGTATTCACACATTTACTTCAATCAAGGGACTAAATGCTTGCTTTGTTTTAACCATCTTTATTGTTATTTTTAGAAGGACACTCTTCAGTAGTGCATTTCCCTCTATGTTTTCTCTTTGCTTTTAATATGCCATCATGTGTATGTGATTAATTTTCAGAATTCATGACTTGAAGTGCAAGGACAGATCTAAATGTTTGTTTACCAAGCTATGTGACTTTTTCCAAAGGATCTGTACTTTATTTCTCTGCAACAGCTTGAAAACCATTTTTTCTTTAATCTTTAAATCACTGTGTCTAGGTCATTCTTACATTGCGTGCCATAGCACTTAGCCATGGAGAAACAGAACTCCTTCATTTTTGGACAACTACTGTAATGATTTTTTTTAGGAAAAATGGCATGTGCCAGGGGTAATCATGGCCAGTCAATAATTATATAATAGACTTCAAATACAACAGCTGTAAGTTGATAAATTTGTTGTGTAGCAAAATACGCGACTGTGTATGGGTTTCTTCAGCTCTTTCCCTGCCACTAGCAACCAGAATAGCACTTTACCTTTTGGTTGGCTAGATAAGTGGCTGACTACCTGTTTTTTTCACTGTGGTTTGATCGGCTGAATAATCATTTATTAATTGAAATACAAATTGAAGTCACATGAAAAATCATCTTTGGTTGTAAGCCTACAATATTTTGATTATCCATTTTTCATCACATGCTGAGTAAAAGTGCCTTACAATGTAAAAATTGTACAGTACTTATGTTCCCAAGTAGTATCATCATCTTTGGGTAGTAATTACATTGTGGTATTAATATTTAGATGAATGGACCTCAGCAGTGTATTTACTGTACATCTCTTAAGTCCTTAACTGTAGTTTTAATAAGCATGACATTATTTGATAAGTATATGACATTTACATCATTTCCAAAAAATATTGCCATTACTGTCTTTTATGCATATTTTAGCCTAAAATTTTGAAGTGTCTTTTCTTTCTTTCCTTTGATTTTTCCTTTTTGTTTTGTTGTTGTTGTTGTTGTTGTTATTAAACAGTGTAATCTTTGCAAGCATATATTGAAGATTATTCTGGAGCATTTATTGCCTTACCAGAAATGTTAGTAAGAAATGTTCTTTAGAGTAGAAAGATAGACTTGAGTTTCTATACTTTAATAAGAACTGTTTGTTCCTGGGGGGGAGGGCAGGGGGGATTTTTACATTCATCTCAATTTATTAAAAACCCACAATTGAAATAACTTTTATTTCAAGGATCAGCAATTTTAGAATTTCAGATAGTACTTGCTCAGAATGACGTGCTACTCAAGATATTAAGAGAATAACAAGATCTGTCGATCTACTGTTGAATCAGAATCTGTGTACTTGAACAAATGCGTGAATCTCAAATATCTCAAAGCAAAGGAAAAAGTGTTCCAGAGTGTCGTTGCTTTTTTAAAAAGTACTGAGGTTAGACCAAGGTATAGTTTGTTTTAACAGACATTTAGATTAATTGTAAAGATAAGAAATGCATCATGGGTCAAAAATCAAACATTCCTCTCATGTTATGTATATTTTGTTCTTGTTATATTGGCTTTATTTTCAAAATTGTAGTTTGTAGTATTAGTTTCCTTTTATTGGTATTCTTGCATATACTATTCATTCAATAAATGAGTCATGACTTTCATATTTGTATGTCTTTTTTTGAAAATGTATAATGAAGTTTATTTGAATATAACAGTAGTATTATATTACTTTTAGTTTTGCTTTATTCCAAGGTGAAAATACCTAGCATAGTTTAAAAATTTGTGGAAATAAACAAGTATGGGAGGGGAAAAAGTGTGTTTAAATTCAGTTTAAAGTTTCACAATATTAAACTTTTTATTATGGCAGTAAATGGTAGTCTTTTACATTTAGCAGAATTGCATTACATCTTGGTTTTTCCAGTGTGTGGTTCAGATAACCTGCAGTGATTTTGAAAATCAACACACCAAAACTCCTTGAGCAGTTCATCTGATAGAAAAAAGAATTGAAGAATTAATATGCCATAAAGGGATTCCATTTCATACACTTAGTATTTACTCCTGTTACATGGACAGTTTGCTGCTGGTACAGTGTTCCTATATCGAAGTTTATCATATCCAGGGCAAAAACCAGAATTTTAATTAATATAATGAGCTGGGCATGGTGACACACACCTATAATCTCAACACTCAGGGAAACTGAGGCAACAGGATTGCAAGTTTAACCTCAGCCCAAAATATGGTCACTGGAGTTAGATCTGTCTTTGAGTTTCCATAAAGTGGTTTGTACAGAACTAAGCAGACTAGTGATAAAGTGAAACCCTCAGAATAAAAATATGAAAAGAAGGGCTGCGGATGGAGCTCGGTGCAAAGTTCCTGAAGTCAAGCACTAGTACCACAAAAGAAGATTTAATTCATGGAATACATTTATTCTATACACAATTCCTAATCCACATTCTTCCTCAGAGGGGAGGAGAATATCAATTAATAGGTTCTGATCCATGTAGGAACATAGGATGGTGTGCTTTTACCACAAATTCTATTAAACAGTGTCTAGTACATGTATGCATGTGTATATTTAAAATCCACTAATAAGTTTCATTTGAATTGACCCAATAAAAATATGGAGATGTGGAATTAATGTGGTTTACCTTAGCTGATCAAATCTATGACAGCTGAGTGCTGGGCATGGTGGTACATACCTGTAATCTCAGCATTTGAAAGGCTGAGGCAGCAGGATCACTGTAGGTTCAAGGCCAGCCTGGGCTACATAGTGAGTTCAAGGCTGGCCTGAATTATAGAGCAAAACAAACAAACAAAAAACCATAAATAAACAAACCATGTCAATTGGTTTATTGTTCTTCCAACTGTAGTCCCTAGCAATTAGTGAGCTGTTACAAAGCAAAATCGTGCGGCCAGAAAATGGCCAGTCCATCTTTTTAAGAGAAAATAAACTCGTGTTACATTTATATTTTAAAGTCTTCAATTGTGAAGGAAAAGTGCTCTTTTTTACATCAACTAATGTTATATAACTATGACTTGTTCAGATAATAAGGTAATGTTAAGGATAAAAGGCCAAAATGTGTTTTTTCTTTTTGTGTGTGTGGCACTAGAGATTAAACCTAGGGAGTGCTCAGCTTCATCTCCAGCCTTTCTTTTTCCCTTAGAGTCTTGATAAGTTTCCCAAACTGGCCTTGAACTCATCATCCTCCTGCCTTAGCCTCCAGAGTAACTGGAGTTACAGGCATGTACCACCATGCCTGTTTCAGAAAATATTCTCGATTTTTATTCAGAAGATAAAAAATAGAAAGTACCAATTCCTATGAAGCTACTGATGACATCTGAAAATTTTACCCTTTAGGAGACATGTTCTGCACATGATTAGTGTACTAAAGTCAACCACCAAGCACTGGTTCCTTGTCAAAAGACCACAGATCCACAAAATTTCCAAATTATGACTTTGTCTGTATCTGTGTTGTTTTGTATACTATGATAGTGGGAGGGGATTAGGAAAGATAAAAGGCAGCTGGACCAAGAACTAACTAGGTCTGTTGTATGACTTAATATTCTAGCATAAAGGCATACATGAAAATAAGAGTACTGTTTGAGGGGGTAGCCTTTTAAATGGTTCTCAGAGACTAGATATTTAAAAGAGCATTAGAAGTGGTGAGACCCAAATAAACTGTTGCATTATATGGACACTGGATTTAGATCTGTCTTTGAGTTTCCATAAAGTGATTTTTACAGAAGGTAATGTGTGTTTCTGCATATTTTTAAAATCAGAACTGTTCATAGATTTCTTATTTATACTAATAATGTCATGAAATGATTGAATTACTGATACATGCTACCATGTGGATGAAATCTTGAAAACATTATACAAAGAAGGCAAATATGAAAGGTCACATTTGATAGGGTTCCATTTTTATGAAATTTCTAGGGAGGAATGCAAAGAGACAGAAGGCAGATTACTGATTCCCAGTGGCTACAGAGATGGGAAAATAATGACTGTTACCAGGTTTAGGGTTTCTTTTGGGGATGATAAAACATCTGGAATTAGTGGTTGATGACTGCGCACTTGGTGAATGTACTAAACCAGGAAATTATATACTTACAAGGGCGAGTTTGTTACATGAATTTTAGAAAACTAATACAGTGTATGTGGTCATTGTGCAAAATTAAATATACAACAATATATAAAGCAAAATGTTAAAATACTCCCTTTTTCCACAAACCTGTTCCCCAGAAGTATTGGATATGTATCCTGTTACATGCTCCTGTACATATATAACTTACATAGTTTTCTTTGTTAGGATAACACTATTAATGTTAAAATGCTATTAAATTCTATACTATGTTTTACTTGAACACAGTGCAAGGTGTCAGGATATCTAGATTTTTCACATGCTTTTTAAGCAGCTCTGTAACATTGCACTGTATGGATGAACTAGGATTGTTTTATCTAGTTTCACATATGGTATCCTTACGTTCTTATACAAGTAATTTCTTAGGCTAAATTTCCGTAAGTGGAAAAGCTAAGTCAAAGGTGTGCACAGTTAAAGTTTTGATCAGAATTGCCATCCAAAAAATGTGTACCAATTTAATGGTCCATCTATAGGGATTAAGCTTTCCTGCTTTTCCACATCAGAACAGTGCTTTTTAGTGAAAAGAGGTATGTGTGTGGTACCTTTTCTAACATACATGCTATGGTGTTTTGATTTTGTTGTAAAGCCCATATAAACTATATGTCTAAGCAATCTATGGGTTATCTTTGGGAAAATAGGCAATATATTTCACTTGTAAAATGACAATATCAAAAGGTTTTGTTTCATGTATATTAATTGCAATAATTGATTGATTATTTCCCTTTCTTTTTTGTAATAGGTTGTATATCAATGCCTACTGTTAACCAGATTGACCTGCTTCTCTGTGTCCAGGGTTGTACGTTGCTCAGTTCACTACATACGAAGGGGTTGTGTACTGTCTTGCTAAACTCCTAGGACCTTCATTTATTCTGTGTCTAACAACTGGTCAATTCTGCAAAACAAGAAAAAGTCCTTTGAATGTTTTTCTTTTAAACTACTTGTTTTGGCTTTTTATGAATAAAGTCTAAGACTAACCAGGAAAATGACTTTGCTTTTGGCTTATTTGCTAGCAAATGACCTTTTTTTTTCATTTAGTGGTTTCAAACAACAGTTGCCTAGATGTCTGAAAAGAAATTACTGCTAACAATAAGTTGGATACTCAATTAAGCTGATCAGTCAGCATGGACATTTCTAAACAAAGAATAAATTGTAGTCAAGGATGACTTGGGATACTTGAAAGTTGGATTTTCCTAATTCTCAAATTTTTTTGCTATTTAGTATTTGTAGCATTAGTGAAACTATTTTATTGAAAAAAAGATTTCACTCAGAGGTATGGCATTACAAAAATAATTTATATGCCGGGGATTTAGCTCAGTGGGATAAGTACCTGCCTGGCAAGCACGACAAGGTCATAAGTTCGATCCCTGGTACAAAAAATAAATAATAATAATTTATAATGTTTTATCAGTAACCCAGCCTTTGATCATGTTTCTTTCCATTTGTTCTTCATAGGTTTGTTAAATAATTAAAAATCATGGGGGGGTGGAACAAAATAGGGTGACTTCATTAGAGAGCTCTTTCTGTAACTTAGAACTGCAGCAGTCATAAAGACTGCTGTCATTTTCATTTCAGAGGTTAACTGGACAATTTAACCAAAGGCTTATTTTTAAGTTTCCTGATCCTTAAGCCCAGTAGGCTTATGTTCTATATTTAGTATTGATCTAGTATTACCAGGAAGCAATAACTCTTTGAACCGTCGTCTCAGATACTCTTGCTTACAGAGCAAACAAAAGACAGTTTCTGAAAGTTTACAGATCAGAGAGCTGGAATTTTGGCATTGTCCTCAAATACAGCCTTCTTTCTGAAAACACCTTAGAAGAGTCATTCTGAGACCAGGGCTTATAACTCAGAGACACAACACCTGCCTGGCAAGCACAAAGTCCTGAGTTTGATTTTTGGTACAAAAAAAAAGTTATTCCTCTGGCATTTTACTATTTCCCATATTCTCTAATGGCTTAGGCAGCTAGCCAGTATGCTTTGGATGCAATAATAGACCATTAAAAAAATGCATTGCCCAGGCAGAAGCCTAACAGATTTTCTTTCTCTCTGGGAAAGAGGCAGGGTAGAAGAGGGAGACTCTAGGCAGTCTTTACTATGGTCTTTAGAATGCAGCTAACACTTTGAAGGCCACTTCCTACAATGATTAGCACAAAACTTGAAACAGTCACATCATTATTCATTTTTTTCCTTTGATGCCCTCTTGGAAACTATTGCCTTAATTTTCACCCCTTCAAGACCATTCCTTTTCTGATTCTTGTCCCTACCCACCCAAGTTCCTGGTTATGTTAACTGTCTGTCATTATAACAATACCTAAAATAATAAACTTGGAAAGGGTTTAGTTTAGCTTACAATTTGGACAGTTCCAATGTAAGAGCAATTAGTGTATTGCTTTAGGCCTCCGATGAGACAGTGCATCATGGAAACTGCTCACCTCAGGAGCCAGGCAGCAAATAGGAAGAAACCCGGCTCCCATAATCCCCATCAAGGGTTTGCCCCTACTGACTTAAGGACCTCCCAGGAGGCTCCATCCCCAGTAGCACTACCCTGGAGATCATGCTTAACATGTAGACCTTTGAGGGACACTTATCCAAGACATGCCATTGATGTTCAGGTCTTTGCCATGTTGTATTCTCATCCATCGCCACAATCTACTACTAAACTTGTCACCTGACTGTGGCTCACTGAAGTTCCACACTTCATTTCTACCCAGGATGCTGGCTACTAAAGCATGAGTCCCAAACTAAATTGTCCTCACTTGAGTTTATGCTTGGACATGACATCATTAATCAATAGCATAATAGTTGGTCTTCTTCAATTTCCACATTTATTTGCTGCTAAGTTCCTCAGCATCTATCACTGTGTCTTGTGGAGCCATGCTCACCTTACTTTTTGGCTAATGGGGATTCGACTTTTTTTTTCACTTTTGCCAAGAATCCTAACTTGCCCATGTTCATCAGAGTTTTAGTTCCTTTGTTTTCTTTATTGGGCAATTGTTGGTCTTCCCTCTTTAATCATTCTCAATGTGAAGGCAGATTACCTCTTGATACCACTGGCCTCAAAATCTCACTTCTCTCAGTTCCTTGCCATCTGCACCACCATCATCACTACTCCCATGTCATCCTTATCCCTAGAGTAATTTGTCCCACCTTCACATCTGGGAAAGACTTAGCTTGCTAGAGAAAGTCATATAACTATGCAGACTGATGCCACCACAGTTAATTGGTAGTTAGCGCAGCTACTGCCAATCTTTAGTCCTTTACTTCCTTATCTTTCCCACTGTACTTAGAATCTGTTATGAACATAAGCATGGAAACTCCAGATTTTGGTAGCCTAGGTACAAATTGCATGTTTGCTTGATTGAATTATTGACTGCATCCACCTGTTACCTATAGAATGTAGCTAAAGATAACACTTTACTCATAAACTTGTGCGAATTCAAGAAAGGAGCCCAGACTTGAGACTCTCCCATCCCTCAACACTGTCTCTTGTACCTGTGTTCACAATTCCACCTTTTGCCGCATTTATTCTCTCATCCATCTAATTTTCTTAAAGCCCAGTGTGCACTTCACGGCTCCACTTTTGTATTTCTGTAACTTGTTCCTTGGCCCACTGTGCTTGCTTCTATCCAACCATTTGTACTTCTGAACTACCCTAAAACTGTTTGAGTGAAATTCACCATGACTACACTGGGATTGGAAAAACAAGTGTGCTTTTCTTGTTCTTATGTTATTTTTTGATTCTTTGTTGTCCTTGACAGTGCAAGAGCTATCACTTGATCTTCTGCCAATCTGCTTTTGCCAGTGACCCAAGAGTGGGAGTAACACATTAGATGATATGGCCAAGATTGAAAAGTCCTTCTGTCACCTGGGATTCTATACAGTCTACTTACCTTACCTACTAGCAGAGATTTCATAGCAATGTACCCCAAATCTGGTATTTCTTGGCAAAAGAAAGACACTCAGATGTAAGGGTGGGGTAAACTGTAAACTGCAGGTACTTGGGAAGCAAAAGGGTGAAAGAGAATTGAGGCAGGTAGAAAGTTGAGGCCATTATGTCAAAGAGTAATGGAGCTGATTGACCATCTCACTTACGAAAATAGAACAAGATAAAAGCTTGAAATGCGTGGGAAGGAAAAATGTATGTATGTACATGTGTACATGTTATTTTTATCTAATCAAAAGGAAGGTAAACATGCCTACTTATAAAACTTATGAAAATCACCAGATGAGCCAGTGTGAGATCAAAAGCTGGGAAACTGAACATTCCAACCACAAGTCCATGCAATCAGCAGACTGGTGAAAAAGTGGTGCTAATTTTTTCCTGCAGGAACCCCTTCTGCTGCATATCTGCATAATGTCTGCCTTCTGTCAAACACACTAGGTTCAGAGAGCCCAGCACATTTCACTATGGGCATGGTGGCACATGCCTATAATCACAGAATTGGGGAAGCTGAAGCAGGAAGATCACTGCAAGTTAAGAGGCCAGCCTGCACCACATAATGACTTCAAAACGAGCCTAAACTACTATACAGCAAGATCCTGTCTCAAGAAAACCAAACAAAACAAAATTATCTTCTTGCAATGTTGTTGTTGGCAATGTGTCTTTTATGGTAATTTTTAAATTTTGTAATTTTTTTTTTTTTTTGGTTCTGGGGATCGAACTCATGACCTCGCACCTGCCAGGCAGGTGCTTGTGCTGCTGAGCTAAACTCCCAGCCCATTACAGTAAGTTTTAAATTTAAACATTCACCATATTTTTCATCACACCTTCATATATTGCTGCTATACATATTATTTTTACAAAATCGGCTCTTCTTCCAAGTTACCTTTTTTTTTTTCACTTAAAGATTAGACATATGTTCCCAGGTCCGTGTCATACTGATGGCTGCATAATTGTCCACTTTGTGGATTTCTTATAGTTGACTTTTCCATTTCCTTATCATTGGACACTGAAATAGTTGCCAGGTTTTGTTGTTGCTATTTTGCTGTTGCAAATAGTGTTGATATCTAATCACAGCAACAGCAGGAGACCTCCAAATTGAAGGATAGTCAACACAGCGAATGGCCTGACCTCCTCAAGAAAAGAAAAGAAAGGCTGAAGAAATGTTCCAGATTAAAAAAGACTAAAGGAACATGACCAAACCGGGCATGGTGGCTCACGCCTGAAATCCCAGCACTCGGGAGGCTGAGGCAGGATGATCCTTGTGAGTTCGAGACCAACCTGGGCTACAAAGTGAGCTCAAGTCTAGCCTGAACTGCATAGTGAGAACTTATCTCAAAAAAGAAAAGACAAAAAAAAACAAGCATGACCAAGATGGTTAAAATAACAATTTTTTTTTAAAGTGAGAGATAAGGCCAGGTATGATGGCACATGCCTGTAATCCCAGCACTCAGGAAGTTGAGGCAGGAGGATCACTGTGAGTTTTAGACCAGCCTGGGCTACATTGTTTTTAAAGCTAGCCTGAACTGCATAGTGAGACACTGTCTCCAAAAAAACAAAACAAAAAAAATCACATCTGACTGGGCACAGTACAGTGGCACACTCCTTTAATCTTAGCTCCTAAAGGTGCTAAGGTTTGGTTTGGTTTTTGTTTTGTTTATTTGTTTATTCAGGGTTTTTTAGGGGGGTTTTGTTTTGTTTTGTTTTTGAGACAAGAGTCTCTCTAGTCCAGGTTGACTTGGAACTCACTGTTTGTCAGGCTGGCCTTGAACCTATAGTGATCCTCCTGCCTCAGCCTCCCAGCTGCTGTAATTTCAGGCATATAGGAATACACCTGGCTTGAAGACATTAAGGTAAGAGGATTGTGCGTTTGAGGCCAGTGTGAACAACCTGGCAAGGTCCTGTCTCAAAAAACAAATGAAAGAGCTGGCTATGTAGAACATAGCTCAGTGGTAGAGTGACCCTGAGCTCAGTCTCCAGTAACACACACACACACGCACACACACAAATACACACAGATACACATGCCCCCGGAGGTAAGAGGACAAGGTGTTTTGGGGTCAGACGAGCTAGAGAGAACTTTCTCCCTTCCCAATCCTCAGAGTGACTGTGGTATATCCAAAATAGAGGAAATTGACCTGTTTCATCCCTCAGCTGTCACTGTTGTTCATTTTGTATCTCCTGTCCTCATCTGTCCTAGGTTCCTTTTTCATTTTATGGAAGTAACGTTTCTTTTCTCTTTAAGAGACGAGTCTTTGGGCCCAGGTTGGCCCCAAACTCCTGGGCTCAAGTGATCCTCCTCCTCCATCCTCCCAAGTAGCTGAGGCTGCAGGTGGCACCACTGGGCTGACTCAACATTAAATGTCTAACACTATTGCTGTGCTGCCAGTTTCTGTGCATAGTGCTTTTGTCCTTCTCTGCTTCCTTAAATTATTGGAACAAAAATTCCCAAGTCAAAGGGCATTTTTAAAAACCCCATTGATTCATATTACTAAACACCTTGCAGAAAGTTTTTACCATGAACATGGGAGCCAGTTTTAACAGTTGTGTGCTAATTTTCCATCCTGTTCTGTATATACCCCCACCTATCCTCCAGCCCATACCTGACTTTCTAACACATACTCCTGTCCCCTTTTTGTTTTCAATGTACATTATGGGTCATGAGGCAGCCAAGACTTTGGTGCAAGCAGTCATCTAGGAGAGCTGTAAAAATGATTTGGGTTTAAGATACTGTAATAGCAAAAAGCAAAAAAAAAAAAAAACCCACAAAACAAAAAACCCATTGATCTTGCTCTCTTCTCATTACAGCCCAGAACACTTCTCTGATCAGATGACCTATAACTGCAGATAGCATCAGTCACATTAAGGACTCAGTCTCACTGGACTGCCCTGTCCCATCTCCAATACCAATTGCAAGTTCCAGGTTGTAACTTGTTTTTCTGACCAGCTGTAAATGGGGGAAAGAGATCCCACAATCTCCCTTCAGTTTCAATTAATGAGCTACGATAGGTTCCTCCAAAAACTAAAATTAGAAATTCCATTCAACCCAGCTATTCCCCTTCTAGGTATTTTCCCGAAAGAGTTAAAGGCATCATATTAAGGTGATACATGTGTACCTATGATTATAACAGTGCAACTCAGCTAAATATTGGATATGGACTCCCTGTCCATCAACAGATGATAAGGAAAATGTAACATTTATACACAATGGAGTACTACTCTGACATAAAGAAGGATAGATCTGAATCATTTATAGGAAAATGGATGCAGCTTAAGACCAAATGTTGGGGGCTGGGGATTTAGCTCAGTGGCATAATCACCTGCCTGGCAAGTGTGAGGTCATTAGTTCAATCCCCAGTACCAAAAAAAAAGACCATAATGTTAAGTGAAATAAATCAGACACACATGCTTAAATATTGCACAATTTCTCACATGAGAAACCCAAAGTGTAAATAAAATAGTACAATAAAAGATAAATAATAGGAAACAGGGAAATAGCTCTTTTGCAAAAGGGAAGGAGACAGAGATGGAATGAAGAGGAAGGGAGGAGAAATAAAGGGAATGAAAAAGAAGATGTGTTATCCACATGTACCAACTCCTTATGACAAATGCAATCATGTACTGCAAGCATACTAATAAAAAATTAAAAAGTGCTAAGACAGCTCAAAAGATTTGGGGTACCATTTGTAATTATATAGGCTATTATAAAAGATATGAAAATTGATGCAGATATGCTGCTGGATGGAAGAGATGGACAGAGCAAGGTATGAAGAGGGCATGGAGCTTTTGTTCTGGCTCTTGGTACAGTATCTTCACAGCATCTCCATGTGTACAGCAACCCAGAAGCTCATCAGATTTACCATGGAAGAATTTTTATAGAGCTTGATCTCCCCCCTTGCCAGAGATGGTGTGTGGGGCTGCAAGTTCCAACCTTCTAATCCCTTGGTCTTGCTGGTGCTCAGCCCTACCCTGAGGTTACTGAGAGGCCCCACCTAAGTCATTAAACATGAACTCAGCTATGATCAAAAGGAGCTTCTTGTGAGGTTGGGCATATAGCTAAGCAGTAGAGCATTTGCCTAGCATTTGTCTGGCCCTGGGTTTTATCTCTAGTATGTGGATGGTGACAAAAAAATCTAGATTTATAACCCATGGTGGTGGCACCCAGCTGCCACCACTTCCTGTTATACTTTTCAGACTATTAATCCTCACCCAAGCAACAAGTACTTCTCCTTATAGTCATGTACTTCCCAGTATGAAGCACTATCATGACACATTTTTTCTACTGTTGTGTTTCTGTCCCCAAATGGAAATTTAATCAATTTAATCACTGGTAACAGCAGACAATCTCAAAATGGGAAGAATTGTACCAAATAACTGGCCAGTGCCTTTCAAAAATGTCAAGGTCATAACAGGCAAAGACTGAGGTGAGGAACTCTTCCAGAATAATGGAGACTAAGGAGACCAGACAATAAAACATGCCATGTGCTTCTGGATTGGTTCCTACTCTGGAAGCACAGGACACAGATCCACTGGCCAGAGGAAGGGTTCCTCACCTCTGCACCTGGAGGAAAGGGGGAAAGAAGCAGTGTACATATGGATGGAAGGAACTGATGTGGTCCATGTGAGTCCAGTCTCTTCAAAAATGAAAGTGTTGAACCTATGTGTAAAATGCTGATAGAGGAGGCTGAATGAGGACCAATGTTCTAAACTTTACTGTGAGGAATAAGAAAGCCAACCTAGGACTCATAATGGATTGTGGACAATTCTGAGGGCTCATTTGGGATTGAAGAGCATGAAACTGTAGAAATACCACTCTCCATGGTTGTGGGGTTTTGCCCAGCAGCACTCACCATCCTGGTAAACAAAACAGGCTGTGTGGTTCATCCACAATGTGACTTAGCCATTTTGGAGCAGAACCAGGGAGGATACAAGGGACTTCTAGGACTGGGGAGTCAAGCAACAAAACTGGGAAGTAAGAGAAGCTGGGAGCTGAGTGGTAGACCACAGAATTGGAGATTTTAATGAGTCCACAGCACAATTAGGATGGCCAGAAACAAATGGAGAGGAAGCAAATTACAGTCAGAGATTGGGATCCTGCAATTCAATAGCTGCTGCCATGTGCAGCACTGGGAAGCATCCTCCATTCCAGCCTCATATCCCAATGTCGGAGGACTCTGCAGCCCACTTTGCCTGAGAAAGTTCCAGTTCATATATTTTTATCCCCCCAGCATTTTGTCCAATTGAACATCCAACCCAGATTTTTCATTTTCTAAGTATTGATATGATAGCGGCATTGAAATAAGCCAAGGTGGATATATTGGAACTTTTAAATTCCAGTTTCTGCCTTCGTTTCATCTGCTAGCTTGTGCGATAGGTACACAGAGGACAAAGTTCTCACTTTAACACAAGATTAAACAGAAACAACCAGTGACAACTCTTCTCCCTTCTCCTAATCTTTTCCAAATACAATATAACAATGCCTCCCTCTCAAGGACAGCATGCAGAATGTCCATTGGTAACAGAACAGGGACACTCAAAACTGCAAGGGTTGGGAACAAGTAACTCCAGTCCCAGCACAAGGTGAGAGTATTGTTGATTGTGTCCCTTGAATACCTGCTGTACCAGCCAACTGTACACAGGCCAAAGCCGGCAAGATAAAGGAAGCTGCGAGGCCACCAGAGAGTAAGTCAGTGGATAAAGGAAATTCAGTGTATACTTGCATGTAAATATATTTGTCAATAAATGTGAAGGAATCCTGCCATAGAACATGTAGCTGGTAGTCTGCCCTTAGTGGTTACATCACTCATTGCATGGTGCAGATCTACAACCCATTATTTGGTAGTACTTTCTGAAATTTTGCAGTCAACTGTTTCCACATATGAGTTCATAAATTAAATTGCCTAATTAATGAAAAATTAACTATCAAATTTATTTCTCAAGAAAGCCAATGGTGAATGTATAATGTGCATAAAACCTTTGTCAACATCATCATCCATTCTCAGGGCACAGTGAAGATACAGACCACATGAAAACCAGAAAACAGTTGTGGATTTAGCTCAGCAGCACAAGCACTTGCTTGGCAAGTGTGAGGTCATGAGTTCGATCCCTGGTACCAAAAACAAACAAGCAAACAAACAAAAAAACCCCCAGAAAACGTAAATCTTCTGAGAAAAGAGAAAACAACAGCATCTACTTCCAATATTTGTAGCTCTTTTAAGAAGACTATGCCCAAAGATAATGATTTAAGGAGGTGCTACCGCAGAGGATAATTACATTTTGTTCTGTGAATCATTTTTTAGAGCAAGTGACTTTCTCAAAAATTCATCTCCTCATTTTCCATTTCAAAATTTCTTGAACATGCTAAAAAATGAAGCAATACTTTTAATGTGTAGTTCTATCAGCTGAACCTCACAAATAGTTAAGTGACACCACTTACAAATTGATAACATTAGATGCTTCAGTTAGAAAGTCAAACAAGCAGAACCACTGGAATGAATGTATATATGTATGTCTAGAAATACCTATTGAGAGAGAGAGAGAGAATTTTTAAAATTTGGCTTACAGAGCTGTGGAGTCTGGGTGAGTCCAAAATTGGATGGAGTAACCAGGCAGACTGGAAACTTAGGGAGGAGTCTGAGTTCCAATCCAAAGACAGTCTGTTGGCAGAATTTCTTCTAACTCAGAGAAGGTCAGTCTTTGTTCTATCAAGGCTATCAACTGATGAGACCCACCCACATTCTGGAGGGTAATCTGATTTGCTCAAATTCCACTGATTTAATGTTACTGTCATCCAAAAAACGCACCTTCACAGAAACATCCAGAATAATGTTTGACCAAATATTTAGGCAGCAGTGGTCAGCCAAGTTGACACACAAAATTAATCATTACATCGGTTAGTTCCAATAATAGTGCAACTTTCTACTCAGTTCATGGCATCAATGCTACAGAAATTTCTTCTGGTGAAAGCAAAAGCTCTGACATTATTGAGAAAGCTACTCTCAATTCAGTTTTAAAATTCAGCACGTAGGGTATATTTGTGGTGATATTTTTTTCATAAAAGTATAAATTTTGTAGGAGCACAGAAGCATGGTGAAAACATGGTTCTTATTCAAGAAATCTGTGAAGCAGAAACAGTTGGAACCTGTTGTAGTGCAAAAATAATTCATAATTCTGTTCAAACGAACAGATTACAACATTGTTTCTGGGAACAGGAATAGAGAAATCCTTTTTCATTTTTAGTTTTCCTGGATCAGACCCAGGGTCTTACACACGCTGGGTAAGTACTCTACCACTGACTTATATCCCTAATCCCAGAGTGGATCATTAACAAAATTAACAAAACATTAACAAAATATGGCAAAATATTTTCTGTAGAATCATTAAAAATTAGTAATCATTTTTAATGTCATATTTATGTTGAAAGCAAATTTTAAGGACTATATTTCAATTTTAACTGTAATGTATGATTTCAGTAAAACATTCATTTATGACCCAGATTTTCACTTACCAAAAAGAAGCATGACATTTTTGTAAATTACACTCTGTTGACTACTTTCCAATTTAAACATCATAAAAACTCCAAGTTGTCACATAGAATGACAAGACTGTTTATTTTTTTGAAATTATGTATTATTTCTACCCCTTTTCTGTTTTTTTCTTCTTTAAATAAAATAAAAAATTAAAAAAAAAGACTGCAGTGTAAACCATGTAGTTATAATCACCTGGTTGCAGTTTACTGGTTATCACTGTTTAGGCCTAATCTACTATTATGATACATGAGAGGTTTAAAGAAAGAAAAGGCAGCCCAGAAGCAAGCTGGAAGGAATCTGAGTTGTTGAGCACCTAATTTATAAACAAATGTGTCAAGAACTAAATATATAACCTGAAGTTTTCAAAATTAAATTGCAGATAGACTTCAATGTTTGTTAAGAGAATAAGTAATAAAATATGCTAATATGAACTTCAATGTCTATTTCAAGTAGAAATACATTAATGTATTTAGCAAAACATTTTAAAAATGTTCATTACAGCCCAAACCTCCAAAGAAGCTGCCCAAATGCCCATCAAGAGGAAAATGGGTAAAAAGTCTTACAGGCTAGAGGGATAAGTAGCAAAGAACTGTTGCAGGCAAAACTATGAAGCACATGACACTAGTATTATTATATATCAAACCAAATGTTCTATAAGACATTTTGCATACATTATTTCATTTAACCCACACTATGCCTGTGATGGAGATCCAGCTTCACTCGACGTGAGAAAACTGAAGTGTACAATTCAAGGATCTTGCCTCAAATCACAGTGCTATTGGTGAACTTGGGATTTGAATTCAGATCTTTCTCCATTTAAGTCATGTGGTACCTTCTCCATTATAGCCTCTTGCTGCTCCATGACAGAGAAGGCATAAAAACTAGGGGAAGTATGGAATTCACACTTTTATACATACTGAAATTATAACAGCCAGTGTTTCTTGAGCACCTACTATGTGGCAATTACCATTGTCAGTGCTTTACATAAATCATTCTTTACAGCCCTCATATTAACTTTTCACAGCAGGAATGATTTTCACTATGTGTGTATGTGTGTGTGTATATATATATATATATATATATATATATTCTTTTTTTTTTTAAGCTGTTGACCAGACTTGCCCCGAACAGCTGGTCTCAAGTGATCCTTATGTCTTAGCCTCCCAAGCAGCTGGAACTACAAACTTGCAGGAGGGCACGTAGCTGGGAGAGGCAGAAGTTCAGCGGCATGTAAAGACCTGACTGTTTCCCCAGGCTCTAGCACATCTTCCTCACGATCCTTAGGAAACGCGAAGCCGCTGACTTCGTGGGGGCCGGGGCACTGAGGTGGGTGCGGGGAGCTACACAGATGACAACAGGAGCAATGCTGTCGCTACCAACAACTGTTTGAGAGTAAGCAGTGGCAGACTTTTGGCCCACTCCCACATAGAATTTGTGACGGCAAAAATAAAGGTCAGTAATAGCAAGAGTCCCCATTTATTGTATTTGCTCCTCTAGGATTTGTACCCTGATCTGGCTGCTTCTAGAGCTCCAGGTCTCTGTTCTACCAAGCGCGAGGTAGGGCAGGGTCCTGAGGAGGGGATGCCTGGCTCCCAGGGTCACAAGGTGACTGGGACCTGAAGAACCGGCTCCTAGGTTAGGACCCCGGGAATAACGCAGGTGGAGGTGGGTTTGGGAATTTGAGAGCCTGCCAAACAGGAGGCAGAGGTAAACAGGCACGGAAGCGATACTGGGAAGTCCCTGCTCCTTCTGAAAGAAAACTCAAAGGGCCACAGCCGCCTCCGGATATTGAATGCGGCGGCCAACAGAGACACGCGGCAGAGCGCGAGCACGGGGGTGCGGGGCGAGGCGGAGCGGGGCGTGATCCCTGGAGCCGGGCGTGAGAGCGCCGGCGGAGCGGGGCGGGGCGAGAGGGGGTGTAAGGCTGCCGGGGGCGGGGCGGGGCGGGGCGGGGCGTGCTCCCCTGAGGAAGGCTAGGGCGACCGCGTGAGCTGGGCGAGGGCGCCGGCGTGGGCGGGGTGGGGCGTGGCGAGGGTGCCGGCGGGTGTGAAGCAGGCACCCTGGGAGGGCGAGGTGGGGCGTGCTTTCCTGCGCGCGGTGGTGCAAGCGCTATAGTCTCTGCCGGCTCCTGTGCCCTCTGCCAGCTTCCTTCTCCGCAGACTGCCACCATCCTGCTCGCCAGCCGGCTCCGTTATGGCGACTCGGAGCCCCAGCGTCGTGGTGAGCAGTTTGGCTCCTAGCCCAGCCTAGCCCAGCGCGGCAAGCCAGCGCCCCGGCCCTGAAGCATGGGGTCCGCGGTGGCCATGGTGGACCAAGGAACCCCGGAGGACCAGGCCGGTCACGGGTTCCCGGGTTTGGCTTTACGTCACGCGAGGGTGGCATGGAGGACGCAATGGCGGGGTTCGGGGTGGACCGGTCCTCGGGACAGCCCTGGGAGGGCTGCGTGAGGGCAGAGCTGGTGGAAATGGCGCTGTGGTTGACTTGTGCCGCTCGCGAGCGTGCCACGGGGAGAAGCCGTGGGTTGTCTGGCGGCGGGGGGGAGGGGTGAGGCGTAGGAGCTTCGGTCCGGAGCGGCCTTTCCCCAGAAGTTGGGGGATGGCGGGGCGCCCTCGGGGCACCCCGTGCAAGATCTAATGGCACCGGGAACGACCGCGCGGGAGGGCACATGGGGGACTGGGTTTTGCATTTAGTTCTGCAGATGCTGTAACTCAGGTTTGTGGGAATGTGCATTGGCCCTTTGAATGCATACAACCACCTAGGTAGCCATAATCATGCCTACATTACAGGCGAAGAAACTAATCAAAAGACGGCATTTTCCCATCGCCCCAAAGTAGCAGGCCTTGAATTCAGATATGCTTGAGCCTGGCTTCCATGCACTTTGCTGCAGGGAGTTTTTTAAAAATGCGAATCTGGTGCTTTCCAGGACGTTCTTCCTACAGTCAACCTCTGATACTTTGCCTTAACCATCACTGATTTTGTTTTTCTTGAAAGAGCTAAGGTGCCTCCCTACTCTTACTTGCTAAACTAGCCAACGTCCCCACTCATCCACTACCCTCAGTTAAATGCCTTAACCTGCTTTATTATGGTCATGGTTATTGTTGGGTCAGCAACTGACTGATTACTTGTGGATTGTCTCTTTTGCTTTAACAAATACTTTTTTTTTTTGCTGTGCTGGAAACCCAAGGCCTTGTTCACTCTAAAAAAGTACTGTACCACTGAACTCCAATCCCATCCCTTAAACTTTACAAAGATAGGAGTCACCAATTGTAAATTCAACGCATAACACAGTGCCTGGCAAGTAGGACGTTTTCTTTTTCTTTTTTCTTTTTTGTCTTTTTTGAGACAGGGCTTCACTATGCAGTTCAGGCTGACCTTGAACCAACTTTGTAGCCCAGGCTCACCTCAAACCCGCAGTGATCCTCCTGCCTCAACCTCCTGAGCACTGGGATTACAGGCGTTGGCCACCAAGCCCAGCTGGAGGTTTTCTGTTTGTTACTTTAGTTGGTTAGTTTTCTGATATGGGGTGGGGCCCCATTATTGTCGCATAGACTGGGCTCAAACTCATGAGCTCAGACTGACCTACAGCCTTGTGAGTAACTGGCACTACAGGCATGGGCCATCAAGCCAGACAAGAAGATTTCAGTAATGGTTTGTTGAGTGAGTAGTTACTTGGGCTCTAAGGAAAAAAAATTCTGTTTCATATAAGGCATTGTGGCTTAATGTGAAGGCGAGTGTTCTTTAGAAAGTCTGACATGGAATCCCACTTGCTTGGGCTGTTTTATTAGCTGTGTGGCCACTCTGGGCTCCTATTTCCTTGGATACATCTGAAGTACTGGTTACTGGTGTTAGTCTATGTGAATACACAGCCAACTCTTGCATTATCCCTGACTAGGAGCAGTAATAATAACTATCATTGTGTTTATATACATAGTCTTAGTATTCAAAACAACATGTTTTTATTTTAAGGAGAAAAAAATATAAAAATGACAATGAAGCAGTTTCAAAACAGGTTAGTAGGACAGTTAAAATTATTAATACATTGCATATTGTTGTCTTCATAGTATTCAGAGTAAAAAATATAGGCATGATACCTTGTCCAAACAATATTAGCACAAATCTTTCTTTCCAATGAACTAAGAGAAAAATTATCTTAACTATCTTGTGTAAACATATTTTTCCCTTTCTTCTTTCCCCTTTCCCCCATCACAGTTTGTCTTTTCTTTTGAACAGCTTCTCTAGACCATACTCATAAATGACATAAATCAGACCCATATATGTAAACATTATATTGTCTCCCTAATGTGAGAAACTGCATGAGAAAATAAGATTCAAAATGTGCAATATATATTATGAACTGGGAAGAAACTGTTCAAAACAACCTTTAACAGTGATATGATTATTACTATTCTATAGAATACTTTGAAGCCTCTAAGAGATAAACAGAGTTATCTAAATCAAAGTTGTTAAGAAGAGAAAGAGAGGTTGGGCTGTAGCTCCTTGATACAAGTGAGTGCATGCCTACCTTGCCTAGGACCTGAGTTCAGTGACAGCATGCAGGGAAGGGGATAAACTTGAAAAAGGAAAAGTTCTAATTCAAACCTAGGCCTCTTTCCAGAGGCTATGCCATTAAGTAGTACAGTAATGTGCATGGGTACTCAGCAAATAATGGCTTTTATTTTTATTCATTAGTTCAGGAAGTTAAGTAGATTCTTTTAGTTTTGGATGAATGATTCTTGTCCCAGTATAAAGTGAATCAGATATTGCTAGAACTGATTGATGTTGGTTTTGTTTTAACATTTAGAAGTTCATTGTGTTTTTCAGTTTGCAAGTTCCAGTTCCCTTTTAAAAATTTCCTTCCCCTAATTTATCCACATGTTAGCAGTGACACTTAATAGTGCTTAGTTCCTTTTTTGTTTTTCTAGTTCTTTGAGATAGGGTCTCACTGTAGTTCAGTCCAGCCTTGAACTCCCAGGATCCTCCTGCCTCAGCCTCCAGGGTGTTGGAATTATAAGCATGTGCCACCATGCCCAGATCTAGTTACTGTTCTGAGACTTTAAACGTATTAACTGATTTGGTCTTATTTTGTGTGGCTCATAGGGGTTAAATAACCTGCCTAGGATCACTAAATAATGCCACTACTATTTTTTTTTTGGTATTGGGGATTGAACTCATGACCTCCAGCTTGCCAGGCAGGTGCTTAAGCCATTGAGCTAAATCCCCAGCTCTGGCACTACTATTTGAACCTAAATTATCTGGCCCAGATTCAGCTCTAAATTTTTTTGAGGTACTGAGGATCTAACTCAGCAACCTCCTGCAAGTGCTCTACCACTAAACTGTGAATCTATAAATTAGGAATGACAATAGTAGATTTTTAAAAATATAAATACTGTATCTTAGGCATTGAGTGCTTTGCAGAAATTATCTAATGTAAATGCCTTAAAGTTATATAATAGGTACCCTAGTGGACATGTCCAAACTGACGAGTTTGATTTTAGAATCTAGATAGGTGAAGTAATTTGCTCTAGATCACTTTGCTAAAATTAGCCCCCAGATCTGCCTGATTCAACCCATGCTGCTTGTAACTGTTTTAGAAAAATTCTCCTGCATTTTTCTAATTTAATGTGAATCATCGGATATTCTTTAAGTGGATGTATCTTGTAAATTTTAGGATGATAGTGCAGAAATGTTATACTGTACTAACTGAACTTAAATCTTATCCCGCTAATGATTGTGTGTGTGTGTGTGTGTGCGTGCGCGCGTGTGTGTGTGTGCGCGCGTGTGCGCGTGCACGCATATGTGTACCTGCTAGGAATCAAACCCAGAGCCTTGCACATGCTAAACACATGCTCTACTAATGAGCTATATATACCTCAAGCCACCTGAGAGGGATTTTTTTTTTATATCAGGGATGGAACCTGTGACCTTGTGCTTGCCAGGCAGACACTTGTGCCATTGAACAAAACCCCCAGCCCACCTGCTAGTGATTTTTACAAACTTAGTAAAATGGTACATTTTTTGACCAGCAATACATCATTGTTATGAACAGGGTTTAAACTGATAGTATTTTGTAGATGCAGATAATGGTTCTTTTTTGTTTGGATTTGGTTTGCTTTTTTTAGACAGGGTTTTCCTATATACTCAGACTAACCTTGAACTCACCATCTTTCTGCCTCAGCCTCCCAAGTGCTGGGATTAGAGGAATGCATCATCACTACTAAAATTACTTTTTTTTTCAAAATTACTCTTTTTGACCTCCAAGAAATGGAGTAGTTCTGTTTAAAGTTTTCTTTCTATGAGCTCAGTACTCTTGTTATGTACACTACAGATCTGTCTTAATTCTATCCATTGTTTGTATCTGAGTATTGCAGTAAGTAGAGATAGGACCAACCAGGTCAGCAGAAAAGTATCTTTTAAGCACTCTTTTGTTGTTGTTTTTTTTAATTGGTACCAGGTATCGAACTCATGAAAGCATGCTTACAAGGCAGGCATTTATACCTCTGAGCTAAATCCCCAGCCACTGAGAAGTGTCTTTTATTTGTACAGATTTTTTTTTTGTACCAGGGATTGAACTCATGGCCTTGCACATGCCAAGCAGGCACTTATGCAACTGAGCTAAATCCCTGATGTAAAGATATTTTTAATTTAATCTTTATTGTTTTAACAAAGTCTGGCTATGTCACCCATGTAGACATCTAACTCCTAGACATAAATGATCTTCCTGCCTCAATCTCTTGAGTATTTGCAACTACAGAATTGCAGTCCCATACTCTGGAATTTACTCTGGAATTTTCTTTTAGTTGTCATTAGTTCAACGGGCAGTAAATGGGCCATGTCATTTTCCCCCTTACAGTGAAATGATGCCGGAGGTGTGCTTGTGTATTTTTTTATGTTTCTGTACTTTTATGTGTATTCAGTAAGATTTATACACCATATAAAAATACTAGTCACTAACATTAATATTAATGTTGAGACTCAATTGTTATTTTGCTGTCAATGATTATCAAATTACTAACATTTAAAATAATGTGTACTGATAAGAATTGAAAGAAACACTTCAGATTGTTGTGAAACTGCCACTGTATTCATCCTTGAGCTTCTGAGGATTGGTAGGTATAATGTTTCTTGTCCACATGAACATGTCTATTTTTTCCACTATATGTATTAATAAAAGGTAAATTCATGTCTTTGCACTTGTAGTAATTATGAGCCCACTTGCCTAGAGTGGGTAAAAATTTAGGTGAATAGTTAAGAAGCTGATTTTCATTTTTTTTCAGTACTGGAGATTGATCCTGAGGGTTCCCTACAACTAATATATCTCCAACCTCCACCTTCCTGTTTTTTGGGAGAGTCTTGCTGTGTAGTTCAGGCAGGACTTAAACTCATGGCAATCCTCCTGACTCAGCCTCCCACGTGCTGGGATTATAGGTATGCACCATAGTGCCTCGTTCCCCAGCTTTTTTGATTTTTATTTTGAGACAGGGTTTTGCTACCATGCCCAGGTGTGACTCAAACTTGTAGTCCTCCTGTCTCAGCCTTCCTAAGTGTTAGGATTACAGGACCGTCTCTGATTTGAATTTCTAAAATGGCTTTAAAAATCCTTAAAAGGAATTTTGAACCCTTAGAAGTTGTATATGTAATTTATTTGTAAGACTTTTTTAAAATTGAAGATTAACATATTACTAGCTTAAATTATTTACCCATTTAAGATATCTGCCTCAGTAAAATACAATTTTGCTTTTATGATATTCAGGGTTAGTATAGATTATCCCAAAGGGACAGCTTATTATCTGCCTTGATTTCTTTTTTGGTAGTTTTAATATATATGAATTATAAAAGGTAAAATATGCCACCTAGTAATTTTTGTCCATTCTAGAAGCTTAGAAATGTTAGTGTTCACTAAGAATAAAAACAAATGCATTTATCTATTATTAATACATCTTTTAATTCACCTAGTTGATTTTGAGTCACTTCCCTATTTCTATTTTGTCTTGTTTGAACTCATGAATAGTATTGTTTTTTGGCAACAAATTTTGGCAGTCCTAGTCACAGATAATGAATTGATGTTGCAAGGATTATATTAGCTTAGAATAACTTCCTTATTGTGATTTTAAATAACCTTTTTACAATAAAGAGTTCTAGGTTTATTGGAAAGTAAAATTATTTCAGTAACATGATAGCAGAAAGTATTGATTTGATTCTACACAAAAGTTGTAAGAGTAGTCAGGCATTGTGATGCACACCTATATTTGGAAGACCAAGCAGGAAGATCACAAGTTTGAAGCCAGGCTAGGCTATATAGTGAAACCCCATCTCAAAACTACTTCCACCCTGTTCCTCAAAAGTAGAAGAGTGCCTATGTAGATTTGCTCAGACTCAGAGCCTTGCACATACTAAGCACATACTCTACCAAGGAGCTATACCTCAAGTCACCTACTGGTGATTTTTTCAGAATTAGTAAAATGGTGCTCCCCCCCCAATAGCATGTCATTGTTATGAATAGTGTTTAAACTAATAGTAGTCTACAGTGTAGACCAAAACTACCTTTTTTATTTTGATTTGGTTTGGTATTTTGAGACAGGTTACTGGCTGTTATGGTTTATATCTAGATGTCCCCCCAAAGCCTCATGTGGTCATATGTGGGGCTTTTCCAGAGGTGACTAGATCTATTGTTTGTGACTGGAATTAATACTGTATAATTACTAATTAGTCCAATGATTGGTTTGGTGTCACCATGAGTGTGGATAATGAGAAGGCCCATCATGGGTGTGAGGGCTATATACCCTAAAGGCATGTAGCCTCAATATAATATAAGGAACAGAAAGAGGGCTGCTGTTGTTTGATGCTTACTGATTTTCCTGCATTCTTTTTTTTTTTTTTTTTGGTACCGGGAATTGAACTCATGATCTCACATTTGCCAGGTAGGCACTGTGCCACCGAGCCATATCCCCAGCTGGTTTTGCTGCATTCTACATGTCCATGAACTGTTTCTCCTCTGCCATGCCACCCTGCTTTGGAGACAGCTGATTATGGACTGAAACGACTGCAAAGTGTGAACTAAATAAACCTTTCCTCCTTTAACTTTGGGTGTCAGGTATTTTATCTCAGCAACAAGAAAAGTAACTAAGACACTGGGGAACCATAGATTTTAGGTTTAACTTTAGTATAACTGTGTTTGATAATTCACATTTTTGTGGGCTTTTCAAATTAGATTTTGGTACAGATTATAAATTTATTGTGGCAGAAACAGTTTCAGGAGTCAAGGGATGATATAATTGTGGCAGAGCCATGAGTAATTGGAAGGAAGGAGTGAGTCAGCTTCAGGGAAGTCATTTTGGTACTCTGGATCTTCTTGATTTTAAAGCATTATGAAATAGTACACTTTCATTCTCATCAGGTTATAGCAAATATTTCCTGATAAGGATGACATGAATGTTTATTGTATTATCTTATAAAATTGAACAAAGTCTATCTTCCCAAAATTTGAACTAAGTTTCATTTTATAAAACATACAAAAGCAGTATTTGCTTGGTAAATATTCTTAGAATATTTCTGTACCTGTCTCAAATGTCCCCTATCCATTTTCTGAGTAGAAGATGTATTCAGATATAAACATGAAGTAAATTTTTAGCAGTGTATTAGAACCTAAAAGATCTGGTATAATATTTTCCTCCAAGAATGTAATATTTTCTCTTATAAAAGTGTATTGGATTCTGCTGGCTGTAGGGTACAAGAGGCTGACCTGATGTCTGAGTCTCTTTTCTAACCCACAATTTAAAGGTTGAGATGCTTATTCTGGCTTACATTTACAGTCCATCATTACCTAGTCCCAAGGCAGGATGGCTTGGGAGAGGGGCATAGTGGAGAAGCTACTTATGTCATGGCAGCAAGGAAACAGAAAGTCAAGGAGGAACTGAGGGCCCCAGGTCATGACCACAGTGACCCACCTCTTCCAACCAGTCCCATCTTCTAACATCAAGTCAGCTATAAGCCCCAACCATCTAATCACCTTCCAAGAGCCCCCACCTGCCATATGAGCACATGAGGTTCTTGGAGGACATCTAGATATAAATCATAACATTTTATCCCTGACTTCCAAAAGACTCATGCACATCCCTTTATACAAAATACATTTAGTCCATCTCTAAAATTTGCCAAAGCCCTAGCCCTTGCAGAAATCAGAATGAAAGTTAAACACTCCTGGTGTAAATGGCACAAAGTAAACATTCCCTGCAAAAGGGAGATGAAGGGTAGAAACCAGTGGATTGGGATGGGGGAGTTTAGTTCAGCAGCATAAGTGCCTGCCTGGCAAGCTCAAGGTCATGAGTTTGATCCCTGGTACCAAACAAACAAACAAAAGAACAACAAAAACAAAACAGATCCAGAGCAAGACTGAAATCCAGTAGGCTAAATATTAAAATCCATAGCTCTATTTCCAGCACCCAGGCCAAGTTATAGTGAGATGTGAACTCCAAAGGATTTGGGCATCCTGCCCCTCTAGCATTATGTGCATTAGTGGACCTCATGGCTTTCTCTTACCCTTGCAGGTTCTTTCAGACTTTGCACATTACTGGCTTCTCCAACTTCTGGGGCCTCCACTGCATTCACAACTGTATGCACTGCCTTCCCAGGGCCACACTACCTGGCCTTCTAGACCTTTTCTGAGATCTTTGTGCATGTCTTCGTGACCTCACAACTCTTGCATACTGAATGCCTGTAAAACAATTGCCATGTGTATGATGCCAAGGTTTGCTACCTACCCTGACAGTAGCTAGGCTCTTTTAAATCATGCCTACAGGGATCTCTGAGTGCCTGGATATAATTTTGAGCCTTTGAAGAGTGAGGTCTTGCTGATGTTTGACATGTCCTTAAGCCACTTTTAAAATGTAACTCCATGGGCCAAGGATTTAGCTTAGTGGCACAAATGCCTACCTGGCAAGTACAAATTCATGAGTTTGACCCCTACCAAAATAAATAAATAAAATGCTACTCTTTTCACCAACCAATTATTCTCTGATCCATCTTTGTGAGTGTCTTATTTCTGACAAAACTGCAAAGATTTTAGATGTGCTTTTTGCTCTTGGTTTTCAGTATAAACCTGGCTAAAAGCCCCCAACAGTATTGATGTGATATCCCCAACATTGGGCTGCCTTGAAATTTACTTCTTCTTAATTAGTCCACTGCCCTTAGTTTCTCACAAAGTCTCAGGATGAGAGCAAAATGTAGAAAATTTTTCTGTAGAGCATAACACACATGACCTAGAGTCCAAGTGCCAATAGAGTTCTTCTCAGCTGAAAACTACTGAGCCTGGTCTATGTAGTCTGTGTATCTCTGCATTCTAGTCTTCTGATTAGAATTATTGGAATCCCAAATATTGCATGCAGTCATCCAAGTATTATAATCCTTTTTATAGTCTTCCTAACAATTCAAAAAGTTACATTTACAATCCCATTGAGACGTTATTGGAATCCTAGCAAGTTAATTCCAATCTACCACCTCCAATGCAACCCACGGTGAGAGTAAAGACACCAAGACATATTCCAAGTTAGACAGATTCCAAGTTTAGGGATCCTAAATCCAATCCTTATGAAGACATGCAGACAAAGGCCTTGATCCTAGGTCCTTCCCAGTATTTGTTATCTTGTGAAGAAGGCGGGTGGCTCAGGGATGAGTGACAGTGAAGATGGCAGGAATTACATGAGTAACTTGAGCTGGCTGGCCAGGTAGGGAGAGAAACATCTCTGCAAAATGCAGAGATAAGGATATGCAGAAGGATCAATTTGCATAATTCAATTAAGGTAGCAACTGAATTGTTTTAGGATGCTGTTGCTTCTGTTTCTTTTTTCTTTTCTTTTTTTTTTTTTGTCTTTTTGAGACAGTCTCACCATGCAGTTCAGACTGGCTTTGAGCTCAGTTTGTAGCACAGGCTGGTCTAGAACTCACAAAAATGATCCTCCTGCCTCAGCCTCCTTACAAGTGTGAGCCACCACACCCGCCTGCTTTGGTTTCTGATATGTAAATTTTTGTGCCTTGGGGAGTCATAGCCTCTTTACCTTGAGGCTCATGCCCAGTTGACATTCCTGGAGCTAATGGTTCTAACATCCTGCTGTGCTCATATCTTTTAGGGAAAGCACTATTTGAGGAAACAGGACACTGTCTGATGGCTTTAGAGATTACATATCAGTACCCTTTCAAGCCTTATTTGCAATGCTTAGAGCCAATTGTAGAGAGAAGGAAATACCATAGCCAGCTTTCTACATATACTCATGTAGAATATAAGGAAATAACTTTCCATATAATCAAAGTTGTGGCAGTTGTTTTGCATTCAAGGGGAGTCACTGGATTTGTCTCTAACAAGAATCTCCCTAGAAACTCAGCTTACTGCATTCTAGGGCTCCTTCTCTAGCCAGCATCTCCAAACCTTTCTATACTCATCCTGTGACCTTCCAAAAGCTGCTAAACAACATGGTCAAGTAGTGTTACAGTAATGACCTCATTTCTCTGGTAAATCTTAGTCAACTTTCTCATTGCTAGACACAGTACTCAACACTCACAATTTATAGGAGGAAAGGTTTATTTAGGTTTATGTGTTTACAGTCTATGGTCACCTAGTTTCAAACAGGACAGCATGACAGGAGGGGCATATCATAGGAATAGCGATTATGTATGTCATGGTGGTAGAGAAGTGAAAAGCCAAAGAAGGAGCTCGAGGGAGATAAAAACCTTTCAGTGACCCAACTCTTCCGACCAGGCCACACCTCTTATATAGAGCAAGTCAGCTATAATGCTGTTATAAACCAGTCACCTTCCAAAGGTACTACCTATGATTGAAGGTGTGAGGGGAAAATCTAGATGTAAACTGTTAATACCTGACAATACCTAAAATTCCACCAAAATCCAAACTCAAAACAGAGTTTTAGGAACTGAACAAAAGAAAATGTGAAACGCAAATTTTTCAGCAGTAGAAACCTCAAAATATAACTGAATTCTGTGAGTAATATAAGCCATATATATATATATATATATATATATATATATATATATATATATATATATTATTGAAAGTCAAACTACTAGTCCTTAAGTACCCAATATAGTGCTAAAATGGGACCTTACAAGTGCTGTACCCACTGAGCTATACTCCTAGCCCCTTTCAAAGCTGATTTTTGAGACAGTCTCCTAGGATTATAGGCATGTACCACCATACCTGGCTTCATTTGTCTTTTTTGGTGATTTTTTTTTCCTACTGTAAGGTAAGAGTGACTATTTGCATTAGGGATGGGGTACAGCATTTTTTGTTGTTATTTTGTATATTTTAACTTTAATTATACTAGAGTATATTTATTTTTGAAAGTAAACTTTCAAGCATACTCAAAAAGAGAGAGAATAATATTTATTTTTTCTTAGATAGAGTCTTGCCTTGTTGTCCAGGCCAGCTTCTAACTTGCAGTCCTGCCTTACTTAGCCTCCCGAGTAGCTGTGATTACAGGTATGCACCACCACACACAGCTGAGAATAGTATAATGAATCTCCACATGCTCATAACTTACGTTTAAAATATCAGCATTTTGCCACATTTTCATACCTGTTTAAATTTTTCTTTTTTCTCTTCATGATCTAAAGGAAATTGCAATTCATATTATTCTACTTCCACATTCTCAATTATTCTTCTGTAAGATATATGATTTTTCTAGATGGCTATAATTTATTGTATTTACAAAGTTAATAGTTCTTGATGTCATCTCATTCCTAAATTTCTCTGGCTAACTAAATTTAATCATATAAGTCTCATCATTTATACCCACAGTGCTCTCATTTGAAACATCTATATTTCTTTTTCAGATTAGTGATGATGAACCAGGCTATGACCTAGATTTATTTTGTATTCCTAATCATTACGTTGAAGATTTGGAAAAGGTGTTTATCCCTCATGGACTAATTATGGACAGGTTAGTAAGATCTCCAGTTGAAGTCTTAAAATTTTTTGTTTTGTATTAATTTCAAGTACCAGCAAGTATTGAGTGGTTGACATGAAACTAGGCCAGCTTTTTAAATACTAAATGCTTTCTATTTTTAAAGTCCACTTCACACAAAACAAAAGCAGAGGAGGCCATACTAATTAATTACCCAGTATAAGGCATGGAATGGTAGGAATCAATAGAGACTAGCACAAAGTGAAAACATTGAGGTAAGTTGGATGGAGGAATTCTTGTCAGAATCTTTGGTTTCCTTTTCCTTAGAATGATAATGAGTTCAGGCTGAATCTCATGAAAGCAATACCAGGGATTATTTTTTTATTAGTTTAGTTTATTGATATAGTTTAGGTATCTATAATGATCAATTCATAATAGGGAATTTGTACATGTACGTGACATAATGATTCTTTTTTTTCCCATTCCCTTACACTCCATTCAATCTCTCTTCCCCTCCTTATTTACAAAACTTTTGTTTCCATTTTTTCCTACTTTTCCCACTTTTTCTTTTCCATTTCTTCCCTTTTCCCTGCCCCCTCTCTAGTTCTACTTCCCATTTGAAAATTTTCTTCCTATTCCTCAGTATGTATTATATATTTGGTTCTCATTTACGCTTTCAGTTTCTCACACCACAGAAACAATGTGATATTTACACATGTGTGTCCAATTTTATTTCACTTAAGATTATAGTCTCAAGGTGCATTCACATACCCAGAACTGTCTCAAGTTTATCCTTTATGGCAAAGTAGTAGTCCATTGTATACAAAAGCCACACTTCTCTTTATCCATTCATCAGTTGATGGGCTTCTGGGCTCTTTCCAAGATTTACTTATTACAAATTGTGGTGCTATAAACATGGGCATGCATGTATCACTGTGGTGTGATGCTTTTAATTCTTTCAGGAAGATACCAAGAAGGGAAATGGCTGGGTCAAGTAGAACCTCTAGTTTTACTTTTTGAGGAATTGCCACAGATTTCCACATTGATTGCACAAGTGTACACTCCCATCAAATGTGAAGAAGGGCTCCTTTGTTATTGGTTGATTTCTCGATTTCTTTATCTCACTCCATTCAAGGATGAGATAAAATCTCATTTTTTAAAATTTGTGTTTCTTGAATGACCAGTGATGTTGAACATTTTTTCATATGTTTATTTGCCATTTTCACTTGTTCATCTGAGAAGTCTATCCATTTTGAATGCCTGTTTTTGGATTAGGATTTTAAATTTAGAAGGTTTGATATTTTTTAAGATCTTTATATATTCTAGATATTAGTCCTTTGTTTGTGGAACAGTTGGCAAAAATTTTTTCCACTCTGTGGGTTGCTTTTCATTCTGTCAGTGATTTCTCTTGCTGTGAAAAAGCTATTTATTTATTTATTTATTTATTTATTTATTTATTTTTTGTCTTTTTGAGACAGGTTCTCACTATGTAGTTCAGGCTGGCTTTGAGCTCACTTTGTAGCCTGGGCTGGTCTCAAACTCGCAACGATCCTCCTGCCTCAGCCTCTGGAGTGCTGGGATTACAGGTGTGAGCCACCACATCTCGCTGAAAAAGCTTTTTAATAAGATGAGATCCTAATTGTTGATTCTTTGTGATAGTTGCTGTGTGATTGAGGTTCTGTTCATAAAGTCTTTGCCTACACCAATGTCTTGGCGTTCTATTACTTTACCCTCTCTACTTTGGAGTTTTACCTGTTCTGTATTCTAGCAGATTTAGTTTTTCCATTTTAATATTTAGATTTTTGATGCATTTCAATTTTAGATTTGTATATGGTGAAACATATAGGTCAAGTTTTAATCTTTAGGTTGTAAAAAGGTAGTTTTTCCAGCACCATTGATAAAGAGTTTATCTTTCTTCTAATGAAGGTGTTTGGCACCTTCGTTAAAGATAAGGTGGCTAAATATGTCTGGAGTTGTTATAGTATGTTCTCTTCCATTCCATTGATCCTTTAATCTGTTTTTTGCCAATACCATGCTGTTTTATCACAGTAGCTTTTTAGTATAATTTCTTTTTTATTGGTACCAGGAATCGAACTCATGACCACATGCTTGCAAGGCAGGCACTTAAGCCACTGAGCTAAATTCCCAGCCCTATAGTATAATTTCAAGTCAGGAATTATGAGGTCCCCTGCCTTGCCTTCTTTTCCCAGAATTGCCTTTGCTACTCTAGGTCTCTTCTGGTTTCAAATGAATTTTAAAATTGTTTTCTCTAATTCTGTGAGATATGCTGTTGGAATTTTGATTGGGATTGTATTAAATCTATATAGCAATTTGGAAATATGGCTATTTTCACTATATTGGTTCTTTCTACCCAAGAGCAAGGGATATCTTTTCATTCTCTGATACCTTCTTCAATCTCCTTTTTAAGAGTACTATAATTTTCAATGTAGAAGTTGTTTACGTCCTTTGTTAGACTGATTCCTAGGTATTTGATTTTTTGGATGCTAATGTGAAAGGTGTGTTTCTCTAATTTCTCTTTGAGTGAGTTTGTTATTCATGTATATGAAGGCTATTGATTTTTGAATGTTGATTTTGTATCCAGTTATACTACAGAAACTGGTTATTAAATCTAGAAGTATTTTGGTAGAGTTTTGGGGTTTTCTATGTAGAGTATCATGTTATCCACCAATAGTAATAGTTTAGTTTCTTCCTTTCTTATCCTTTTATTTCTTTCTCTTGTGTAATTGCTCCGGCTAATGTTTCCAGAACTGTATTGAATAAGAGTGGTGACAGTGGACATCCTTGTCTTGTTCCTGATTTTAGAGTGAAAGATTTCAATTTTTGTCCATTTATTATGATGTTGGCTATTGGTTTGTTACAGATGGCCTTTATCAAATTGAGAAAAAGAAAGTCTATTCAAATTTTTTTAGTTTTTTTATCATGAATGGATGTTGAACTTTGTCAAAAGTTTTTTGGCATCTATTGAGGTGATCATATGTTTTTTGTCATTGGCTCTGTTAATATGGTTTATTACATTTATTGATTCATGTATGTAGAACTATCTCTGCATCCCTGGAGTGAATCCTACTTGGTGATGGTGTATAATCTTCTTGATTATTTGTTGCATTCTGTTTACCAGTATATCTTATTGAGGATTTTTGCATCTATTTTAATTAGAGAAATTGGCCTATAATTCTCTTTCTTGGTTGGGTCCTTCTCTGTTTTTGGTATCAGGGTAATTCTTGCTTGCAGGGATGAATTTGGGAGTATTGCTTCTCTTTTAGTTTAATTAAAGTGTTTGATGATTTTCTTTTTTTAAATTTTATTTAAAGAGGAAAAAAAGCAAAACAGAAAAAAGGGAAGAAACAATACAGAATTTCAAAGGAAAAGAAAAAAATAAACAGTAAGAAATCACTAGTTGATAAATTACATATTGTCTTCTAGATATAGTTGTTCAAGTTACAAAATTAAAGCATACAAGGTGGACATTCAAACAGTGAGGCTGTGAACAGTTCCATTCAATGATCCAACAAAAACCCAGCAACATAGTCATCAATCCTACATACTTAAATACATATGCAGTTATAACTTTTAGACCACTTTCTTTTCCTCCTTTTGCTTTTCAAGTCCATTATCTGTTTAGTTATATCATGTTTCAGCTTGCACAATACTTTACTGATTTGTTTTGTTGTTATTTACTTTTTATTTATTTTAATTTTTATTATTAGCAAAATACAACAGAACAAGACGGAACAAAACTGACTGAGAGAGTGCAGTGAAATTGGTACAGAAACCCTCAACAGGTTACTGGCATAACAGTAATAGGTACCATAGTATATCCCATTATCTTCACAACAGTTGTTCTTTCAATAAGTTATAGCCAAATCAAAGAAAATACAGGACATTCTAGAACTTATCAAATCAGAACATTGAATAGAGCAATACCATTAATCAGAACAAAGCAAAACAGTGATAACAATATTTGCCTTCAAAGAGATGACAGAAGGAAATCCCCCTACTTACTACATTGCATATGGTCAACCTCTCAAGAGATGTCTAGATCTCTGGAAGGGGGTTGATGGTGGTGGGTTAATTCTTAGCCTGCTCACCAGTAGGCTCCTGGGAGCTGCTGAGTGATTCTTCTCCTGCCTCATGCCAGGGGTGCTTACCAATAGGGCAGGCAAATTGCCTTTCTGTGCTGCGCCTTGTGTCCCTCCGTGGTCAGAGCTCTAGGGCTGCTCATTCTCCTCCCAGCTCAGGCTAGAGGCCCCTACTGAGAGGGTGGGCAGACTGCCTTTGTGTGTTGCACCCTGAGACCCTTAATGGTCAGATCTCTGGAGCTGTTGGTTCTCCTCTCAGCTCAGGCATGAACAGCTTACTGAGAGGACAAGCAAATTGCCTTTCTGTGCTGCTCCTAGAGTCCCTCCATGGTCGAGCTCTGGGGCTGCTGGTTCTCCTCCCATCTCAGGCCAGGGGCCCCTACTGGGAGGGTGGGCAAACTGCCTTTGTGTGCTGCACCTTGAGTCCCTCCATAGTCAGAGCTCTGGGGCTGCTTGTTCTCCTCCCAGCTCAGGCCAGGGGCCCAAACTGGGAGGGCTGGCAAACTGCCTTTCTGTGCTGCGCCTTGAGTCCCTCCATGGTTGGAGCTCAAGTGTTTGATAATTTTCAGTAATAGTTCTTTTCTAAATTTCTTGTAGAATTTAGCAGTGAATCTGTCAGAGCCTGGGCTTTTCTTTGTTGGTAGGCTTTTAATTGTACTTCAGTTTCATTGACTGACATTAGTTTATTTAGAATTTTTATATTGATTCAGTTTTAGTAATTCAGTTTTATATGTATGTAGTAATGTATCCACTTCTGCATTATCCATTAGAATACAAGTTCTCAAAGCAGGTATAGAAGACCTACTGGATTTCTGCATGATCTGTCATGATTTCACCCTTTTCATTCCTAATTGCATGGATTTCAGTCTTTTCTTTCCTGTTTTTTGATAAGGTTGGCTAAGAGTTTGTCAATTTTATTTAATCTTTCAAAGAAACAACTCTTTGATTCATTGATTCTTTGTATTGTTTTCTTAGTCTCTATTATATTAATTTCTGCTCTGATCTTTATAATTTACTTCTTCATAGGAGCTTTGAGTTTGACTTGCTCTTCTTTTTCTAGAACCTTGAGGTTCAACATTAAGTTGTTTATTTGAGCTTTCTCTTTTTCCCTGACATGTGTGTTCACCACTATAAATTTCCCTTATAGGACTGCAAAAGTTCTGTCAGTCTCCTGTACATATTTGCTTCCTAGACACTAGCTGTGCACATTTACAATTTAAATGTGCAAAATATGCTATTTTAACAAATGGGTATGTGCAATCATATAATACTGAAATTTATTGGAGGTGGTTTGTTTTTTGAGACAGGATCTTGTTATCTAGTCAAACTGGCCTCAAACTTGAGATTCTTCTTCTAAATATTGAAACACACTAAATCTGCTGGAAAATAAAATAAGTTACTCTTGAAGACATAGGCATAGGCAAAGATTTTATGAACAAAACCCTGGTCACCTGGGAAATACTATAAAGAATCAACAAGTGGGGTCTGATCTTGTTAAAAAAGATTTTTGCACAGCAAAAGAAATCATCAACAAAGTGAAGAGACAACCCAAAAAGTGGGAAAAATTTTTGCCAACTGTTTCTCAGTCAAAAGATAGTTATCTAGAATGTATAAAGAACTCTAAAAACTCCCAATCCCCTAATTTAAAGGCTCAATCCAAAAATGGGCATCTGAAATGAATAGAGACTTTTGAGGTGAAGAAGTTGAATCAGTAAATAAATATATGAAAAAGTGTTCAACATCACTGGTTATTTAAGAAACACAAGTTAAAGCAATGCTGAGATTTCAACTCACTTCAGAAAGAATATCTGTTATCAAGAAATCAACCAATAACAAATACTTGCGGAGCTCTAGGGAAAACAGAGCCCTTCTCCATTGCTGGTGTGGGTGTAGACTGATGCAACCACTGTGGAAATCTGTGGAAATTCCGCAAAAAGTAAAACTAGATGTTCTGCTTGACCCAGCCATTCCCCTTCTTGCTATCTTCCTGAAAGAATTAAAAACATCACACTACAGTGATATATGCACTCCTATGTTTATAGCAGCACAATTTGTAATAAGTAAATCTTGGAAAGAGCCCAGATGCCCATCAACTGATGAATGGATAAAGAAGATGCAGTTTTATATGCAATGGAGTACTACTTTGCCATAAAGAAGGATAAACTTGAGACCGAAAGTGTAAATGAGAACCAAATATATAATAGATATTGAGGAATAGGAAGAAATTTTTCAAATGGGAATTGGAACTAGAGAGGGGGCAGGGGAAAAGGAAGGAATTGAAAAGGAAAAAAAATGAGAAAAGTATGAAAGAATGGAAACAATGCTTTTGTAAATGAGGGGAAGAGAGGTCAAAGGAAGTGTAGGGGATTGGGAAAAAAAGAATCATGATATGTCATGTACATGTAAAAAATTCCTAGGGTGAATGTGATTGTTATTTATGTCTAAAATGTATCAATAAGCTTAGTTAATTAAAAACAAACTTGAGATCCCCTGACTCCAGAGTTCTGGGATTACAAACATGTGACACTATACCTGGCTTTCTTTTTTGTGTGTGTGTCTTGAATATTTTGTAGGTTGCATAGCATTGCACTTATGGAAATTCCTAATTGGTTTAACAAGCCCACTCTTGACGGTCACTAAGATCTCTTCGTCATTTTGCTGTCATAGACTATACCAGAGGAAACATCCATTTGCACAAATTTTAGCTGGCCCTTGCTCAGTTTTACACAAAAGGATAAATTCTAGGTCAAGGACCTGGAGTTCATTGAATGCTATGGTAATGCCAATTTATATTTCAAAAGATCCTATCAATTAATGTTCCCAGGGCTATATGAGAATGCGGTTTTCTTTATAGTCTCTTCTAATGATGTATGTTATACCACTTAATCAGAATTTGCCAGTGTAATAGCTAAACATGATATCTTATTTTTATTTGCACTGCAAAGTTTATTGTAGATGTTATATTGTACCTGATTTTTGAAGGTATCAAATTTTAATTTTGCTTCATGAAAAAAGTAGGATATCCTTTATGGGGACAAAGAATGTGTTTAATGAATTCTTAATGCTTCAGATAATTTATTATGAAATTTAAATGTGTGGAACTATCTTTTAAATATCTGATTTTATTTTGTAGGACTGAAAGGCTTGCTCGAGATGTGATGAAGGAGATGGGAGGCCATCACATTGTAGCTCTCTGTGTTCTCAAGGGAGGCTATAAATTCTTTGCTGACCTGCTGGATTACATTAAAGCACTGAATAGAAATTGTGATAAATCCATTCCTATGACTGTAGATTTTATCAGACTTAAGAGCTACTGTGTAAGTATATTTGATAGACGATTTTAAAAACATGGCTCTGGTTTTCCTGTATTTTCTTTGCAGCTCTGTAAGCTCTAATTACACATTCATTCCACTCAGTTACAGTGGGCTTTTTCTAACATACTCACTAGCAGTTTATATTAAAGTGAGTGTTGCCTTTTTCAAACTATTCATCTAAGAAGCTATATACTTATTTTAAAAGACTTTGTTGTTTTGGCAGGGGTTTCTTGCTTTTGTTAGTATGGTTATTTTGTTTTTTGAGACAGGGATCTCACTATGTTGTCCAGGCTAGATTGAAATAACTATGCCCAAGTTGAGTCTTCCAAGTGCTAGGAGTACAAGCACATGCCATCATGCCTGGCTTTGTATTGGTGTTGCTTGAAAACTTCTTGTTAGACTTGCTATTGAATCTTGGGAGGTGACTTTCTGACTATACTTAGTGGTAACAGATGTCCTCTCTGGAACTAGATTGGTTGGGGAGAGTCACAGATCATTTTGAGATAGGTCTGGTTTATAAGGTTAAAAATTACTTCCCTGAAAGCAGAAAACTCTTTTGACCCACAGTCACTCTGCCTGTGTCACGCAGTCTGAAATATACAGGAATATTGACACTGTGTTAAAACAAAATCAGTTGTGTTATCTATGTGGATTTTATCATGCACAGTTTTCTTATGTCAGTGTTTGATTTTTATTATTTTTTTTACTTTGTTTTTCCTGTAACTTGCTGTTTTCCAAAGTAAGCATTTCTTCTGTCTTCTTCAAAAACTGAAACAAAAGTCCAGTCTTTGCTCTTTCATGCATCAGTGTTACAGTATGTCTTTGTAGAAATTCACCTTTATTTGTGCTTTTATTGACAGTGAGAACACTTAGCAACATTTAACTTTCAGCCTTCATTCTCTTCATGAATCATCTATTTGAGTGATCCAAGTCTTACATCTTCTCTACTTTTTTGATGTTAAGGATGAATACCAGGACTGTGTACATGTTAGGGGCTTTACCACTGGGCTACATCCTCAGCCTGCTCTTTCCAATTAAGTATGATTTCCATTGTTTTTTCCCCAAGGACAGTTTTTCCTTCAGTCTTCAATGACTGAGCTCCATTCATGGAATTGGGAGGAGGTCATAAGCAGCACAGAAGGTCTAGATAGGAGTGGGGCTTTCATTCTTCCTTGGCTTCTCAAGATCAGCTCCTGTCCACCTTGCTGTGAATGGCACCACCTAGCGATGCAACTTTGCAAACACTTAGATACTGATGATACCCCTTGGAAAATGTCCTAGATGTCTGGCATCTACTGTGTTTCAAATGGTGAGCTTGTGGTGGCCTTATCCTTGGTAGCCTAGTCCTTGGTGGCCTTGTCCTTGGACACTCATCAGGCAAAGCTGTGCAGTGAGAAGGCTGCCAGCATGACCATTGTTCCTTTTTTCTTTTTTTGTCACCTTGGATGCAAGAACACAAGAAAGGTTTTTCTGCATTTTGGTCAGTTTGTGGGTTATTGGACAGCCATTTAAATATGATCATAGATAGTTTCTTTATCCCATTAAATAAACCTATTATTCCCACTTATCATGACAGTACTCTCTACTTACAAGCTCCTTTTAACTTTTGAAAGCCTTGCTTAAAAAACTTAAACATAAAACTTGGGTTCTTTCTCAACAGAAGTTACTGATTTATTCATTGGTTGATAGTTTGCACTAAGACTTAGGGTAGCTGCTGGCATTGCAGCTAAACAGCCTTCAATAACATTGTTGCTTAGAGTCCCAGTGTGTACCTACAGCCCATGATATGACATCTTTTTGTTTTGTTTAGCAATGTCCATATAAAATAAACCTGTTTCTTTTTGACGCCTATCTGAGCACATGTGCTTAATCTTCTTTCTTGTTTCTTTTTTTCATTTTTCTTTTTTTTCTATAATACTGGTGATTGAACCCAGGGCCACGCATGCTGGGCAATTGGGCTATCAATGTGATACACCCCCAGCCCTTTTTGCAAATTTTGAAACAGAGTCTTCATTAAGTTGCTTAGGCTGGTCTTAAACTTGGCAACCTTTCTGCCTCAACCTCCAGAGTAGTTGGTAATAAAGATGTACACTGCCATCATTGGCTCAGAATATTCTTTCTTTGGGAAGCAAAAAAAGGAAAAAATGAGAGAATTCAATATTTTTCATTTAAAACTCTTTTATAGTTGTAAAAGCAATTTATAGTGATAAAAATACTTTGACATTTTAATTCCATTATTTAGTTTTAGTTTTTTCCCTATTAGTGTTAGATCTCAGAAGATTATTAAACCAAACACATCAACTGATAAAAAGCATGAAATCTTAAACATAAATAAAGCATATTTTATGTAAATTTTTACATAAGTTAAAAGAACCTGTAATACATTAAAATTATGTGTAGATTTACTGCTAAGTAATAGAAATAAGAGTACTATCCAGATGCTCTCTTGATTAGAGGTAATGTTTCTTAACCTATGTAATAATTCAATAGCTTATTATGGAAAGTATTCATATGTGCATATTAAAAACCAAGCACCTTAATTTATAAAACCATAAAGTGGAAATTTTAGCATGGCTAACATTGATGTCAGTATGATTTTACATACTCATCTTGACCAGTTTTCTGTACTGTACTAATCCTAAATAAATGCTCCATGTATTGAATATTCCTAGAATAATTAAAAAAGCATTGTAATGTTAACATACTCATCTGTTTTTTCTTTCAAATAAAAATTGTATTTTCCTGATGAATAAAATACAACTTAAAAAATACAACTGCCGAAAATTACAAAGAAGTTAATTCTTACCAAATTCTGTTACCAATTTGATACAAAAATTGATTAAAGAATTTTATCTCTGTCATAAACACACATATTATACTTTGTATACTTTTAGTCAGAATATCTAGGTAAGATTAGGTGGGAAATAGTCTAGCGATTTCAAATACCATATTTCATTAAACTAAAGATGCGATAAAGACTTAGCACTATTTTTGTACTGCTAAGAAAGAAAAGACTTGCAGTTATAGTTGTATAGTGCCATCAGTTGTAGTAATGTTGACTCCAGAGACTTTAAAATCTAAATGTCCATCTTAGAACACTGAAATACTATATATTATTATATTCGGTGATCTTTTCTGTCTCTGAGGCTCTATGATATTCAGAAAAATGAAACATTTGATCAGTATGTGAATATATTTCCTCTATTGGGAGTTGTATTTCAGTTTTAAGATAATATTTTTGCTAAAAGAGTTGAATAAAAAAGTAATGGAGCTTCAGGAAGAAAAGTTGTTAGACAAGTAAAAAAGTTTTTTGTTGCTGAGAAAATGAAGACCCAGTGGCCTCCTGAATGACAAGTACATGATCTACTACTGAGTTAGAGACCTAGCTCCATAACTGGAGTTCTTGTTGCTTCCCAGAGGCATTCACATTCCTAGGAATGGACAAGTGCGAATAAACAAAGTTCTTCCCTCTTATCCTGGCTTTTTCACCTACACCATTGAGAGGCAGACAGGCATTTAGAGTGTGTATTTGTAACCTGAAAGAAGTTTTCTGGGAATTGGAGGTAGTTGACACCTTGAGTTAGGGATTGCTTAGTCTCTGGCTGAGAGGAGTGAGAAGAGATGGTACAGGCTAGAACAACTGTGGAGGCAGCAGCGGGGGGTGTTTCTCCCGTCATCCAGTCGTGTCATTCCACGTCACCAAAATTAAAGATGAGGCATAGAAGAGGCGCTTAGTAAAGGAATAGAGTGGGAAGCTTGTCCACACAGGAGGGGAGGGAGGGAGTATAGTGCAGTCTCTATGGGCACCCAGGTAGGGTCATGTATCCATGTATATTTTTTGGGCACTTATAACTGTATTGCAGCAAGCCAGCTGTACTATGACTCTTAAATGAACCTTAGTTAACCTCCATTTAAAAGGTGACTATCTTTCCATGAAAAAACCTCCAAAGAAATAGAAGCTAAAAACCTTGGTGCCTGTGAGCATGGAGATTTGCATGGTAGTGTCTTGGAATCCGTGTCTTGTGTGCTTAGAGTTCTCTTATCTCTTACCAATATCATCATAGCCTTTAGATCACAGGTATTTTTCCATGATTCCACCCATCAGTTATATATTTATTCCTCTTGTCCATTCCTCTCTTAAAAAAATAGTAAAAGCAAGTTGGATTGTAATACCAGATTTGTACAGAAGATGGCACTATTTATCAAGGTTTATGAAGGAAATTGGCAAGCTCTACTCTCCTGTAAGGCTAAAAGGTTTTTATTTTTTATTTTTGCCATTCTGTATGCTTGAAATACTGGACTTTAATTAGTTCTCTAAGATGAGAATAACATGCAAGGCACTTTGATACCATAAAGTAATGCATTTAGTTTATAACATGGAATAGTTGCTGGGTTAGGGGAATTGTTTTTGCTAAGTGTGAAACCCAGGGCTTCACACATGTGAGACAAGTGCTGTCTGTACCAGCTATATCTCTGAGCTGCACCCACAGCCCAACATGGAGTTTAAATGCTGAATAAAAGTGGTTTTGTAGCCAACATACTGTTCAGTAGTATTACTTTGTGTTTTTAATTAGTATTGTTCTTTGTCAGTGTGCATTACATTAGTAGAGTCTTTTTAATAGCTTTCTAGTATTACTGTTATGTAGATTAGTTTCTTTAGTTTATGTAGTTTCCTGTTAATAGACATGTTGGTACTTTTCAGTGAATGCTTAGTAACTTTCCTTGACTGTACCTTTGCTCACTTGTATTTCTGTAGCATCATACCCTGTAAGTAGGATTTCTGGGCCAGAATGGCATGCATGTTTACAGTGTTTCATCAGTGTTACTATATCTTCTTCAAAAGGAGTTTTGCCAGTTTACGCTGTCACCAACAAGACTGCCTGTTTCCCCTCAACATTTCATCAGGCTTAATTTTGCAAGTCTGGATGGGTGGACAGTAGAATCACATTTTATCATTTGTTTCTCAATGCTGTTCTTTGCTACTTCTATAAATTGTCTATTTGTGTTTGTTCTCCATTTTCCTTTGGGTTATTTTTTGGGAGTCTGATATATATAAGGAGTATTTTTTACAATTCTTTTTATTTAGGTTCATAATCATGCTTAGGTTTTTACCCTTTCTATGAATGTGAAAAAAATCTTGTTTTTTTCAAGTCTGCTTATGGCTGTATTTTTTATATTTAGATTTTAATCCATCTGGAATTTATTTTATATATGCAATGAGGTAGGGACCATACTTTATTTTCTCCAAATGGATAAATAGTTGACCAAACACCATTTATTGAATAATTCATCTTTTCCTAACTGACTCAAAATACCATCTTAATCATATACTAAATCCTTGTATATTTCTTTTCTGTTTCTGGGCTCTCCTTTGTCAATTACTGTGCTGACACCACTCCATTGTAATTGCTGTAAACTTGTGGTATGCTTTGCTCTCTGACAGGGCAAGACTGAGCTTTCTGGTTACCTGCTTTTTTTTTTAACCCATTTTCTGTCTTGAATCCAGCACATTCAAATAATAGTTATTTGAGGATGATGAGCATTCCCCTTTGAAACTCCTGTAAGGGTTTCTACTAGATTCTGTAGTAGGAGCAGCGTGAGCTTTAGAGGTTTGCCTTGAAGGACTATAGCCCCGACCAAGTTTCCCAGGACCAGGTCTGCCCTGTTGAAGATGAGCTGGCCCCGGGCTACCCGTTTCCTTTCAGTTCTGGGGACTGAACCCAGGACCTTGCATGTACTAGGCAAACATTATACCATTTAGCCACATCCCCAGCCCTGAGGCTACACTTTTGATACCCTTGGGGTTAGATGTGTTATTGATCAGCCCCTGTGACTTGCTTGACTCCAATGGTACAGAGCCAGAACCAGATGCCTGTCGTGCTAATAACTTCCCTTGTGATTCAGAAGTGACTTTAACTGCTGATGGGTGGCTGCTGTAACACTGTGCTCTCAAAAGCAACTGCACCCTATTTTTAAGATCCTTAAAAACATCAGATCAGTAATGGCCAATTAGAACTTTTGGTTTTTACTAATCTCTACTTGAAAGCTACCTGTTCATTTATTTCTGGAAACATAATTCATATCATTTAGAATGTCACAATGCTGTGGACATTAGTTAGCTAACTTCTTAATCCTTATTCCCATTTGATAATTTGACGTATGTGTACATAGGTGTACATAAGTACAGGTTTTTTTTTTGTTTTTTTCTCAAACTAGAATGATCAGTCAACAGGGGACATAAAAGTAATTGGTGGAGATGATCTCTCAACTTTAACTGGAAAGGTATGTATCTTTTTAAAAAAGTTTTATTGGGCATTTGATTAAGGTTAAACCTCTAGGAATGAGGAATCCTTGTTAGAGGACACAAGAGTCCAAAAAACCTCAGATGTCATAGTGAGCCCCTGGCTCAGGTTCCTTGGTGGGATCACTGTGTCATTCCAGGTACAGATTATTGTAAGGATACTGCTCTGGCCCCACAGGCTGGTAGCTGGGAAATATTTCCCCTACCCAGAACACGAACTATATGAAGGCCACAAAGCCAAAGAGATGGTTATGCATGGTGTTCCAAGAAACAGGTGTGGGAGATGTGTCCACACAGTTCCGGATAAACATATCTAGGTGCCAATGAATTGGATCACCCCAGTTCAACCTCAACTCTGAGTGGTCCCATTCATACCATGAATCCCTCTCATGCAGTCAGGCAGCTTGTGGTAGTCACCATATCCCATGCCTTCATCCGGGTAAGGCTCATAGTCTTCTACACGCATATTATTATTCTTGGTGGCGGCCCCCCATTCTTCTGGGGTCCTAGGATAGGGGCCCAGCCTCAGGTCCTTGGTCATGTAGGAGGCTGTCCATGCCCCCCAGTGGCACTGCCTGCTGATCTGTGCTTTGAAGCCAACGGGCGCTCAGAGCTACTGCCCAGGACCCCGCCATCTTCACCTTCCATCTTTTTTTTTTTTTTTGTCTTTTTGAGACAGGGTCTCTATGCAGTTTAGGCTGGCCTTGAGCTCACTTTGTAGACCAGGCTGGTCTTGAACTCGCAACAGTCCTCCTGCCTCAGCCTCCTGAGTGCTGGGATTACAGGTATGAGCCACCATGCCTGGCTCCATCTTTTTTTTTTTTTTTGAGATAGCATTTCACTATGCATTTCAGGCTGGCCTTGAATTCACTCTGTAGCCCAGGCTGGCCTCAAACTCAGCAATCATTTTGCCTCAGCCTCCCAAATTCTGGGATTATAGGGGTGTGCTACCACACCCAGAGTGGGAAAGGTATGTATTTTGGAGGAGAAGAAAAGAACACTTTATACCAAGAGTCAATTAGTAACACTGTGCTTTCAATCAGTCACTAAGGCAGCTTACTTACATAGCATCACTTTAACCCTTGAAAGCAGTGTAGGTTAATTATCTTTCCCTACGTTGTGTAGCCAAAAGACAGCAGAATCTGTTAAATTTAAAAAGTCTGGATGGCCTAGTATCTAGTACTGCTCTCTATATAGCTGTCAGAATCTAATTTGGGGTCCTTCAAAAATACAAATTGGAGGAAAGCTGGCTTTTTCTTTAAGATTACACACAGTTTATTAAAAGACAGAGAGGTAGTATAGCATAGTGGCTGAAAGTGTGGGTTCTAGAGTCTGAAAGCTTTGCTCTAAAACTGCTCAGCATTTCCTAATTCTCTGATACTGTTTTTTTTTTATTTAGAGAAAAAATGAAACAGAAAGAGGATAGGAATAATACAAAATTTCAAAACAAAAACAAAAACCAGTAAGAAATCACTAGTTGACAATTACATATTTTCCTCCTAGAAGTAGCTGTTCAATTTACAGAAGTAAAGCATACAAAGTAGACATTTAAAAAGTGAGACTGCAATCAGCTCTGTTCATCTATCCAACAAAAACTTAGTATTATGGTCATCAATCCTATACACTCAAACATACATGCAGTTATATCCTTTCCTTTCCTTTCCTCTTTTTTTACAGTAACTATAATCAATTCTCATAAACTGTTTCAAAGTTCTACACATGTTTAAGTCTCTACATGGATACCTATCCTTTCTGTATTAGAGGGAAAAACAAACCAAAATAAGTCAACAATACAAATTCCTAGAAAAGCACAAAATGAAAAGGACATATAAAACCACAATACTAGGTGATCTATGGTAGTTGCCATGATGTCTCCTGTTATTTTCAGTAAAATTATCTATATCGTCTGGCATAGTATAATTAAACTTAGTGGTACATAGCACTATTAATGAAAACTGAACATTGGAGACATTATAGGGCTTCAAAGGCAGTTAATAATCAAACCAGAATGGGTATCCTATTGAATCCTGCCATCCCCAGAGTAGTTGCCTCTACTTCCAGACTTGACACCCTCAAGCATACCAGATTAAAATAAAATCAGTCAAGACAAAATAGCGATAGAGCCAATCTTCTCTGCCTCATCTCTGCTATGATATTTTTCTGTCATAGTTGTTTACTTTTCTCCTTCATTCCACTGTCTGCCCCTTTCATTGAGGCCTTTCTGCCATTGTTCCTGGAATCCTGGTGATTTTCTTCTCTCTTTCTCTAGAATGTCCTTCAGTATTCTTTGCAGGGTTGGATTGGTGGTCATGAACTCCTCCAGTTCCTCTTTGTTGTGGAAATATCTTGACTCTCCATTAATTTTGAGAGACAGTTTTGCAGGGTACATCACTCTGGGTTGGAGGTTATTTTCTTTCAGGGCTTGAAATATTTCACTCCAAGCTCTTCTTGATTTGATAGATTGCATTGAGAAGTCTGCTTGATTTTGATGAGTTTTCCTTTATAGGTAATCTGTTTCTTTTCTCTGACCACTTTTAATATTCTGTTCTTGTGATGGATTTCTGGGATCCTGACTATTATATGTCTGGGTAAGATCTGTTTGGGTTGTAGCTGGCTGGAGTTCTGTATGCCTCATATATCTGAACATCATTTCCTATGCTTGGGAAGTTTTCCTTAATTATTTCTGTGAATAGCCTTTTTATTTCATTTGTATTTGTCCCTGCTTCTTCATTTGCATTTTTTATTCTTAAGTTTTAAATCCTTTTATTGTCTTCTAGCCTTTGTATCATTACTTACTGGTTCCTTGTTTTTTTTTTAATTTAGAGAGAAAAAAAACATGTAAAGGGTAGAGATAATACAGAATTTCACAAAAAAATATAAACAGTAAGAAATCACTAGTTGATAAATTACATATTATCCTCTTAGAAATAGTTGTTCAAGTTATAAAATTAAAGCATACAAAATAGATATTCAAATAGTGAGACTGTAAACAGCTATGCATGCATGAGTCTCTACATGTATTTCTATTCTTTCTGTATTAGAGGGAAAAACAAAACATAGCAAGACAAAACAAAACAAATTCCTATAAAAACATGAAACCAAAAAGTCGTACAAAACCCCAGTACAAGGTGATCTACAATGATTACTGTGTTGTTTCTTACTATCTTCCATAGGATTGTCCATATCATCAGGCATAATTGAATAAAGCAGTATAATTGAATTTAGCAGTATATAACAATATTAGTAAAAATAAGACTTTGTAGATAGTATAAAAGTGCAAAGGCAGGTAATAATCAAACCAGAGTGGATATTCTAGTGAATCTTGTCATCTTCAGTGCAGTTGCCTACACTCTCAGACTTGATACTATCAATCATAACAGCTTTGAATAAAATCTATCAATTTAAAACAGCAGTCTAACAAACCAGATTCGATTATGATCATTCATGGTAAAACAGTGTAGGTTATACAGAGCTTCAGATTAAGTTAATAGAAAATTAAGGATGATTACTATATCCTGCTATTATTGGGATAACTGTCTGTGCCCTCAAATATAGTACAAGTAGACAGACTGAAACAGAAAATAATACATCTAAGCAGAGTGGTGTGAGTAATGTGGGTTTTAAGTCCTGGTGCACTATTAACAATATAGTGTATCAAGGCCGTCTATGTTAGAGATTCTAGCCATCCTTCTCTGTCTCACTTCTGGTATGCTATTTTTCTGCTTTTGTTTGTCTAGTTTTCTCCTTTATTCTACTGCTTGCCCCATTCTTTGAGGCCTTTCTCCCACTGTTCCTAAAATCTTGGTAATTTTTTTTTCTCTCTAGAATGTCCTTCAGTATTCTCTATAGGGTTGGATTGGTGGTCATAAATTCCCCCAGTTCCTCTTTGTCATGGAAGCATCTTGTTTCTCCATTAATTTCTAGTGACAGTTTTGCAGGGTACATCAATCTGGGCTGGAGGTTATTTTCTTTCAGGGCTTAGAATACTTCACTCCAAGCTCTTTTTGATCTGATGGACTGTGTTGAGAAGTCTGCCGTGAACTTGATGGGCTTACCTTTATAGGTAATCTGTTTCTTTTCTCTGATGGCTTTTAATATTCTGTTTTTATATTGAATTTATGGTATCTTGATTATTATGTCTGGGTGTAGATCTGTTTTGGTTTTAGGTGGCTGGAGTTCTGTATGCCTCACATAACCAAATGTCATTTTCTTTTCCCATGCTTGGGAAGTTTTCCTTAATTATTTCTGTGAATAGCCTTTGTACATTGCGTGTTTGTATTCCTGCTTCTTTGTTCACATATCTTATTCTTAAATTATAGATTCTCTTGTCTTCTAGCCTTTGTATTGTTACTGTCTATTTCCTTGTTATTTTTAAGAGATCTTTCCTTTCATGATCACATATTGCAAACTTGTCTTCAAGTTTTGATAGTCTATCCTTAGTTTCTTTTAAGGAGTTTTGCCAGCTTTCAATGGAATTTTTAGTTTCCTGGTAATCTCTTTGAATCTGCTTCATATACTCTATATTTTCTTTATATTGTTTATCAAATATTTCTCTCCTTTTTTGTGTTCCTCCCTTCTTCCATCTGTATCTTCCTGAGAGATGCTTAGCATTTCTTTTATTAATCTACTCATATCTTTCTTTACCTGATTTAATATTTCAGTTTTGAGTTTATCTACAAGGTCCTGAAGATATCTCTTAATGTCCATTGAAGCCATGTGTGATGTTGCATGTTTGCCGCCCTCAGTTTCCTTTGTTTTTCCCTCTCCTGGATCAGGGCTCTCAGGGTTCTGGGCTGGGGGCCTCTTCCTGCCTCTGTCTCCTGTCATGGTCCTGGCCTGCTCTGCACAGGTGTAAAGTACAGGTCCCAGCCCCTTTCCCTGTTGGTCACGGTTCCTCCTAAGCATGCTGGCGAGAGACCTCCGCCCTCTCCTGCCTGCTCTGAGGTGTAAGGAGGGTCTGCATATGCTGGCCCCTCCCCACGGGCCAGCCAAACTTCAGGGGCCTTCATGAGGTTAGTGCCTGCTAGGCGCAGGGAATCAATTTGGGATGGCTCATTGGGTACTGACCAGGGGCATGACCCAGTCCAAGCAAATCCCATGAATCTCCTCTGGGGAGGAAGCAACCAACTGAAGTCAGTGTTGCTCCCAGTTAAGGCTTCTCCTGCCCGATACCAATATGTTGCCCATTTGGTCGTGCCCTTCTTGTGGGAGGCGGTGTCTCATTCCCAGCACTGACCATGGATTAATGAAGTTCCCTTCACTGGCTCTGCTCTCTGTTGGGCTCACCAACCCCCAACTTCAGCGCAGCTGTGTCTCCTGTGAGTGGCAGCAGGAATGAGTTTGGGTGGCTCTGCCAGCTGGCACAAATTCAGGCTGGCATGAACTTGGTAGATCACAGCGAAAAGGCTGTGTCCAGTGATTTTTGCTGTTCCAATTGTAGCCCCGTGACTGTGTGTTTGACGGGCTTTTTTGTTTGTTTGTTTTAATTTCTTCCTGTGTTGAGAGGATCCATCTCCCTTTGTCTGGATCTCTCCAAGATGTTTTATTCTGGCATATGAGTTGTTTCTCACAGGAGGCTTTGTATTTTGTTGCTTACTGATTGGCCATCATTAGCTCCTCTGGTTCCTTGTTATTTTTAAGAGATCCCTCCTTTCGTGATTATACATTGCAAACCTATCTTCAAGTTTTAAAAGTCTGTCTTCAGTTTCTTTTAAGAAGTTTTGCCAGCTTTCATTGGAGTTTTTAATTTCTTGATATTCTCTTTGGATCTGTTTCATGTATTCTAGATTTTGTTTATATTCTTCATCAAAGGCTTCTCTCCTTTCTCTGGGTTCCTCCATCCTTCTATTTGTGTCTTCTTGAGGAGTAACCAGTATTTCTTTTATTAATCTTCTTATATCTTGCTTCACCTGAGTTAGAATTTCAGATTTAAATTGGTCAATGAGGTCATGGAAGTATTTCTTTATTTCCGATGAGGCCATGTCTGATATTGCATGTTTGCTACCCTCAATCTCCTCTGTATTTACCTCTCCTGAACTTATTTTCCCTGGGTCAGTGGTTGAAGGCTTTTTGTTGTTTCTCTGTGTTGTCATGTTTCTGGTTTCTTTCAGACAGGTGAATGGTGGAGGTCTCCGGACCTTTATATATTGCTTTAAGTCCCTCTGCAACTTACTGGCTAAGGCAGAGCTGCCCTCTCCTGTTTGTTGTTGATTTGTGAGGTGCACGCATGTGCGGTGTGAGCTGGCCCCTCTCGTCTCAACCAGTGAGCAACTTCAGAATGTTAGTCTGTGCCCTGTGGATATCTTAGGTTCGGGACAGCCTCATCCCTGGCTATTGGATCCTGACCAGAGACATGGCCCAGCCCAAGCAGATCCTACCAATCCACTTTGGGCCAGGAGCCACCTACTGAAACCTCCTCAGCTGTTGATTCAAGCCTGACTTGCCCACATCCAATATGTCATATAGCCGGTCATCTTGCTCTGGGGAATCCAGTTCCCAGCACTCACCAAAGTCTGTGCAGCTCTGCTCGCCATCTCTACTCCCCATTGCAGCACCTCCTCCTGCCAAGGGTCTCTAGCTCAGCAACCCCTGCTCTCAGCAGGGTGCAACCTCAGCTCCATCGAGAGTCGCCCCACTCTAAGACATGCCCAGCACAGCTTGCCCAGTTCCAGCCCTCTGTCCACACTTCTTTTTTTTGTTTTTACTTTATTTTTTTTCCTTTTTCCTCAATTTCTTCCTGGGTTGCCAGAATTCTTCTCCTTTTGTTCAGTCCTCTCCATCATGTCACATTCCAGCATTTGAATTGTTTTTCTCAGAGAGACTCTCTACCATGCTGCATCTCAATCGGCCATCTTGGATCCTCGGTCCAGACTCAATCCTCTGATATTGTACAAGTTATTTAAGTTCTATTCCCAAAAGCAAGCAGTATAAGGGGGACTATAGCAGACACTTCAGAGTTAAGAGATTTAAGTGACACAATACACATGGTGCTCTTAAAACATTTTATGGTAAATGGGTACACAAAGTAAATTCAAAACATACTATTTTAGGAAGTCTCAATTTTCTTAATATATGAAAATTTTTGTAATTTTTTGTCATATTGTGCTTCCATTGTTTGTCTCAAGATTTTTTAATTTCCCTTTTTATTTTTTCTTTGACCCTTTGGTCATTATAGTCATGTATATCTGATTATAATAGATAAAATAAGTGTTTGAACATTATTCTTTTGTGTGTGTATGGGGTGCTGGGGATCAAACCCAGAGCTCAAGGTTAGTAAGTAAGCACTGTACTACTGAGCTCTGTCTGTAGCCCTTAAATATCACTCTTTTGACAGAATAGAAATTCTTTGAGTAATCAGTGATAAATGATGGATTGCTGATTTTTTTGAAGCTGCCTAGTTACTGTTTTCTTGAAGATATTGTGCCAAGTACGAAGGCATTAATCTCATAAAAGTTTTGCAACAATTCTGTAAGAGACATTATGTCCCCATCTTACAGATACAGGAATTAAGGGATAGAGTTACAGGTGGAAACACAGCACGGTATTATGAGACAGTTCCAGAATTGCACAACCAGTAAGCAGTAAAGTGTGAATTTGAATGCAGACACCAAAGCTCATTCTCCCTCTGGCTTTGAGATTTTTTTTCAGTACTAAGAGTGAACCTAGGACCTTTGCACTGAACTACATACCCAGCCCTTTTTTAAACAAAAATTTGTTTTGAGTCAAAGTCTTACTAAGTTGCCCAGGCTGAACTCAAATTTAACAATCCTCCTCTCCCAGCCTTCTAGAGTGCTGGGTTACTGGTGTGTACCATCACACCTGCCCTGGCCTTTAGATTTTAATGCTTAAATATGCTTACTTGACTGAGTATATATAAGAAAACTTTGACATAAAAACCTTGTATGAAATTCTGTGAGCCCACCCTAGGGTCATGCCAAACTAATGTTGACCTCAGCATCTTCTGAAAGTGCTGAAGAAGAAATTGTAATCCCAAGTCTTTCTCTCTCGATCATTCCATATACCACTTCCTGACTGCTTTTCCTTCCCTTTCAGCATGTTTTGTCCATATTTAGAAGCCATTTGAAGCCCTTACTCATATAATCAGTTTTCAGTGGTGGAAGAGGCTTAGCCTTCAAAACCTTCTGTGATTTAGTTTGACCTTGGCTTTTCCAACTAATAGCTCTGTCCCATTCTGTTGATCTGTGACCTTATAAACAGGTCTCTGTTTCTAAAATAACTTATTAAATGCTGGTCACAGTAGAGAACATATATTGTGGAAAAATCAAGAAACATGAGTGAGTGAACTTATTTCTTGCTGGTGAGATTATGGGGTTATTTAAAACTGCTTCATTTTATCTTTTGGGGAGAGATTCATCTTACACTTGTGCAGAAACGTATGGATACGAAGATCTTTCTTTTTTTTTTTTTTTTTGTACTGGGGATCGAACTCGCAACTTTACACTTGCCAGGCAGGTGCTTATGCCACTGAGCTAAATCCCCAGCCTGAAGATTTTCTTTCTTTCTCCATTTAGTGCTTGAGAATATGGATTTTTGATCCTGAAGATACCTTTGTTCAAATCCCTTGTCTTCCACTTGCTGTGTTTATGATTTTAGGAAAGTCATTTGACTTCTAAGCCTTATGATTTTTATTTGTTAGGTAGGGATGTAGCTACCTGACATAAATCTCAATAATGTAATAATTCCTACAACCCCCCACCATTATTAGGGATTGAACCCAGGGCCTTTACACTGAGCTACATCCCTAGTCCTGTTTTTATTTTGAGACAGATTCTCACAAAGCTGCAAAATTGCCCAGACTAGTTTCCAGTCCTACTGCCTCAGCCTCCCAGAGTGCTGGGATTGCAGGTGTATTGATTGGTTGATTGATAGAGTTTCTCTTTGTAGTTCAGGCTGGCTTTGAACTCACTATGGATCCCAGGTTGGCCTCAAACTCTGGTTGATACTTCTGCATTAGCCTCTTGAGTGCTGGGAATACAGGTGTGTGCCACCATGCCCAGCTCCTTTTATTTTTAAACAACATTTGAATCATATTCTACTAGAGTTTTGCATTGGACAAATATTTAATCTCTGTGAATTTTAATTTGTGTTAACTGTCTTACATTAATAAATTCTGTAGTCTGTGACTTATTCTAGATCATGTAGCTAGTTACTTGTTAGATCCAAGACTAGAAATCAGTTTCTCTGGTCCCATTGTGCAGATCACTACAACAGTGAGTCACAGATACTCATGGCAATATGGATCTTTCACATGGGCTAGCTAGGGTAGAAGAAATTCCTGAAAAAAGCCATATGATACATGGTAAAGCAATTATTCCCCATTGATTGAGATTTATATTGTATCTTTTGAAGTGGCAGATTAGTTGTGAATGAGAAAAAAGTGGTAAACTAGCTCCTTAAATACTTAACAGTCCAACTATTTAAATACTGAATGCCCAAAACTTGCATATGTTTTGTTAATTTTTATTGTAGGAGGCAATGTAAAAACAACAACTTTACAAATTAATTGAATAATTTTTCTGTGTATAGTACATCTAAAAACATTTAGTACACAATGCAGTGTTACAACTTGGCCAGTACTATCTAGTTTCATTCCAGATTTTTTATTTGCAATATTATCTTTCTTTGAACAATATACTTTACACAGTCGTGTTGGCTTTTCCTTTTTTCCTGTGAGCAGAATTTTTACTTCATAACACAGACTTTTCCCCTCTGATATGCTAACATTTTTCCCTTTTTCAGCTTTTTTCTTTTACAGATCTTTTGGTACTTTCTTCCTGTTCACTTTTAGTGTCCCAGACATGTATGTTTTGTATTGTAAAGGAATATCACTGAGTTTTGGAAAGTATAAGAGTTACATCTAATATACTTATGATAAGAATTTTTATACATTGTAGCACAAAATTATAGGTATTTTTTCATAAATAAAATAAATTAATAAAATAAAACTAGAACTTACTAGATTTCACTAGAAACAAACGTCATGGGTGAATACAATGTCCTAAATTTAAAAAGTATGCAAAAATTAGTTGATAAGCAGATGTATGAGTGTATCTCATGCAACTAAGAATCAAATGCTTGAAATGACACCTGCTGGACCAGATAGTACATAAAACACTCTGCCTGAGTGATGCTTATGGTAAGCTATTAATTAGTTAAGCATCTCCTGCTACATTAATATATTTGTTATTTAATTTAATCCTCATGACTGTCCTATGAAGAAAATGTCTTAGTTACTTAGTGCCATTGTTGGGACAAAATGCCTGACATCCATGAGTTAAAGGAGTAAAGATTTATTTCAGCTCATAGTTTGTAGTAGCTTCAGTCCAAAGTCAGCTGACTCCCAGGAAGGACAGCATGGCAGAGGAGGCAAAAAGCAGAAAGCTGCAAGCCTCCCTTTCCCTTTTATGCCTTCTAGACTACAAGCCTATTGGTTGGTGCCACACAAACCCAGGGTTGGCCTTCCTATTATCCACACTCACAACTATGTTAAGGCAATCAGTAGACTAATCCAGTTATCACACCTTTAATCTAGTACCACACATTCATAATATAGCCACTCCCAGAAGCAGGTGGGATGTATGAAGCTTTGGGGACATTTAAGATATGAACTATTAAAGGAGGTATTGCTCCCTTTCTGTAGAAAAGGATATTGAAATTCAAAGACATATAATTTAGGTGACAGAGCTACAGTTTGAATTAACTTCATTGTCTATATGCCTTGTACTATACTGGGATACATTTGAACAGTTAGGACTTTTTTCATTGTATTAATATATTTGCAATTTAATTAGAATTTACAGAGGTCTCATAAAAAATGAGGTTACATGTTTGCTATGCCTTTGTTTTGCTCCAATGTTTTGCTTTTTTCTGTTATGCTGAGCTTCACTTTAAGTATTAAGTAATTTTTCTTGCCTACAATACGTGGCCAGTAGGCCCGTTGTCTCTAGAAGCTGCTTCACTGAGGATGCATGAGAGAGAAAAGCAGTGAAAATTGCCTGCCCAAATCTATGGGCTAGTCTTATTTCATTCTGTACCCAGACCTACCCAGGCTTGTGAGAGACTTTACCTCCAACCATAATCTGCTTTCAGGCATAGAATGTTGAAGCTTTACTTGATTATAAATTTAGTTTTAATACATGGATCATGAGTCTCCAAACTTATTTGCATGCTAAATCACTAAAAAAATGTAAGTGATCAGTTTGAGTGTGTGTATTTGTAAATCATTTGTGAATTATGGTGGTGATGTTATATATATTGTAAAATATATACAGAACTATAGATAATATAGAAGAAGTTTAAAAATGGTTTTAATCTTTCAGGTAACCCAGTGAATGTTGTGTTCCTGCTTTGGCAACTGCTAGCTTAGAAGGCTATATAAAAGTCTGGTGGTATATTTCTATGACAGTATATGAATGAGAACTATGAATAAGCAATATAGTACAAATCTTCTTATGGCAGTGACTATACCCATATATGAAATACTGCCTCAGAACTGTTTGCAGTCTCACTGTTTGAATGTCCACTTTGTATGCTTTAATTTTGTAGCTTAAACAACTATTTCCAAGATGACAGTATGTAATTTATCAACCAGTGATTTCTTAGTGTTTTTTTTTTCTTTTTTTTCCCTTTGGAATTCTGTATTGTTGCTACCCTTTTTTCTGTTTTGCTTTTTTTCTCTTTAAATAAAATTTTAAAAAAAGAAATACTGCCTCATTCCTCTCACTAGTAGAACAGATAGAACCCATGTCTGCTTTAGGGGGGAATTGTTAATTGGTATTTTCTCTTCAGGAATCTTACTGCTATAAAATTCTAAGATATAGAAAGTGGAGTAAGGATTTGTGGTGGGAGGAATTATTGATATCATTTTTAGTATACTCCCAAAATACAGACATGTCCATATTAGTTTTAGCCTATTGGGAAAATTAGTTTTGATTTTGATTCTGTATGTATGGTAAGCTAAGTGCATGATTTTGGAGTTACCATACAAATTGCAGTTCTTAGAATGTTAGTGTCAGAAGGCATATAAGATGCCAACTAGTTTGAATTTCGTTTTACATATGAGAAACTGAGGCCCAGATAAATTTCATGTTTCACCAAAGACCTTGTATTAAGTAATGAAAGCTTTTATAAATCTAATCACATGGGTCAAATTTTATTTATGAAAATTTCAGTATTAAAAGATTTCCAGATCCCAACAGATGGCTCACTTGTTTTAAGAGAGGTTTGATATAGTACAGTATTTATAAGGAAAATTTGGATTTCCTTGGATTTTATTATGATGTAGTTTCAGTTGTAATTGGGAATACTTTCTGATTCACCATAATAACTCTCATTCCTCTTTTTGTTCTAGAATGTCTTGATTGTTGAGGTAAGTTCTGCATTTACATGTGACATAATGTTTATAGTTTTCTAATATAGTGTATGTTATCCTTGAAGGTAAGCCAGAGAGAAATTCTTCATCAGTTTTAATGGTAGGCTTGTGTTTAGTATAGGCTATATGGTGATTCACTTTTACTGATAATGGAAAAATTTTGTTGTGTTTCCTACTTCTTTTTAGTTAGAAATATTTTTTCTCTAAACACGATATATATAATTTGATGTTTTGGTTAAATTTTGTTTTATGCCACATTTGGTATTTGGTACATACAAAAGTATATAATTTATGTATCATTTTCCATTTGCTGTTATATCCTAAATTACTTTATATGTAATAGTAACCAGCTTTTTCCAGTGCTTACTTTGTAGTGTACTGTTATAAATGCCAAAAAGACAAGCACAGAGAGGTTAAGCAGTTTCCAAATGTTTTCAAGGTTCTTCCATGTCGACTTGTGTCACTTGTATTCATTCAGTCTCATCACTGAATAACAACAACAATAATGATGATAATATACTGCCCTTTTTTAAATCCATTCACCAATTGATAGGCATTTAGGTTGTTTTCACTGCTTGCTCCTTATTTCTTGTACCTTAGATGTTCTTCCATTAACTTGTTGACTGTACTGGACATTGAATCCAGGAAATTCTCATTGAGCTACAGGTTACCCATGCTGGGCTTGAGCTTGTGATCTTTCCTCAGCCTTCCATATCCCAAAGTGCTTGTATTATGAGTGTGTGCCACCAGGGCCAGCATAAAAAACGTTTTATTCCCCTCATTCCAATGTCATGATTAATTCCCTAACAACCAACTCAAAAGCCTTCTCCACAAAGCCTTCTGTCCTAATTCCCCTTCATTTCACTTGGATCCTTTTGTTTTTAATACTGATTATGAAATATTTGAATTCAGAAAAGGATATATTCATCAACCATAAAATATTAACATTTTGCCATTTTTTTTGAATATAATTTTTTAAAAATTAGACATAATAGAGCTACGGTTCCACTTCTTCACTTCCCCTTCATTCCCAAAGGTGTGACAACTACCCTTAAAGTTGATATGTAGCATTCCCATGTATGATTTTTATACTTCCCAAGTACAGATTTGCTGGATCCGCTGGAGGCTTAACAGGCTGATTTAAGATACTGTTCATCTATGGCTCCTACTCTTCCAAGTTCCTTTAATTGCTGGACCAAGGGACCTGCTGCTGGCCAGGGGTATTATAAGCTGCTAAAGGCCATCCTCATGTCCTAACGTGACCTTGTCACAACTTGACATTTGACTATTCAAAACCAGCAGGAAAATCTCCAACCTGCTGGTTATTTTATATAACATAATCTAATGACTGAAATGCGTATCCCACCATTTGCGCATATCCCACTCATAGCCAAAAGAGTAGATTCTTTGGTTGTATACACCAGGATCCATTAAATTCTGGCTACCATATCCCCATAAATCCGTGTTATTCACAGTTCTCCAATCCTGATGCTTCTCATGCTTCATGTTGCTTGAGGCCATTTTCAGAATACTTTCAGGGAGAAGCATTAGGGTTATGGTTTCAGGGTTTGTTTTAAACAATATCTTATTTTTGACTGGATACCTAAAATTCACTTTAATGCAAAAAATCATGCTATCCTGTGTTAATTGGTATGCTTTTAAAGGTAGTACAAAGCACTGGTTCTCAAAGCATGGTTTATTAACTGAATAACTGAATTGGGAAGAGAATATCTATCTTGAATTTATAATCTAAAGTACCTTTGATCATAGAAGGACAGCATCATAACTTTTTATTGAAATGCACATGTGTATAAAATACTTGCATATACATTTTTAGTTTGTTGTCATTGACTTCTTCATGCCTATAAAATCCAGTACTGGGAACTGGCCAGATAATTTATAGATTCTAAAATATCTCAGTGTATGAATATTGATTAAAAACTATTGCACTGAAAAATAGGTATTATGCCATGGAGAAATACAAGAACATTAAGGCCCTGGTATTTTGTAATGGACTAGCTACTCTGCATTTAAAACTACTCTGATTTTATTTACCATTTAAATGCCTTGTCTTTTTTTGAAGGATATAATTGACACTGGCAAAACAATGCAAACATTGCTTTCTTTGGTCAAGCAGTATAATCCAAAGATGGTCAAGGTTGCAAGGTATGTATGACATTTTAAATGGAATATTTTCTTCATTTGGAGAATTAAGTGATTTAATCTTTGTAAGGATAAATGCTTTCAGCTGTCATTTTTATCTTTAAAAATAATATCTCAAATAAGACAGCAAATACCTTTGGAAATTTTTTTTTATCTTAAAGATAATAAAATCCAACAAAACAAAACAGAACAAAGCCAATCAAAACAAAGCAGCAAAATTGGTATCAAGCAGGATACTATGAAAACAGCAATAGCTACCATACTATATCTCATTATCTTCACAGTAGTTGTCCATTCCATCAGGTAGAGCAAAATCAAACCAAAACCAAAACAGAATAAAACCAATCAAAACAGAATATTGAATAAACAAAACAATCAGAACAAAGCAAAAACAATAATATTGGAGTTTGGATATTGGATTGGACAATATTGGATTTCAAAGGCAAGATAGAAGGAAATCCCCCATATTTGCTACATTGCATACTGTCATCTTCTCAAGAGATGGTCAGACTGCTGGCCCCAGGACTGCCAAATCAGCAAAACAATACAAACATTTACTTGCTTTATGTATCTTAGTTGCTATGGACTCAGCCTGTCCTCCAAACCGGCTAGTTGCTTAAGGAGGGGTGGGAGGGTTGAGGGTGTTGATTCTTAGCCTGTGCACCAGTAGGCTCACAGGAGGTGCTGACTTTTCTCTCCCTGGAACCTGCATGGTGGCTGGCTAGTTGGCTTCTTGGTTGGTTCCTCTCAGTCCCAGCATGACTTAGGAGACACTGAATTTTTTCTTCCTGGAACCCACACGGCTTGCACGGCTTGAAAAATAATTTTGTTGTGTGTGAATAAAACCATTCATTATGGTCACCTCCTTGCCTAATATAGTTTTGCCTTAGTTTAAAAGGGAATGAATCCAGGACCCTCAGATACCAAAACCTATAGATTATCAGGCCCCTTATATTAAATGGCATAGTATTTGCATAAAGTCTATGCACATCCTCTTTTATACTTTAAATCATTTCTAAATTACTTTACCTAGTGCAATATAAATGTTACACGTAAATGATTATTTTATTTATTTTCTTATAAATAAATAAGTACTCGGGATCGAACTCACAACTGCATGCTTGTAAGGCAGATGCTTATGCTGCTGAGCTAAATCCCCAGCCCCCTGTAAATGATTATTAAGCTGTATTATTTAGGGAATAATGACAAGGGGAAATCTGTACATGTTCAGTGCATGTCCATACAATCTTTGCTGAATATTTTTAATCTAATCTTAGTTGAGTTTGTAGATTTGAGACCCTTGGGTACAGAAGGACAACTGTATTATTTACATTCGGTTTTTCAGCATGCTAATTATATCCCCTTGTCCTGAGTAGCATGGTAGAAGATTTGGGAGCTTCCTGCAAAATTAAGACCTTCCAAAGGGTGTAATGAAGTGGTACAAAGGGTCAGGCTCTGAAGATCTGAAGCTCCTGGAATTGAGTGATACATACTACATCTTATTTTGTACCCACATTAAAATTTTACAATGCCAACTTTCTTTTTCCAAGTCAGATTTACGTCTTGGCTGTACTTGTGCTGTTTGGCTTTTGCTTTCACAATTTTACTGAGTCTGTGCCTAATTCGAGTTTCATGCTCCAACGACTCTTGTGATAGCATTATTACTCCTGCTTTACAGATAAGGATACAGAGGTGTAGGGAATACCCCAGTGACACAGAACCAGTAAGCTATAGAGATGAGATTTGAATCCAGGGAGACTGGCTCAGTTAATGCTTTTATTACCTTATGTTTTCGTTAGAATTATCATCCTTGGCTTTTTGTTGGTAGGTTGTTGAAGGGTTTTGTTTTGTTCATTTATAATTTTGTTTCACTTTTTATTATTTTTAAGGCTTTTACCAATATGTGATTTTTATGTAGGAGTCAGATAATGATGTAACTTTTATCTTTTTTTCCTGAATGATTAACTGGCTTTTATAATCCATTCTGAAGGCTCAAGATATCTGTTGAGTATTTTTGAAATCAGAATCAGCCTACTAATTAGTCATATGTTAACAGCATGTCCTTCCAGGCTTTTCTCCTAGCTGGTGCAGGTTCATGTCAGTGAGTTTTTGTTGCTAGAGATGTGACATGCTCAAACAATTCTCAGGTCATTGCTTAGTAATGTAGTTGGCCTCTGTCAGTGTTTTTTGAACTTTTTATCTGATCTCCATTAAATTTTAATATCACAGGTATTATATATCTGCTTAAGTCTTACATGTATCACAGGTATTATATATCTGCTTAAGTCTTACATGTGTATTTGCACTTTATGTATGAAAGGAGTAAGTATGAAGCTTATTTTTATTCAGAGTTAAGAATGACCAACCATTTTCTATTTTTATTTTTATAATTAAGTATTAACACATAGTAATGTACAGAGTCACGGAGTTCACTGTGGCATTTCTATAAAGTTTAGAGAAGTTTGTGCTCCAAACAGCAATGTATGAGATATTTGCACCATAATTTGCCAATATGATAGGTAAACATAGTATTTTATTATTTATATGAGTTATATTTTTATTAGTCCTAATAAATGCATCTTTTTTTTACTGAGGCTATGTTTCTTTATGTGTAGAAGGTGGATCTCAATCTGAATTTTTTTCTTCTTGCAATAGGGTCTCACTATGTAGTTTAGTCTGCCCATGAATTCTTTGTGTAACCCAGGCTGAGTTGGAACTCATAGCAGTAGTGCTGCGTCAGCCTCCCAAGTGCTGGGATTACAAATGTGCACCACCATGTTGGCAAGAATTTTAATTTTTAATAAATCTCTCAGATACCTCCTGTTAACATTGAAGTCTTAATATTCTCCTTCAGGGAGTCCTTAAGGCTCAGTCTTACTTTATATTTTTACTTTGGCTTTTTACACCAAATGTTACCTTAGTATTGGCACCTATCAATGTAAACCCTTAAATTAGTAATTACACAGCTCTTTGATTTTGCATTTGAATTTAGAACATCCAATACTGATGTTTACTCGATAAAACTTACTTGTTTTTTGTTTAAAGATATTTAAATTTATTAATAGATAGGAATGTTATATGTTATGGTCACTCTGGAAAGTCATTTGGCAGTTTCTTTAAAAGCTGAACATGCCTGGCAAGCATGAGGCCCAGAGTTCAATTTCTGGTACCAAAAAAACCTCAGAAAACATGAAACTTTCTTAAGACCCCAAAAGTTGTACTATTGAAAATTAATCCCAGAGAAGTGAAAACTCATGTTCACCCAAAAACCTGTATATATGAACATTCACAGCAGCTTCATTTGTGATAGCCCCAAAGTGAAAGCAACCAAACTGTGCTTCAGTGGGTGAGTGGTTAAATGAAACTGTGGTACGTTCATACCATCATACTCAGTAATGAAAAGGCAACACTGTTGATAGACACAGCACCCAGATGAGCCTCGATGAGTTGTTCCAATAATAGACAATATCCAAAAGCTGCATACCATATGATTCCACTTACACAGCCTTCTTAAAATGTCACAGTTATAGAAATTGACAACAGATTAGTGGTTCCCAGGGACTAGGGGTTACAAGAGAGAGTCTTGTATGATGCAGACTATATTGATTTTTATAAGACTTATATACATTGACACATGTGATACAATTTCTTAACAAATAAGCAGATGGATGCATGTAAAAGTAGTGAAATCTGGACAAGATCAGTTCATTTACCAAGGTCCATGTCCTCGTTTGTGACAGTCTCTTACAGTTAAGGTGTTTCCACTGAAAAAACTGAATGAAGGACACTACGGACCTCTTTTGTGTCTGTGTGTGTGTTTTTTTTCAACTTCCTGTGAAAAGAAAAATTTTGAAAACCTGTTGACATTTAACTTTTTTTGCTTCAATGACAACTTTTATTTTTTAAGTTAAACTACTACATATGTCCAGGTGGGGTAGTGCATGCCCTTAATTCCAGCACGTGGGAGGCTGAGACAGGAGGATTGCTGCGAGTTCAAGATCAGCCTAGGCTACTTAGTGAGTTCAAGTGTAGCCTGAACTACATAGCAAGACTGTATCAAAAAAGGTTCTATATAGCAAAGGAAACAACCAATAGAGTGAGGGAACAATCTACAAATGGGAAAATGTTTTTACCAGCTACTCCTCATGGGACTAATATCTAAAACATATGAAGAACTCAAAAACCAAACCTCCCAATGTAAAAGACCCAGTCAAAAGAATGGGCAACTGAAATGAACAGACATTTTTTTAAGAAAGTTTAAATGACCAATGAATACATGAAAAAATGTCCCAGCTTATCTTTTTTTTTACACAGTGTCTCACTTTGTAGTGCATGCTGTCTTTGAACCACTACATTGCCCAGCTGGCCTCAAACTCATGTTGATCTTCCTGCATCAGCCTCCCAATTACTGGGATTACAGACATGTGTCATCACATCTGGCTTACCCAACTCCTCTGACCATCAGAGAAGTGCAAATTAAAATAACATTAAATTCCTTTTTTGCTTGTTTTGTTTTTTGAGTCAGAGCCTCAGTACATAATTTAGGCTGGTTTTGAACTTACTATGTACTCCAGGCTAGCCTTGAACTCATGGCGATCCTCCTGCTTCAGTCTCCCAAGTGCTGGGATTACTTGTGTGTACCACTACGCCCAGCCTGAGATTCCATTTTACTCCAGAAAGAATGTCTAGCCTCAAGAAGTTAAAAAAATTATAGAGAGGCTGCAAGGAAAAAGGAACCTTTACAAATTGTGGGAACGTAAACTAGTAGGAACAATATGGAAATGAGTATGGAGATTCCTCAAAAAGCTAAACTTAGAAATTCTGTTTAACCCAGCCATTAAGCTTATTTAACTTTATATTTATTGAGTTGTTTCTATTATAATTTATTTATGTAAATTCCACCAAATCACATATGCAAATTAGCCATTTCTGTAATGCCCAATAATGATAGCAGTGTGAACAATTGAAAAAGCAAACTTATGTTTCCAACAAGAGCCAAGCAATTGAAAATTTAATTACTTAAAAATTCTAGATCAGTGGTAGTGTGTACTTAGTAAGAACAAGACCCTGACCTCATCCCTAGGATTTCTCCCCCTCAAAAAAAAGAAGTTGTTTCCTTTAGCACACTATTTTTTAGCCTGAACATCTTCTTTGTAAGCCATATATTAAAAGTGTTGGTGAAAGGTGATACCTCTTCCATATCCTTTGCAGTTTAGGTATTATATTTCCAGGGATTCTGGGCCAAGTGTCCTTTATCATTCATCTTTGCTCATTGGCACTTCCCACCACTTCATCCTCCCAATTATCTGCCCTTAGATTTGCACAGAGGTGGTGATAGTGCAGCTCCTAGAACCGTGTATCTGTGTCAGGTTCTGGGTAGAGATCAAGGGTTTTGTTCATGCTCTGAACTCACTGCTGCCCCTTCCTGGTGATCTGCATGATTTAGCTATCTGTTTTGTGTCTTCTTCTGGGTGTGTTAAAATGGACCATGACATGCTAAATGCACATGAAACACTATTTAAGAACATCAATGTGCTCTTTGGTAATGTCCTGTTGTCTTTCTGTATGTCACATGTCACACTTTGTAATTAACAGCTTGCTGGTGAAAAGGACTCCTCGAAGTGTTGGATATAGGCCAGACTGTAAGTAGATTACTTTTTGTCAATCATTTAACCTAAAACATGAAATGGCTTAGGGTTACTCTAAGAATATTTTTAGACAAGGCACATTTACAAGTATTGCATTTGAAAGTAATGTTTTCTATATCTAAGTGATGAATTATGATTCTTTTCAGTTGTTGGATTTGAAATTCCAGACAAGTTTGTTGTTGGGTATGCCCTTGACTATAATGAATACTTTCGGGATTTGAATGTAAGTAATGCTTCTTTTTCTCACTGTCAATTTTCAAAACACACATAAAAATTTAGGAAAGAGAATTATTTTTTTCCTTCCAGCACCTCATAATTTGAGCAGACTGATGGTTGCCATGAGTCACATAAAGCTGTAGTCAAGTTCAGATGTCCTTAGAACTGGAACTTGGCCAGGCTAGGGGGACTCTTCTTGCTGGCTGAAATAATTGAACAACTTTAATTCATAATAACTGTCCCATTATTATTTCAGATGATAAATGTAGTCCTAAGGGAGAAATAAATGATCAAGTTTAACTCTTTTAATTCACTCTCTTTCAAATATCTGCCTCCTACTCTGGAGATGGGAGACCCATGAGTGTGTTTATGACCATGGTTGAGGAAGAGTTAGAAGACTCCACCAGCATCACTAGCTAAAGCAGGGCTTTTACTCTTTCTTTCTCACTGTAGGCCCTATTTTGACATACTTAAAATTCCATGTTTTGTTTTTCAAAGTTATGCATTGCGACAAATCAAACTGCTTTTTTTTCAAGACACTAGCTGAAATTTCTAGCTTTGCTTTTTTTTGGCTTTTTTTTGTTGAGACCGAGTTTCACTATGCAGTTCAGATTGGCCTTGAATTCACTTTGTAGCCCAGGCTGGCCTTGAACTCATAGTGATCCTCCTGCCTCAGCCTCCTGAGTGCTGGAATTACAAGCACCCATCACCATGCTCGGCAAACTTTGCTTATTTAATAAGAGCCCTAGCAGCATAATATTGTTTCTCCAAGATATGCAAAATTTTGTATTTACCTTTCACTTTACAATATACTATTCTAATGTGAATTTCTGGATTTGTATTTTACAGCATGTTTGTGTCATTAGTGAAACTGGAAAAGCCAAATACAAAGCCTAAGATGAGAATTCAAGTTGACTCAAGAAACACTGGGAGTCCCATTGATATTGCCAGCAGAATTATCAGATGTTCTAGTTTTCTGACCATCTGCTTAGTAAAGCTTTCTGCATGAACCTTCTAAGAATTTTATCTATTTTGTATTAGAAATGTCAGTTGCTGCATTCCTGAACTTTTTATTTGCACTGTGAGCCTATAGACTATCAGTTCCCTTTGGGTGGGTTGCTTAACTTGTGAATGGGAAAAAAACTCAAATTATACCACTATTAAATAATAATATTGAAATTGTATCTGTAAGAAACATTTAAAGAAAAAAATATTAGTTTTTTAATTGGAATTTTAATTTTTGTATATTCAGGAAAGATCAGAAGTGGTTGAATATTTTTCATTGCATCACTGTATTTAGAAAAGTCAGAAGTGGTCAGTTTTTTATTGATGTTGGTGAGAGCATCTATGAAGTTTTGTTCAGTTGAAAAAATGTGTCTCCGTATCTCGGTAGTTTGAACTCTTTTTTTTTTTTTTAAGTTCAAGATTATTTCCCATTAATGTTTCTCAACGGTTTCTTTTAAATGCAAATAAATAAATTTTAAAAAATACTACTTTTTGAATTCTTCTGTGTAAAAGTCCTTAAAATAAGGACATACCTCTTTAAAAGAAGCTGTGTATCCGTCATTTCTTCACAAATTAACTTAGTGTAGTTTTCCGTGGGTTTTATTTTCCTTGTTTTAAGCATTAGTAGCTACATTACAGTCCTCATCACTCATAGCAAATTGTGACTCTGGTGCAGTGGGTTGGTGGCGCTAGCAAGGTTCCTACCTACTTCATAGATGTTAAATTTCAGACACATGCTACACTTTACTACATTTCCCTGGGCTAAAGGAACGTGACTTTCTCTTGGAGATCTGTTAAGTTCACATTGCATTCTCAGCTGTATCTCAACAGATTGCTTACAGACATGTCCTGTTACCTTCTTTGTGTAGATAATACTTCATTGGCCAAAGAACAACAGTTGTTTTTGTTTTCTGGCAACAGGAGAATATTTTTGAATTAAACCTGATTGCTTCTTTGTTCCCGGTAAGGTATGATGTCTTGTGAGCCATCTAGCTGTATTTCTTTCTTTCCAGGTTTTCTGTGATTCCCAGCAACAAACTCGGGAGTTTTAAGTGATAATTTGCTGTAAACCTTGGACTTCCTGCTTTATAAAACATTTCACTTCTGCTACCTCATTTGATCTTCATAACCCTATAAGGTTGCATTTGATGGTAGCCACATGAGTGTGATATCTAGAGAAAAGGTCCTATATCCCCTCTTCCCTCCAAAATTTCATCTCTCTGAGATCCACCTGCTTATCTATTAATCCTTCATCCTATTCCCATTGCTCACTCTACTTATGCCCCTTTTTAAAAATTGTACTATCACCTGTTGCATCAAACCATATGAAATTGCTGCTATCTTTGTAGGTTAAAAAAGTTGCTGGCAATTTTGAGTAGTGTGACCTAATAACATTCCATATCATTTACATTTGTGTTTATTGCTCACTATTCAGCTACACCGCTCTGCCACCCCTAGTAGAATGTAAGCTCCATAGAGCAGGGTGCAGTGTCACATACCTGTAATACCTGCTACTCAGGAGGCTGAGACACGAGAATTGCAAGTTCAAGGCCAGCCTGGGCTATGTAGTGGGACTGTCTCAAACTAAAATTTAAAGGTGGCTGAGGATGTAGTTTAGCGTTCCCTGTGTTCAGTACCTAGTGTTGCAACAGAAAGAGAGAGAGAAAAGTAGGGGTAAGGGGAGACAAAGAAAAGAAGGGGGCAAGAGAGAGAGGAAAGGAAAGAAAAAGTATGTAAGCTTCCTAGGAGAAAACACTGTCTTATTCACTGCTGTGGGTGCTCACAGGGCTGTTGGAGCTCACATGATTGTTGTTAAATAAGGAAGAGCTAAGAGTTCTGGCCTGGCTTTCAGTCACACTGTCCTGCTTACTGAATATGTGGCAGCAGGTTAGTTTTGGGAGCTGGTTAGTGGTGTTAATGCTGTCTAATTCACAGGCTCATTGGAAGAATTAATGAGCTGTGACAGTGCAGGTGAAGCCAGACGGTGACTTACCACTTAGCAAATGCACATCCTCATTAGTTGCTGCCATAAAATAAATATTTTAAGAGGTTAGGGGCATGGCTAGTAAGTGGCAGAGCCAAAATCTTACTACAGCATTATGAAGAAATTGACGTATTTTCTGATGCACTCAAATTGTGTGTGTGTGTGTGTGTGTGTGTGTTTTACTTGAGACTGAACCAGAGTCTCCCTACTGCTCCATATCCCCAGATCTTTTTAAATGTTTTTTTTTAATTTTTGAGATAGGTTCTTGCTAAATCAATAAATTGCTCAGCCTGATCTTGAATTTGTAATCTTACTGCTTCAGCCTCCCAAGAGTGCTGGGATTACAGGAGTGCACCACTACTCCTGGCTTAAAACTCTCAGTCTGTTGTAAAGTATAATGCTTTTAGGTGGTCTTCTGTCCCAATTCAATCTCAAACCCAGTTAACAGCCAATAAGGAAAAGCCTCTGCCAAACTTATGGACTGAAGCTGATACTTTTTTGTTTAAATAAGAATACTCCTCAGACCTGAATTGGGGGCATAAATAATTTGATTTGATTTTTCAGACAGCATCTCGCTATTAGCCCATCTGACCTTGAACTCAAGGATCCTTGTGCTTTAGCCTCCCAAGTGCTGGGATCACAGGCATGCGCCACCACACTCAGCCATCATTTTATTTCTTTATTCACCTTTCAACAGATCAGATGTAGCTGGTTTATAAAATAGGGGAAGGGAGATGCTGAGAGGAGCAACAGTCATTTTCATGGTATGCAGTAGGCTAAGGAATCCCTCCACTGCTTGCACATGCACCTTGGCCAGACCACTGGGGCTTCCCTGAGCACCCACAATGAGCCTCCTTCCACTCTTCCCATCATGTTCAGCCTCCACCCTGCACTTGTTGGGTCATCTTTAATTTTCAATTTTTTTTACTATCATTGGGATCTGTGGGGTTGGAAGATCTTTTAAAAATACATATACCAGATCATATTACTCGCTTGATACCTAAGGAAGCACAAACTATTCTATGGCCTACAAACCCATGTGTAAGTCAGTATCTGCTCCTTTCTGCACTTCACCCCTAAATTACCCTCCTTGTTCTCACCCCCACAGCCACTCTTGGTTTCCCGGGCCTGCCAGTCTCCTTGCCCTAGGGCCTCTGTAACTGCTGCTCCTCCACCCCTCCACCCCCCCTCTCCCAACGCTGTGGCTGGCTCCCAGGGTACCTTGGTGAGCCCTCCACTGACCTTTCTAACAGCCTCAAAGTCACTCTCCATTAATTACCTCTTATTTTCCTCATGGTCCTTTATGCTGCCAAGCAGCCATGTGTTTTTATAAGTAGCAACACCTACAGCTACTGGACCTGCCGCTCTGGCATGGATTTGTCTGGGAAAGAAACAAGGCCATAGGAATACATATGGTTATTACTTAGTTACTTTCCTACAGGAAAGTACAAATACCCAACACTCACTAGTTAAAGGAGGAAGGGTTTATTTAGCTCACAGTTTGCAGAGGCTTCAGCCTATAGTTGGCTAGCTGCAAGGCAGGGCAGCATGACAGGAGGTATTACAGAGAAGAGAGTTCATGGTGTGGCAGGAAGGCCCCAGAGGGCCTTTCTCCTTTACCTTTTTATTCTACCCAGGCCATAAGCCATATTGATTGGTACTCCCCCTCTTCCCTCTTTAGTAAATCCATCATCCACACGCACAACTATGCTGAATCAGTCAATAGACTAATCTAGGACCGCATTCCCATGATGGGAGCACTCCCGGAAGTCCCACCTATGAGCACAAGGCTTTGAGATGATACATAGACACGAGCTGTGGCCACCCTCACCAAGACAAGCATGCTGTCAGATCCCCATATTCCCACTCATAGAATGACACAAGCTGTGAGTTGCTCTGTCTGGGCTAGCCAGCTCCAGATTCTAGCTGAGTGATGTGGCCTACAGCTAACCCTAAGTGAGGCAGCAAGATCAAAAGTCCCACGCCTTGTAGCTCAACCAGGGAAACAGATAAGAAACTGCCTCATTGGAGCCCCCCCAAGATAGGGAGGTGGGCAACAAATGACCTTCAGTCAGCACCTCACAAAAACAGCTCATGTTACTGTGTTCTAAGGAGGACCACAGGGGATTCCTCCACCACAGGTCAAGATGTGTTTGCCCTGGCTGCAAGGCCTGTGTGGAGATGCCCATAGCACACCCTCCTGTATAATTTAAATCCTCTCTAGGTGACTTAGAATGCCCAGCACAACATGAAGTCTATGCAGATAGTCATTACACTGTATCATTTAGTGAATTCAAAAAAAGGCTGCCCATGTTTAAACGTAGATGCAATTATTTTCAAAAAGTTTTAATCCGAAGTTGGTTAAATCTGAAGGTGTTGGTCCCGTGGATATAGAAGTCAGCCTCTATTTTTCAGGTTGATCAAAAACCACAGTTATTAAAATAGCTAACATTTATTGAATTATGTAATGAAATTGTCCTAAGCACTTTTGATTCCTTGTAAGGGTGATTGTAAGGGTGCTTTGTTTTGAACTATCTCAACTTCATAGATAAAGAAATGCATGTCCAGAAAGGTTGTATAATTTTTTTAGCTCACACATCACACAGCTTTAGTAAGTATCAAAAGAAGAATTTGAGCTGAGAGAATTTTACTTCAGATTCTGCTCTCCTAGGCCATTGCCACTTCATCTGTAGTGTCCAACTTTTGTGTAGAAACTAACACTGATAAGATAGAGGAAAGCTTTAGGCTCACTGGAGGTAATAATTCCAAGTGACTCATACATTAAACAGCTTCTTGAGGTCGCAGCTGATCTTAAAGAATGTAAACGAACTTCCTCTGTCTCTGGACAGCATTTTCAAAGACTGTTGCAGAGTTTCTCCAGAGTACTCTTCAGATATTTTTTAAGCTGGCTGATTTTACGATCCTATGTGCAGCTTCAGACAAAATAACTTCCCAGCATGAAGGATTATGTGTGCTCTTTGCCATTTTTAAATGTGAATTTTATAGACACTTCAAACCACTTGAAAGAGTAATGATTTTTTAATGGTTTTTTCATTATTATTTGTATCTTCAAGCATTACTGATAAACTGTCAAATTAAGCTTCGAGTTTTCTCTTTGCACAATATGGTGTATTTCATAATGGACTTCCTTGTTATGATTCATGACAGAAGTGACTTTCAAACTTGGTAGCTTTTCAGTAGAACATTTTTTCCTAACATATTTTTCTATCCCTTTAATTATGACAATACTTAAGAGCTCTGAATTCAAAGATTCAGTTATATGGCACATGCTTTCCTCTGCCTGGAAATTCTTGCTCTGTGTCTTCTCACTGTCTCCCTGTTCTCTTGTCATTGCCTCCCAGTCCTCTTGTCATTCCCTCATCCTTTTTTGAACACTGTCTCATTTTCTGGCACCAAAAGTCTTGTCTGTATTTTCCCCACGCTGGTCCAGAATCAGCCATTTCTCCAAGGAGTTCTGGTTCTGTTCTAGGAATGGGGATCTGGATGCTAGATGTGCCCGGTACTGTTGGGGTGCCACTGCTTCTAGCTCCTCCCGGGGGACAGAACTAGGCAATCAAATCATGTACATTGACCTATGAAGACATCTATTTCTATTTCTGCGCATATTCATGTGCATATTGAATACACATGAAATCATACTGACATTCCCATTCTTTCATACCACAGTTTTCATTCTAGACTTCCCTTTTTCTCATTTTTACCTTCTTTCTTCAACAGTGGAGAACATTGTTCATGTTATGTCTACTTTATTCCCTTGTTTGTTCAATACCAGTGTCACAGTTACATGTACCTGTAACCGACTTACCAGGCAGAGTACATTAATTGTGTACAGATATTTTTTTCTTAAGCCTTATGGTATCTAATCAAAACATTGTTTTCCAAAATCAATTATTTGCTTTCTCACTCCTTACAATATGGCTGTGTTTGCTTCGTCAGTGTTTGTATTCTGGTTAAAGCCTTCATTCCTCACACCTAGTTTTAATTCACCATGATGGTGGAACATGAATCAGAGCTCTACAGAGCAGTCTACCCAGAGGTGTTTTGCTCCCTCCTTATCCTACCTACCCAGTTCCCACTACCCCTGCTTTCCACTCCCCCACCCATCCTGAGAGCATTGCACTCCTTGCTGGTAATGGCAGTTACTTTCTTTCATCCCTTGCACACTATGTGTAGTCTGTGTTGCTTCATGCAATGTTCACAGCAACCCCTTTAAGTAGGTACTATTATTACCTTGGTTTATAGATGAAGACACTGAGCCCCAGAGAGGGTAAGAAACTGGTCCAGGGTGAAATGTCTGGTACACAGCCAGTACTCAAATGGGGATCTTTCTGATGCCTAGCCCTATCTGTAAACCACCATCTCGTTCACATCCTGGGCCTTCTTGTGTCTCAGGCTCTATTATGATTACCATGAGCAGGAGATTAGTGCAAACCATCCCTGCTCTCCGGAGCTTAAGGTCAAATATGCAGGTGACTCTTAAGGTAAGGCTGCTGTTCAGTGCCAGAGGAAGGCATGTCTAATGCTGTGGGAATTTAAGGAGGAGACTGTCAAAATGGAGGTGAAGACTAGAGCATATGCAGGGAGCAGGGGACACTGCTTAAAAAGAGACTTTGGGAAAGATTTGGACAAGTGGCTATAGAAGAAGGAAGTTAGGTAAAGGCCTCACCCTGAAAGTCTGCATAGCCAAAGGGAGAGGTCTTAAAAAGTCAGAAGGCAGTGGGGGAAAAGATGAGCAGCAGAGAAGATGTAAGGGGAGTGGTAAGAGAAAATGCTGCACAGGTAGGCTGGGACATATTAAGGGAGTTTGTACAGGTGAAGATGTTTTTGGCTTTTAAGTCAGATTGCCCAGCTCAAACTGGCTTTAGTACTAGGAGTTTATTGACTATACAAGTCAGGGTCAGAGGTGGCTCGGGTTCAATCAGATTAAGCCACTGCCCCAATAGGATGTCAGGGCTTGTGTGATTTCCATCCCACAGCTCTGTTACCCAGGGTACATGTTTCATTTAAAGATTGATCCTGAACTGCAGATGTATGTAGCTCAAGGGTAGAGTCCTTGCCTAGCATCTGTGTGATCCTGGGTTCCATTGCCAGTGTGGAAAAAGACAAAAAAGAAAAAAGGCTGACATTTTGTGTGATCTGGCAAGGGTGCCCAACAGTAATCTGAAAGCAAGTTTCCTTCAGAAAGGCTTTTTGTGTCAGCTCTCTTAAAAGTGAGGAAACTCTCCCTTTCCATTTCACTGGTCAGGTGGGCTCACATGCCCACTACTTAAGCAGCCACTGGCAGCAGAGAGGTGGTCCTTGCATAGCCATGCCCACCTCGGAACTGGCATTGGAGTCCATTTACCTTGGAACACACTGAACCAAATCAAGATTCTATGTGGGGATGAAGAAGCAGGGGTTGGCATTGTGCACACAGCCAGCAATAACTGCTGTGGTCTCAAATCCTAAGAAAGCAAAGTTTTGTACTTGTTAAGGTAAAAATGGGTGGATGCCATGGGGAAAATTGAGGTTTAACAAACTGAAAACATCCCTGTGTTACTGAACTCAAGATCTTGTTATACATCATACTATTATACATTATACACTGTATTGTTGTCTATCATACAATTATATGACGGAGCATTATTTTATGTGTTAATCACTAAGAAAGGAAAAATGAAGCCAGTTTAGCTGGCCCATGTTGGGTGCTGTGAGAAGCAGCCTCTGAGGAGAAGGGGAATGTGCAGAAAGTTTATTAGCATTCTTGGGGCCTGAGCTTCTGGGAGAATAGGAAACAGGATTGGTTGGGCACGGGGAGAGGATGAGAATCTCTCTAGCCCACAGGGAACTTCAGGAGCCCTGCATTGCGGTGCCTGGACAAGGTCCTTGTAGCCTCATGTCAGCAACTAAGGGCTGAGGGCTTCTCCAGGAAGGACTCTCTCTTCAGTGAGGTGGCTCTCTTCAATAGAGGCAAGTGTGACATTTGTCCCCTCACCAAGAACTATTTCCTAGCAGCATTCTCAGCCACCATGGAAATAAAATCTGACCAGAAAGAGGGATGTGGGTGGCATGGCACATCACTATTATACCAACATGGTAATGGGCACCCTGGAGTTTGGGCTGTTAATGGAGGTATCTCAGTGTCACTCCAGGAAACAGTGAGTAAGAGCCCAGTAAATGTGGTCAATCACAGAGAGGTGGTGGTAGTGGGGGCTTCACAGAAAACAGTAGCAGCAAACTCCAGTGTAGAGGAATTTTATTTTCTAATTTGTTTCCTTTCTGTACTCTTTAGTCTTCTTTTAAACATACGCTATTTTATAAAAAGGAAGGCCATTAGATGTAGACTTGAAAGTTTAATCAAGATCAACTTTACAAAAATGTTTGTTACAGTAAAGAGAGACTTATTAGACAAGAGAAAGGGAATATGTGGGAGAGGGGAGGAGAGTTGTAAGAGTGATGAGGGCATAAAAAATATGAGAGACCAATGGGAGCAATATGATAAAATGTGTTATACACATGTATGAAAACAAACGCTAACTCACCCACATAAACTATTTAAATGAATACAAGTTATATCAACAAATTTTTGTTATATTAAATCCAGTATTAGCATACGCAGCTGGACATGGTGGCATGGACAAAGCTGAAGTAGGAGGAATGTAAGTTCAAGCTCAGCCTGGGCAGTTTATCAACTTAGCAAGACCCTTTCTCAAACTAAAATACAGTGGTACCTGGGATCAGCAATGCTTTGGTTCGCCAAAAATTTAGTTCTCAAACTGAAGCATTTGGCAAAATTTTGGTTTTTGTTTGTAAACTCTGCATTGGGTGAGAAATATGACTGCAGCCATCTTTCCTGCATGAACACGAATGTGGTCATCTTTTCCAGAAGTGCAGAATGAATTAAGTTCTGAACTGAGATACCACTGCAAGTTAATAAACAGAAAAAGTGGAGGAAGGGGAATGTAGCTCAGTGCAAAGGCCCTAGATAACTATATACTTGAGTCTTGAGTAGAAAACATGAAGAATTGAGGGGATTTAGGCCCACCCCTAGAGAGGAGCCAGGCCCACACCACGAGGGGAGTTCCAGCTTGTTGGTGCTGGCCCGGGGAGAGTTTGGGACCATCACTCACGGTGATTGGGTGCCCACCCAGCCCCCTAGGAAACTGGACTAGCCTGGATAGTTTTCGTGGGCTTGAGTGGGCCATGCCCAGTGACCTTTATTCAACCAGGGGACCAGGAACCCACTGAGAGGGGAGTTAGACCCACATAGCGAGGTGAGTTCCAGCTTGCCAGCGCTGGTCCAGGGAGTGATGTTTGGGACATCACTCCCTGTGCTTGGGTGCCCACCCATACCCTCTAGGACACTGGACTAGCATGGGCTTCATTTAACCAGGGGAGCCAGGCCTGTGCCACAAGGGGAACCAAGGCCCATGAGTCCCGGGAGCTGAGGGTGCTGGAGGTGGTTTCCAACATGCCCAGGAAAGGTTTTGGAACATCTCTCAAAAAACGGAAATATAGGAAAATGATAAAACAAAAGACCAAAATGCAATCTTAAACCTCAAGCCCATCCCAAGACAGCCTGGGAGCCATGTACATAAAAGAAAATAATAGTCATGCATCAGAAATACCTGAAATGATATCAACTAAAATAAAGAAGCAAGTATGGGAAGCTATGAAGGAATTCAAATCAGAAATAATCTCCTAGGTAAAAGAAGAAATGATAAAAGTAGTGAAAGAAATAATGAATGCATCTAAAGAAGACACAGCTAAAAAATTAGAGAAACAAAGCAAAAAGTTAGAACCCTGAATGAGAAGTATAAGAAACAAACAATACATGAAGCAGATTCAAAGAGATATAAAGGAAATAAAAAACTCTATTGAAAGTTGCCAAAAATGCCTCAATGAAAGTGAAGATAGAATCTCAGACCTCAAAGACAAGATTGCAGCTAGTGAACAAGGAAGGGAAGATCTTTTAAAAATAACAAGGAATCAGGAAATAACAATTCAACAGCTGCAAGATGATTCAAATAAAAACAACATAAAAGGATAAATGAAAAATAAGGGGACAACACAAATGATAGCAGGAGGCTATTTACAGAAGTAATAGCTGAAAATTTCCCATACATGAGAATGGAAACTGACATACAGATTAGAGAAGCATATAGAATTCCAAACGGCCATAACCCAAATAAATCTACTCCCAGAAATATACTAATCACCATCCCAGAAATCCAGCATAAGAACAGAATATTAAAAGGTATTAGAGAGAAAAGACAGATTACCTATAAAGGAAAACCTATCAGAATTACAGCAGACTTCTCAACACAAACAATGAAGTCAAGAAGAGCATGAAGTGAAGTATTTCAGATCCTAAAGGAAAACAACTTCCAACCCAGACTGATGTACCCTGCAGAACTGTCCTTCAAAATGGATGGAGAAATAAGATACTTCCATGCTAAAGAACAGCTGAAGAACTTCATGATCATCAAACCAACCCTGCAAAGAATACTCAAAGACATTCTAGATACATATAGGAAAAAACCACTAAGCAAGACACACAATTAAACAAAATGGAAAGGTAAAGATACAACAGCAGAAAGATAACATGTCAACAATAAAAAGATATATAACAGTTATAACCATTAATGTAAATGGCCTCAATTCTCCAATTAAAAGAAACAGACTGACATAATGGATCAAGAAACAACATCCAACCATATGCTATCTACAAGAAACCCATCTAACCGAAAAGGAAATTCATAGACTGAAAGTCCAAGGATGGGAAACAATACTTCATGCAACAGGAACTCAAAAAAAGTGGAGGTAGCTATTCTGTTTGCAGACAATGTGAACTTCAAGCCAAGAATGATCTGAAGAGATAAAGAAGGTCACTATATACTAGTTAGGGGAAACTTCAAGAGGAAGAGATAACAATCTTAAATATGTATGCATCAAATTCCAGAGCACCCAGCTATACAAAGCAAGTATTAACAGAAATGAAAAATCAAATAAGCAATAACACAATTATAACAGGAGACCTTAACACACTATTGACACAAAAGGACAGATCAACTAGATAGAAAATCAGCAAAGAAATAACAGAACTGAATCACAACTGTGAAAAATTGGACTTGATAGACATATACAGTGTTCCATCCAACATCAGAATATACATTCTTTTTTTAAAAAAGATTTTATTTAAAGAGAAACAAAAGCATGTAAAGGGTAGAGATAATACAGTATTCCAAAAAAGGTAAACAATACGAAATCACTAGTTAATAAATTACATATTATCCTCTTAGAAATAGTTGGTCAAGTTACAAAATTAATGCATACAAAGTAGATAGTCAAACAGTGAGAGTGTGAACTGTTACGCATGCATGAATCTCAACGTGTATTTCTATCCTTTCTGTATTAAAGGGAAAAACAAAACTTAGCAAGACAAAACAAAACAAATTCCTATAAAAACATGAAACCAAAAAGTCTTATAAAACCACAGTACAAGGTGATCTACAATGACTACTGTGTTGCTTCTTATTATCTTCAGTAGAATGACTATATCATCAGGCATAATTGAATATAGCAGTATAATTGAGTATAGCAGTAAATAACAATATTAGTAAAATAAAACATTGTGGACAGTATAAAACCTCAAAGGCAGGTAATAATCAAACAAGAGTAGATATTCTAGTGGATCTTGTCACCTTAAGTGCAGTTGCCTATACTCTCAGATTTGATACTATCAATCATAACAGCTTAGAATAAACTCTATCAATACAAAACAGCAATCCAGCAAACCAGATTTGATTATGATCAGTCATGGTAAAACAGTGTAGGTTTTACAGAGCTTTAGATTAAGTTAATAGGAAATTAAGGATGATTACCATACTATATCCTGTTATTTTCAGGATTACTGTCTGTGCCCTCAAATCTAGTACAGGTATAATGACTGGAACAGAATATAATACATCTAAGCAGAGTAGTGTGAGTAAAGTGTGTTTTAAATCCTGGTGCACTATTTTTTAAAATTTTATTTAAAGACGGGGGAAGCAAAACAGAAAAAAGGGTAGAAACAATACAGAATTTCAAAAAAATAAACAGTAAGAAATCACTATTTGATACATTATTTATTGTCTTCTTGGATATAGTTGTTCAAGTTACAAAATTAAAGCATAAAAAGTGAACATTCAAACAGTGAGGCTGCAAACAGTTCTGTTCACCGATCCAACAAAAACTTAATAACATGGTTATCAATCCTACACACTTAAGTATACATACAGTTATCTCTTTTAGAGCACTTTCTTTTCCTCCTGCTTTTAAAAATTTTTTTTTTATTTAAAGAAAAAATTTTGAAACAGAAAGAGGGTAGAAACAATACAAAATCTCAAAAACAAAACAAAACAAAAAACAAAAACAAAAATAGTAACCAGTAAAAAAATCACTAGTTGATAATTACAAACTTTCCTCTTAGATGCAGTTGTTCAAGTTACAAAAGTAAAGTCCACAAAGTGGACATCCAAACAGTGAGACTGCAGTCAGTTTTGCTCATCCATCCAACTAAAACTTTAGCAACATGGTTATTAATTCCACACACTCAAACATGCATGCAGTTATATCCTTTAGAATACTCTCTTTTCCTTTTTTTCTTTGCAATAACTATAATCTATTCTCGTAAACTACTTCGAAGTTCTACGCATGTGTAAGTCTCTACACATATACCTAGCCTTTCTGTATTAGAGGGAAAAACAAATCAAAACAAGTCAGCAATACAAATTCCTAGAGAAACACGAAATGAAAAGAACATACAAAAACACAACACTAGGTGATCTACAGTAGTCACTATGATATCTCTTGTTATTTTCAATAAAATTGTCTATATTGTCAAATATAATATAAAGTTAGCATTGCATTACACTATTAATAAAATCTAAACATTGGAGACATTGTAGGAATTCAAAGGCAGTTAACAGTCAAACCAGAATGGATATCCTAATGAATCCTGTCATCTTCAGACTAGTTGCCCCTACTCTCAGACTCGACACTCTCAAGCATTCCAGATTCAAATAAAATCAGTCAAGATAAAACAGTGATATAACCAATTTTCTCTGTCTTATCTCTGCCATGCTATTTTTCTGTTGTTATTTGTTTACTTTTGTCCTTCATTCCACTGTCTGCCCCTTGCTTTGAGGTCTTTCTGCCATTATTCCTGGAACCCTGGTGATTTTCTTCTCTCTCTCTAGAATGTCCTTCAGTATTCTTTGCAGGGTTGGATTGGTGGTCATGAACTCCCCCAGTTCCTCTTTGTCGTGGAAATATCTTGTCTCTCCATTAATTTTGAGAGACAGTTTTACAGGGTACATCATGTCTGGGTTGGAGGTTATTTTCTTTCAGGGCTTGGAATATTTCACTCCAAGCTCTTCTTGATTTGATGGTTTGCATTGAGAAGTCTGTCGTGATTTTGATGAGTTTTCCTTTATAGGTAATCTGCTTTTTTTCTCTGACCGCTTTTAATATTCTGTTCTTGTGATGGATTTTTGGGATCCTGATTATTATATGTCTGGGTTTAGATCTGTTTTGGTTGTAGCTGGCTGGATTTCTATATGCCTCATTTATCTGAACTTCACTTCCATTACCTATGTTTGAGAAGTTTTCCTTAATTATTTCTGTGAATAGACTTTTTATTTCATTTGTATTTGTTGCTGCATCTTCATTCACATATTTTATTCTTAGGTTATAAATCCTCTTTTCATCTTCTAGCCTTTGTATCATTGCTTCCTGGTTCCTTGTTATTTTTAAGAGATCCTTCCTTTCATGATCATACTTTGCCAATCTATCTTCAAGTTTTGAAAGTTTGTCTTTAGTTTCTGTTAAAAGGTTTTGCCAGGTTTCAATGGAGTTTTTAATTTCCTGATATTCTCTTTGGATCTGTTTCATATATTCTAGATTTTGTTTATATTCTTCATCAAAGGCTTCTCTCTTTTCTCTGGGTTCCTCTATTCTTTCATTTGTGTCTACTTGAGGATTACCCAGGACTTCTTTTATTAATCTTCTTATGTCTTGCTTCACCTGAGTTAGAATTTCAGATTTAAATTCAATGATGAGGTCACAGATGTAGTTCTTTATTTCTGATGAGGTTGTCTCTGACATTACAGGTTTGCTGCTCTCAACCTCCTCTGCATTTACCTCTGTTGGACTCACTTTCCCTGGTTCCACAGTTGGGGACCTTTTGCTCTTTCTCTGTCTTGTCATTTTTCCGGCCCCCTTCAGAAAGGTGGGTGGTGGAGGTGTCTGGGCCTTTCATATTGCTTACAGTTTTTCTGCAGCGCACTTGCTAGGGAAGTACCGCACTCCAGTCTGCTGTGGATCTGCGAGTTGCATGCTGAGAGCTGGCTCCTCCCCCTATGCTAGTCAAACCAGTTTACATTCAACAAATTTGTGTGTTCCCTGGGGATGCCACTGGCCCAGAAAAGCCTCCTCCCTGGCTATTGGGTTTTGGGGTGGCCCTGCCCAAGCAGATCCCACCAATCTGCTTTGGACTAGGAGTCATCAGCAGACGCTGGCTCAGGTTTTGATTCAAGCTGACCATGCCCAACTCCAAAAGGTTGCCCCGCCAGTCCTCCCAGTTTGGGGAATCCAGTTCCCATCACTCATCAAAGTTTGTGCAGCTCGACTGGCTGTTTCCACTCCTTGTCTCAGTGCCTCCTCCAGCTGAGGGTCTGGAGCTCACCGACCCCTTCTCTTGGCAGCGCCATGATCTCAGCTGGATTGTGAGTCACCTGACTGTAAGACATGCCAGTACAGCAATTGGGGCTTGCCCAGCTCCAACCCTCTGTCCATGTTTCTTTTTCTTTTTTTTTTTTCTTCTTTTTCCTCAGTTTCTTCCTGGGTCGTGAGAATTCCTCTCCTTTTGTCTGGCTTTCTCCATGTTGCCAGATTCCAACGTCTGAGTTGTTTTATTTTTTTTTCCTCAGAGAGGCTCTCTTATCATGCTGCCACTCAGTCAGCCATCTTGCAATCCTCCTGGTGCACTATTAACAATATAGCATATCAAGGCCATCTATGTTAGAGTTTCTAGTTATCCTTCTCTGCCTCATTTCTGCTATGCTACTTTTCTGCCTTTGTTTAGCTTTCTCCTTCATTCTACTGCCTGCCCCACTCATTGAGGCCTTTCTGCCACTGTTCCTAAAATCTTGGTATTTTTTTCTCTCTCTCTAGAATGTGCTTCAGCATTCTCTGCAGGGTTGGAGTGGTGGTCACAACCTCCCCCAGTTCCTCTTTATCATGAAAGCATCTTGTTTCTCCATTAATTTCTAGTGACAGTTTTGCAGGTACATCAATCTGGGCTGGAGGCCATCTTCCTTGAGGAGTTGGAAGACTTTACACCAAGCTCCTCTTGGTCTGATGGTCTGTGTCGAGAAGTCAGCTGTGACTCTGATGGGCTTACCTTTATAGGTAATCTATTTCTTTTCTCTGATGGCTTTTAATATTCTGTTTTTATATTGAATTTCTGGTATCTTGATTATTATATGTCTGGGTGTAGCTCTGTTTTGGTTGTAGGTGGCTGGAGTTCTGTATGCCTCATACAACTGAATGTCATTTTCTTTTCCCATGCTTGGAAAGTTTTTCTTAATTATTTCTGTGAATAGCCTTTGTTATTTGCCTGTATGTATTCCTGCTTCTTCATTCACATTTCTTATTCTTAAATTGTAGATTCTCTTGTTATCTTCTAGTCTTTGTATTGTTACTGCCTGTTTCCTTGTTATTTTTAAGAGATCTTTCCTTTCATGATCACACATTGCAAACTTATCTTCAAGTTTTGATATGTATCCTTAATTTCTTTTAAGGCATTTTGCCAGCTTTCAATTGAGTTTTTAATTTCCTGGTAATCTCTTTGAATCTGCTTCTTGTATTCTATATTTTCTTTATATTCTTTATCGAATGTTTCTCTCCTTTTTTTGTGTTCCCTGCTTTCATCTGTATCATCCTGGGAGATGCTTCCTGAGAACATTTCTTTTATTACTCCACTCATATCCTGCTTTACCTGATTTAATATTTTATATTTGAGCTCATCTACAATGTCCCAATGATATCTCTTAATGGCCATTGAAGCCATGACTGATGTTGCGTGTTTGCTGCCCTCAGGCTCTCTTGTATTTCTTTCTCCTGGATCAGGGATCTCAGGGTTCTGGGCTGGGGGCCTCCTCCTGCCTCTCTCTCCTGTCATGGCCCTGGCTTCCTCCACACAGTTTACAGTGCAGGTCCTAGCCCCTTCCCTGTTGGCCATGTTTCCTCCGAAGAATGCTGGCAAGGGAACTCTGCCCTTTCCAGCCTGCTCTTGTCACTGAGGTGTAAGCAGGCTGCTTATGCCTTCCCCTCCCTACCAGGCCAGCCAAACTTCAGAGGTGATCACCTGGTCAGTGTGTGCTAGGTGCAGGGAATCAATTTGTGATGTCTCATTGGGTCCCGGCCATGGGCACAGCCCAGTGCCAGCAATTCATACACGAATCTGCTCTGGGGAGGGAGCAACCAACCAAAGTCACTGTCACTCCCAGTTCAGGCTCCTCCTGCCCGATTCCAACATGTCGCCCACCTGGTCACACCCTTCCAGTGGGGAGGGTCTCATTCCCAGCACTGATCGTGGATCAATGAATGTACCTCCACCAACTCCGCTCTCTGCTCTCTGTTGGGCTCACCAACCCCTGACTTCAGCGCTGCTGCTCTTCCTGTGAGTGGCAGTGGGAAGGAGTTTGGGCGGCTCTGCCAGCCAGCGTGGATTCAAGCTGGTACAGTCTTGTTGGGTTATCGTGAAAATGCTGTGTCCCTTTAGTTTTTAGCTGTTTCAGTTGTAGTCCTGAAGTGTTTGAAGAGCTTTTTTAAGTTTTAATTTCTTCTTGTGTCGAGAGGATCCATCTCCCTTTGTCTGGGTCTCTCCAGGGTGTTTTATTCTGGCATATGAATTATTTCTCCCAGGAGGCTTTGTATTCTGTTGCTCACTGACTGGCCATCTTGTCTTCTCTCCAGAATATACATTCTTTTCAGCAGTACATGGGACAGTCTCTAAAATAGACCATATACTAGCCCACAGAATATATTTAAATAAATTCAAAAGAATTGAAATTATCTCATGCATGTTATCGCATTATAGCGCCATGAAACTAGAAATTAATGATCAAAGTAACTGCAAAAAACCCACAAACACATGGAAATTAAATAATACACTCTTGAGCAATCAGAGGGTCACAGAGGAAATTAAAGAGGAAATGAAACAATATCTACAAGAAAATGAAAATACAAATACAACTTACAGGAATCTGTGGGATGCAATGAAAGTGGTCCTCAGAGGAAATATTATTGCACTGAGTTCCCACATTAGGAAAACCAAACTAACACAAATAAACAACCTGATACTACACCTCAAACATCTAGAAAAAAAAAAAGAAAGCCAAGCCTAAAGCCAAAATAAGGGAGGAAATTATAAGGATCAGAGCAGAAATTAATGCAATAGAGACTAAGAAAACAATACAAAGAATCAATGAATCAAAGAGTTAGTTCTTTGAAAGAACAAATAAAATTGATAAGCCCCTAGCCAACCTAATTTAAAAAAGGAAAGAAAAGACTCAAATTCATGCACTAAAGAATGAAAAAGTTGAAATAAATACCAACTGTGTGGAAATACAGAAGATCATCAACACCTAATTCAAAAACCTTTACTCTAATAGGTTCAATAACACAGAAGAAATGGATGGATTTCCTACAAACATATGAACCACCAAAGCTGTATCAAGAAGATGTAAAACTGCTGAATAACCCAATTTCTATTAATGAAATTGAAAATGTAATTAAGTTCTTACCAACAAAGAAGAGCTCAGGCCTAGACGGATTCACTGCGGAATTCTGTAAGAAATACAAAGAAGACTTAATGCTGACACTCCTCAAACTGTTCATTGAAATTGAAAGGGAAGCAATTCTCCCTAAGTCATTACTCTAGTACCAAAACCTGAAAAAGACCCGACCAAAAAAGAGAACTACAGGCCAATCTCCCTAATGGACATAGATGCAAAAATTCTCAATAAAATATTGGCAAACAGGATGGAGCAAATAATCAAGAAGATAATACAGCATGACCAAATGGGATTTATCCCAGGACTGCAGGAATGGTTCAACATATGTAAATCAATAAATGTAATCCACCATATCAATAGAGCCAAAAGTAAGAATCACATGATCATTTCTATAGATGCAGAAAAAGCTTTTGATAAGATCCAACACCCATTCATGATAAGAACCTCACAGAGAATTGGAATAGATCATCTCTACCTCCATATGATAAAGGCCATCTACAACAAACCAACATCCAACATTATATTAAATGGCTAAAAGCTGGATTTTACCTTAAAATCAGCACAAGACAAGGATGTCACTTATCACTGCTCCTATTCAACATAATACTGGAAATACTAGCGGAACAATTAGACAACAGAGAGAAATAAAATGAGTAAAGATAGGAAAAGAGGATGTTAAATTATATTTATTTGCAGATGACATGATACTCCACATAGAAGACCCCCAAAACTCCATTGAAAGACTCCTAGATATAATAAATAAATGCAGCGATGTAGCTGGATACAAAGTCAATATTCAAAAGTCAATAGCACTCCTATACACTAACAACAAAATCACCGAGAGAGAAATAAGAGAAGCCACATCCTTCACACTAGCATCCAAAAAAATGAAATACTTAGGAATTAATCTAACAAAAGGAGTCAAAGAGCTATACAGGGAAAATTATAATACCCTGAAAAAAGAAATCAAAGAGGACCTCAGAAAATGGAAAGACATCCCTTGTTCATGGGTAGGAAGAATAAATATTGTGAAAATGGCCATTCTCCCAAAATTGTTACACAGATTCAATGCAATCCCAATGAAAATACCACTAACATACCTCATAGATCTAGAGAAATCCCTCCTAAAATTCATCTGGAACCAGAAGAGAACTAGAATAGCAACGGTAATTTTAAGCAGCAAAGCCAAGGCAGGAGGCATCACAATCCCTGATGTGAAGTTATACCTCAAAGCTACTGTAATATAACCAACATGGTACTGGAATAAAAACAGATCTGAAGATCAATGGAATAGACTAGAAGATACATCACAACTATAAACACACTCAACCACCTTATCTTTGATAAAGGGGCCAAAAATATCCACTGGAAGAATGACAGTCTCTTTAATAAATGGTGCTGGAAAAACTGGTTATCCATATGCCAAAAACTGAAACTAGACCCATGCCTTTCACCATGTACTAAACTAAAATCTAAATGGATCAAAGATCTAAATATTAAAACAGAAACACTAAATCTGTTGGAAGACAAAGTAGGTAAAAGTCTTGAAGACATAGGGGTAGGTATAGATTTCATGCACAAGAACCAAACTGCAAGGGAAATACTTCCCAGAATCAATAACTGGGCCCACGTCTTATAAAGAGTTTCTGCATGTCGAGAGAAATCTCCAGCAGAGTGAAAAGAAAACCCACAAATTGAGAAAAAATTTTAGTGAACTGTCCCTTAGACAAAGGACTTCTGCCTAGAACTTATAAAGAATTAAAAAAATCAGACCCCCGAAATTCAAAGATCCAATCCAAAATTGGGCATCCGAGATGAACACACAGTTCTCAGATGAAGAAATACAAATGGCAAATAAATACATGAAAAAATGTTCAGCATCATTGGTCATTAGAGAAATGCAGATTAAAACCACACTGAGATTCCATCTCACTCCAGAAACATTGGCCAGGACCAACAAAACTACAAACAACAAATGCTGGAGAGGCTGTGGGGAAAAAGGAACTCTTCTGCACTGTTGGTGGGAGTGTAGACTGGTGCAACCACTGTGGAGGTCAGTCTGGATATTGCTCAAAAAGCTGGGATTGGAAGTCCCATTTGACCCAGCTATTCCACTCCTAGGCATATTCCCAGAAGTACTGAAAACATCGTAACACAGTGATATATATGTGCACCCATGTTTATAGCAGTACAATTTGAAATAGCCAGATCTTGGAAGCAACCTAAGTGCCCATCAACTGAGGAATGGATTAAAAAATTGTGATACTTTTATGCAATGGAGTACTACTCAGCTAAAAAGAATGATCATATTGAGATATTTATAAATAAATGGATGCAACTTGAATCCATACTCATAAGTGATCAAACTCACATGTATAAATACCGTAGTCTCCCTAGTGTAAGAAATGGTAAGAGTACAGAAGATTCTATGGTAATCATGGTTCCCCATTATATTGCTTTGAAGTCTTATAATGGAATGGTTTTATTCTGTTTTGTTTGATCTTAATATATGTGATGGTATGAACAGCTACTTTGAAGAAAACAACACATTATGGCAGCCATTGCTGATATAATATCATCTTGCTTTGAAGTCCTAACATGCTTTTGTTCTTCTATTACCATTGGTTCTATAATGTTGTGTCATGTTGGATTTTGATATGTGTGATTGGTCTAAACAAAATTTCTATGGGAAATGAGATATCATAGTATCCATTGTTCATCTTCTGTTATTTTGTTCAGAATGCCTTGTAATACTTTCATTTTCTTAAGTGGTTTTATTTTGTTTTGTTATGTTTGACATTATTTTGTGTAAAGCTAAGCTCAACTATTCAAAGAAAGAGACATTATGATAGCTACTGTTGATATCCAATTGTCTTGTGAAGTGCGGTTTTGCTTGCATTGTTCTTTTCTGGTGTGCTCTATTTTGTTCTCTTTTGTTTTATTCTCTGTAAAATAAAATTTTTAAAAAATTAAGTATTTAGTTATTTCCTGCCATCTAGAAACACAGAACCCCGGAGCATTGGAAGCTATGGAAACTGTAGGTGATGGGTGTGTTCCTGTCACCTACACCTCCAGGGAGGACTCTATCTTAGGGTCTGGGGCCCCTATCTACCTCCAACTTATGCTCCTTCTGCAGTGGACAACAGATTGTCCATTTTTGTGTTTATGCTAAACAACATTTTCCCCCAAATTTTAAATATACATCTTTATTCTTTAAAGGGGAGATGAATACATAAAAGAAATAAAATAGGGGCCAGGGATTTAGCTCAGCGATGTAAACACCTGCCTGTCAAGCATGAGGTTGTGAGTTGGATCGCTGGTACCAAAAAGAAAAAAAAAAGAAAAAAAGAAAAGAAAAGAAAAGAAAAGAAAAACTACAGAATGAAAAAAACACAACCATCACAAATGTTACTATTTTTGCATCTTTCCTTCCAATCTTTCCGTGTTTCAGAGAATAATATACAGAATGGATTTCATCCTACCTGCTGCCTCCTCACAGGTTTCCTCCTCTCACTCTGCCTTGCTGTTTCTGAGAGGACACTACTTCCCTTCCATCTTCCCTTCCAGTCAGCTTCATGTTCTCCCCAGGCTACTACAAAAGAAAGAGAGGGAGGGAGAGAGAGAGAGAGAGAGAGAGAGAGAGAGACCTCTTCTAACCTTGTGTCACCCTATAAATACTGCTTGATCTCCTTGCAGTCAGAACCTTTAAAATATATATACAAAACATATACATAAGTAGCAGCCTTTTATCTTTAGTTTTGTCAGCCAACTGTATCAGGACCCCTCCATGACTGGGTCATGGGGGGGCGCTGTGCTCCACAGAGGATTAACCTGATGCTGGAGGGGAAGGTGCTGGAAGGAGGCAAGAAGGGCTTGCAGGGGTACTGTGTTTCTCTTATCTCTCCCTCTCTTCCTCTGGGCTTTAACTCCCAGTCACTGTGAGATAAGCAGCTTTGCTCCACAGTGTTGTCCCTGCCTTGAGCCAGTGGCCACAGACTGAAGTTCCTGAAATCATGAGCCAAATTACTTTTCTCCTTTTAATTGTATGCACTGGACATTGTTTCTCAGTGACAGGAAAGCTGAGTAATATACAGTTCTTAGAACTATTCTTTTTTATATCAGGAAATAAAAAGGCATGTTCTTTATAGAAAATTGGAATATAGTCACAAAGGTGTTTTTCTCCTAGGCTGGAGACAGCATAGTGGAAGAGCAGTGGCTTAGCATACTCAAGGTTGTGGATTTGATCCCCAGCACTGGAAAAACGAACTCAAATTTTGTTTCATTACTCAGTGAAACTCTTTACAGTGGGTATATGTTCTTCAAAATTTCCTGATAAATCTTTCTTAAATTTTCACTTATTGCCATGCGAATCTAAAGGATCATACTTGTGAAGCAATACTACCTTGGAAATATATTTGTTTTAATTTTAATTTTTACTATTTCCTCTTTATCCTACAAAATGATTGCATTTCTTTGTGGGGAGTTGTTGCATGTACATAGTACATAGTTTAGAAACATACTTTAAAAGATACTACAGTGGATCCTTGACTTATGAACTCAACTTGTTCCCGAGGGCTGTCAAGCTGTCAACTGAAGGCTCATGCCCCTCTACACAGCCCTCAAAGTCTCTGTCCTGTACAAGTGGATCTTGGTGTCCTGAGAGAGACACTGGATCAGGATTTCTCAATTAATCCCCTTCAGGTAAGGATGCTGTAATGTTCCTTCCACAACTCTTTAAGGGTTAAACCTCTATCTGAGACCATCTGGAAGCACAGGTGGCCAGCATTTGGGTCCTAACTCAAGACTTTGGTCATAAGTTAAAACTAAAATTCCAGTCATAACCCAAGTTGTTCATATGTCAGGCTGGTTATAACTTGCAGGGCCAATTGTTTTTTTCAAGTAACCTGCAGCCATGCAAGTAATCATGTTTATGAGGAGGGCTACACAATAATTTTGAAACTCCTACTTTCTGTTGACTGCTGTATTGCAGAAACTTTCCACATACCATCTGAAATCCTCACAACTACCTTCTGTAGGCTGCAACCTTGAATGGCCTGGGTTTCTCCCAGCTGTGTCATCCTGGGCATGTATTCAAGCTCTGCGTCCATACGATTCCTCATCTGTGATAATGAGGCTCCTCCAGCTCCTACCTCTGGAGATACTGAGCTTTCAGATGAGTTATTCAATGAAAAGCACTTGGAACACAACCTTACCCATCAAAAGCACTTAATAAGAGGTATAAACAAAACATTTCTGGAAACCCTAAAAGTTTAAACATGAAAAAAAATAGGATCAAACCCTAAAGAGTACCAGAAGAAAATACAAATGAATACTTAGGAAGCTGAGGCAAGAGGATTGAAACTTAGGAAACCTCTGACTCAAAATATAATTTTAAAAAAGATCTGGGGATTGTAGCTCAGTGGTAGAGCACTTGCCTAGTTTGTATGGGACCTTGTGTTTGAAGTACTTCTTTTAACAGAAGAAAAGGAAATCAATATTCAGGTTAATGATACATTATCAGGCATGAGGAAATGAAGAAAAATATAGGGAATTGCAGGGGCTACTGTTTTAGCTAAAATGGTCAGGAAGGCCACTGATGAGGCCGCAGCTGGGGACAGGCATGAGGAGGTGGGAGGACCAGCTGTGTAGATTTTTGAGAAAACTTCAGACAAATAGAGCGACCATAGCCAAGGCCCTGGTGGAATAGCAGATCTGGTGCAATGGCCTCAAGTCACCATGGGCAGGAGCAGGGGACAAAGAGGACGTAGTGAGAGATAAGGCCAGTGAAGTAAGAAGAGGAGAAACTTGGGTCAGTTCTGTAAACTATGAGCAAGACTCAATGGCAGGTTATTCAGAAGGCTGACTTTTAAGAGCTGGAAAGGTCAATACAGAAAGCAGTCCTAGATGAAGGAGTGATATCTGTTCTTCACAAGTTTTAAGTTGAAAAGCATAATTTGCATTACTACAAAGAACTCTTGCTTAGAGATTAAATGTGGGCCAAAATGGCACCCAATCCCTGATAGTCCTTGACTCCCTCATATGCAGTTTGTCCCTCCTAGTGGCCCACCTTAGCAGCAAGGAAACCTCAGCTCTGGCTTTTGTGAGGAAAGAGTTAACACAGCCTGTTTGGCTTAACCAACCCCTCGCCTTTGCTGTACTTCCTGTCACTGAGGCTGAAGATTTCGGTGTGTACACCCAGATTAACAGATTCGCCAGCCCACCTGTTAGGATTGCTCTCTGCACAAAGGGAGGCCGGATGATGATGTCTGTGGACCCGGTTTCATGGCTGAGATCCCGCACTTCAGTCCCCATGGCCTGCTGCCAGCAGGATATGTCCACGTGACCAGCCCCTACACAGGCCTCAGACCTTGAGACTCCAAAAAGTCTTCTCGGGCCAGAGGCATTTTGTACATGTCCTGAGGTTTGCAGCTGGAGAAAAGTCACATGTCCTGTGTGGCTTTGTCTCAGACAAAGGACATGGGAAGCCTGGGCTGGGGGCTCTTCTGACTCGCCTGGTGTGGCCATCTTTCCTATCAACTTTGCTCTGTGTCTTTTGCTGTAATCTTAGCCCTTAGCGTAACCTGCTATTGAGTTGTGTAAATTTTTCTAGTGACACATTGTTATGGGATAAATTGTGCCCCCCTTCATATGCTGAAATCCTAAATCACAGTGCCAAATGTGACTGTATTTGAAGATAGGGACTTGAAAGAGTGATTCAGTTACAATGAGGTCATTGGGGTGGACTCTAATCCAGTCTGACTGGTGTCTTTATAAGAAGAATACCATAGGCCACAGATGCACACAGAGGGAGAAAGCAGCCATCTGCAAACTGAGGAGAGAGGCCTCGGAAGAGACCAACTTTTCTCACACCTTGATCTTGGACTTCGGGCTTAAAGAACTGTAAGAAAATAAGTGTCTGTTGTTTAAGCCGTCCAATCCATGGTGCAGACTGATTTAGTGGTCCTTATCTGAAATGAAGTGATTTAGATTTCAATTTTTTTCAGATTTTGGAATACTTACATATACACAATGAGATATCTAGGGGATAGGCCTCAAGACTAAACATGAAATTCATTTATGTTTCATACACACCTAATACAGAGCCTGAAGGTAATGATTTATGTTTGTAGTTGTACTTAAATTTTTTGGTACATGTGTGTTTTGATTGTGACTGGTAATGGAGGGTCAAATGTACTGTCATGTCAGTGGACAGGAAGTTTCAGATTTTGGAGCACTTTGGATTTCAGAATTTTTAATTAATGATGTTCAACCTGTGCTCGTTATGTCACCCCTAGTACACTAATAAACTTACTGAATGAAGCAGGGTATTCAAGAAGTCTTTATATTATTTTTGCAATTTTCTATAAAGTTTGAATTTATAGCAAAGTGAAAGGTTTAAAAAGGAAATAAGAGAGAAAAGAAGTAAACAGTATGAAAAATGTAAAGGGGGCTGGGAGTGTAGCTCAGTGATCGAATGAGTGTTTAGCATGCATAAGGCTGTGGGTTCCATATGTGACACCAAAAAGAAAAGGAAGAAAGGAAAAAAGGAAGGAAGGAAGGAAGGAGTGAGAAAGGGAAAGAAGATAGGGGCAGTAAAAATTTAAGGTCATAACACACTAGAAATAATAGTCAATATCTTTTAGAAATATATAATTATATAGTTATTATACAATTTTGGAATATCCAGGATTTTCTTGAAAATGATCCAGTGAAATGGGAGAGTCTGAGTAGGTATAGAAGCAATTAGAATGCTCATATGTTAATTATTGTTTATGCTGAATACATGTGACTCATTATACTATACTCTCTTATTTCTGTGTATTTTTTTAAAGCTTCCATAGCAAAAATTGTTTGAAGAGACTATTAGAAGACTCTATAAAATTAAATTTGGAAACCTATATAAAATGCATAGATTACCAAAACTGAACCAAGAAAAATATTGAAAATCTCGCAAAAATGTACTAATCATTAAAGAGACTGAATTGGTATTTGAAAATCCAGCTCCAAAAAGACCTTCATTTACTTCAGCAGCTATTTTTGACACACATGAGGTCAAACATATGGTCCTGCCTAGCTTGAGCTTGTGCTCCAATGTGTATCTTTTGAGTACTGACTATGATCCAGACACTAAGTACTCGCAATATTTCAGTTAGCAAGCACAATGACATCAATAAAATAAAAATTGCACAATCTCTACCCTTATGGTGCTTGCAATTCACAATGAGCATAAAATATGTGACCTGGGATGGCAGGGTAGAAGAGTGCTCTGGACAAATAAGCAGGATAAACAGGACTGAGAGGTGAAAGGAAGGGCCAGAATGTAATTTAAAATATTGTAGGCAAGGTCCAGATTGTAACTTTGAACCATCATTTCCCACTGCAAAGAACAAGGCTCCTTAGAGAAGTGGGAAATTCAAGGTCGTGGTCAAGAAATACACAAGAAGAGCTGGGAATGCTTTGTTGTACAAAAAGGATAAATGAAAACAAATCTCAGCTAATTGCTCACCAAGAATACTAGAAAAACCAATTCATTCTTGAGTTTCAATAAAGAAAGATACAAAGGAAACATAAGAGAGAATCAAGGTGCTTCCTATATAAACGGTATCGCTGATGACTCAGTAAGTACATGAGAAGCTACTTCTCTTCATAAACTATTTTGGCTAATAAATAATAATAATGGAATTAACCATGCAGGTAGCATCATATAAAGAGATGTAGTTACTATGTAGTTACTGATTACTTTTGCTTTTTGAAAGAACAAACCACAAGGTTTCCGGGGGCAGCTATAACAAAGTACTAGCTACTGGTTCTGGGATTTCCTTTCTCCTCTTCCCTTCCCTTCCCTTCCTTGGCACGGGGAATTGAACCAGGACCTCACTCAGGCCAGACAAGTGCTCTGCCTCTGAGCTGTCTCCACAGTGGTTGTTGGCAATCTTGTTTCCTTATTATGGCAGCATAATTCCAACCTCTGTCTCCATCTTTACATGGCCTTCTTCCCTCTATATGTGTCTGTGTCCAACTTTCCTTCATCTTGTAAGGACACCAGTCATACTGATAGGAGAACCTAATCCCATGTGACCTCATTTTAACTTCTACAAAGATGCTATTTCCAAATAAGTTCACTTTCATGGGTTTCAAATTGACATGATTTGTGGGGAATGTTAGTCAGCCCAGTATATTGCACTTGTAATGTGTTTGTTTGTTTGAGACAGGGGCTCGCTATGTATTCCACACTGGCCTTGAACTTGTGGTGATCTTCCTGCTTTAGCCTCCCAAATGCAAAAAGAAAATCAAACTGGAATCCATTCAGGCCTCTACAGCCAGCTAAAAACTTACAGGAAATACAAGAGACTGGGGTGCAAGTGGTCAACTGCAGACAGTGGGAAACTCTATAGGAGAGATACCCTGCTATCTTCAGCAAATAAAGTGCAAGAAAAAAAGAGATGAAGGAAGAACATGTAGAGTTAGAGAGACTTAAATAAATTCCCACCAGTAGTGATGTCTAGACCTCATTTGGAATCCATTTCAAACTTGAAACTACACATACATCTATGACACTTAGGAGGTAGTTGGAAATTTGGACACAGATTTGAATATACATTGATATCAAGGGAATAATGTATTGATAAAAATATGAACTAATGGCATTGTGGTTGTGTTTTAAAGGAGTCTTTATCTTTTAAAAACAGAGTAAATTTACGAATAAAATAGTTCAATGTCTGTTTTTTTAAAAATAATATGGGAGGCGGAAGGAGTAGGCAGGGATGTAGCTGTAACAAGAGTGACCAGGAACTGTTAATTATTGAAGCTGAGTGCTGAATGTTATGAAGTTCATGATACTGCTTTTTTATATGTTTGAATTTTCCATAACAAAGAATTTTTAAAGAAAGAAAAATAAGATATGAGGATACCCCAAGAAAGAAGGTGACATTTGATATAGAACAATCAGCATGTATAAGGCCTCTGCCACCATAAAGCACTGCAAACTTATTTCCTGGAGGCTGTGGTAGAATAAAGATGGCCACAAATTCTTTTCTAATCTTGCTATTGGAAGAAAATTATCTTCCCTTTGAATCCACCCTGACTAGTGGTTATACTCTGACTTTTCCCATCATTCTGATTCCTGGCTACCATGAGGTGAGAAGCTTTATTTTGCCACACTCTGGCACCATGATATTTCAGCCTCAGCACAGATTAAAAGCAGTGGAGCCATTTACCATGGACTGAAATCTCTGAAACCACAAGCCAAAATAAACCCTTCCTCCTTTATCCTGTTTTTCTCAGGTATTTTATCACAGCAGTGGAAAGCTAACACACAGGTCTTCCAAGGTGAACTCACTGAAGGCCTTAGAGCTTCTCTTTGGCACTCTTAGAGCCCTAACTCTGGAGGCCCTGACCCACCAAATGGAAAGTCAGTCATTATGGAAGATGTGCTCTGGGGAACAGTCCCAGCTGAACTCTGTCTTTAACCACTTCCCACGAATGCTCGGTCCCTCCAGACCAGCCCATACACTGTGTGAAAAAGAAGAATCACCAACTGAACTCTGCCTGAATTCCTAACTCATAAAATCAGGAGATATAATTAAATGACTGATGAAGCTACTACATTCTAAGGCAGTTTGGAAGGCACCAATTGGTGGCCAGAACAGAGGTACACATTTGTGTTACTACTTTTGGTAACCAAGGAAATGATAACGCAAAAATCAGGATAATGTTTCATGTGGAGGTGCAAGAAGGAAGAGGCAGGGAACTGAGATGAGGAAGAACACAGGTAGATTCAAAGGTATCCATCTGAGTTTGGGTGTTATGCTGGATTCTCTCATATACATTTAATTTTACCTACAAATTATGTATATTGTTGTAGGTACTTACAATTGTGTAGTAAAAAAAGTCTTATAAAATGTCTTAAGCAAACATGGAAACAAGTTGAAATATGTTCAAGTTCAGTAGTGAATAGGTAGACATCTGTCTTGGAAAAACATGTATTTGTGTATATATGGGCAGAAAATATGCATAAAATAAAGATTTTCCCAGTTTATTATTGTTTTTTTAATTTAAAAAATTTTTTATTATTGTTTTTGTGGTGTCGGGCATTGGAGCAAGTCTTCTCTAATGTTAAGCAGGTACTCTACCCATGGGTACACCTCTAGTCCCCTAAATTTGAATGATTATTAACTCACAGAGTTGTTATACTTTTTAAAAATTGGGTCAATATATATGGCATAAAATGTATCTTTTTTTGATACTGGGTCTTGAACTCAGGACCTTGAGCTTACCAGGCAGGTGCTGTGCCACTGAGCTATATCCCCAGCCCAAAAGGTACCATTTTAACCATTTTCTAAACTACATTTCAGTGGCACTAAACACATTCATACTGTTGTACAACCACCACTACTATACATTTCCATAAGTTTTTCATCATCTCAAACTAAAACTTTGTTCACAGTAATCACTAAACCCTCTTTCTCTTACTCCTAGCTCCTGGCAAGCACCATTGTGCTTTTTGTCTTCATGATATTGACTATATAGGAATAGAACCCATGTAAGTGGAATTGTACACTCTTTGTCCTTTTGTGTGTGGCTTATTTCAGTTAGCATAATATGAGTTTCACCTGTATCGTAACATTGACAGAATTACCTTCCTTTGTGTTAATTATAACTTCATTACTGTAACAAAATACTTGAAATACTCAATTTAAAAAGAGGAAAGTGTTGTTTGGGGTCACAGTTTTGGAACGTTTGTTCTATGGCTTTGGACCTGTGGTAGCAAAATACAGTGGCAGCGCATGGCGGTGAAAACTGCTCACATTGTGATGGCTAGGAAGAAAGTAATATAGGAAGCTATTTAAGAGGAAGAAGAGATCAGAGTCCCACAGTCCTAGTTGATGGAATTCCCCCCAGTGTCCTAACTGCCACCCACTGGGCCCCACCTGACAAAAGCTCCACCAACGGCCAATAGTGCCATTGGTTGGAATCCATGTTATTGACACATGGGCCTTTGAGGGGACACTTATTAAAACCATAGCACTCTTAAGATTGACTAATATTCCATTGCAGGGATATTCTGTTCACTCATCCATTGATAGCTATTTGGGTTGCTTCTACCTTTGCCTATTGTGAATTACTCTACTGAACTGCAGGAGGCATAGCTAAAAAAATTCATTTAGTCTGGGCAAGTGCCTGGATGCTGGCTATGGCAGGAGTTCAGAGGAGGGTCAGTGTGGGTGGCGGTGGTTGAGGAAGTCCTCAGAAGAAGGAAGTACCTGGACTGGGTCCTAAAAGATAAGTGGGTTAGGGCAGGGAGTGAACAGCCTTCCTTTCCCTTAACATGTCACTGTCATGGGTGTATAGGCCCCAGGTGCATACAGGCAGATCTAGGGCTGGAGATCCAGTGCTGAGTGGGCCCCTACACCAAGCATCAGTGTGACACACACTCAGAGGTCAAGGAAATGGAGCAAGCAGGCCAGGGTGGACAAAAAGATTCAACGAGGGAAGAGGGGAGGGCAGGAGGAGCTGGGCCCAGAACGCATCCTAGGAGCATCTATTTTGCTTCAAAACCAGATTTCACTCTGGGGATCTTGTTTTAGACAAGCTACTTGCTCAATTTCAAAAATTGAGTAAATCAGAGTCCTGACCACTCCAGCCTTTACATAGTTACTGCTTCTACCCTGGCTTCGCCTTAGATTTAGACATTTGTGAAAAATTATGTGAGTCCTCTGTTCATGAATTTTCAAAGACTCCCATTGTTTATCATTGTCTTTAGGTTCACATATTGGCTCTTCTGTGATCTGGCTGGCAGGCAGGCCTGGTTCAGCTGCAAGTGACAACAGCACAGCTCAATCCAGCACTTAAGCATCATGACAGCTGGGTCTGCAAAGATGGCTTTTGTTCACTGCTCTTTTTCCGTATCTTAGAATGTTGCCTGGGACTTCAAAGGTGCTGCATAAAATGCTTGCTAAATGAGTAAGTAAAATAGCTTAAGCCAAAAATGGAGAATATGTGCTCTGGTAACCTAAAGGAACAGGAGTAGAGCTGGCCACAGAACAACTAGGTCCAGGGACTCAAGCCTAAAGCAACATTCTCTGTCTCTGTCTCTGTCTGTCTGTCACTCTCTCTCCTATGCTGGGCATTCTCTAATATAGACATGGTACAACATGCTAAGGGAAGGCATTGCCAGATAGAATTCCAGGTTTAAAATCTGTACAAAAAGAGACTCCATTTCAGTATTTAAAAAAGTAATAAGTCCCAGGCAAGTACTATAATTTGATCGGTTAGGCTTAGAGTCACATGAGCTTTTTTTAGAGCAACCAATAGGGAAAGGAGGATGGGATACTACGATTGCCCTTCTCTGGGGCATGTGCCTGATGGGAGGCTCAGCAGCTGTGATTCGCAGCCCCTCCAGAATCCCCTAACTACAGTGGAGGGAGGGCCTTCGCCAAAGAGCTGAGCCAGGGAGCTGTTATCAGAACACTAGGAGGATCAGGTTCTGGCAAGAAAAACAAATAAAAAGCCAAATGTGTGGAGATTAGTGCATAAATACTCCCTCAGAATGAGACTGGAGTGGGAGTCCTGGGACAGCCACGGGGAGTCTGAAACATGCTTGCAATGATTTTTGAAATCCTAGTTTTATCTTTTAAAATCTGTGCTTAACAGAAAAACAGAGCTTACAGTTTTTCACTGCTGAACCAAATACGCACTTTAGGAAGTTTTACCATATGTTTTCTGGGGGCATTTTTACCCCTTGTGACACTGTTATATACTCAAGGGTCTGGACAGCCCACTTTGAGAAGCAAGATTTGACCTGGATAGTTTTCTCCTGATTACCCGGACACTTCCTGTGGCTGCAAACATCACTGGCTGTGTGCCTGTGAGTCACCCTTCCCTGTAATTTCCTTCCCTGTCCTCTCTGCCTCTTCCAGTCCTACCCTCCTTTGAAGATGTAAATGAGTGCCACATCTTTCAGCGTCTTTCTCCTCGGTCACTCCCTCTGTCCTTCAGACCCCATATTACAGAGGAAAAGCCCTGGAGACCAAGGTTCAAGTTCCAATATTGCCATCAGTTCTCCACATGACCTCTCTGTGAGTTATTTCCTTTCTCTGCAACTTGATTTCCTCTTCTATAAAATGAGGGCTGGACTGACTTGTTAGCAATGCCAAGCCCTCCCACTTTCTGTGTTTCCTCCCCCAACCTCGCTCACTCTCAACTAGCTGGAGTGCTGTCTGCAGGAGCCAAACTCTTGGACATTTTATTTATTCTGAAATTCAGGGGCTGGAGATTTCTTCACTGGATGAGAGGTACTTAAGGTTAGTACTCAAATTGAGGAGTCTTTCTCAGGTCTGGAGGAGAGATCTCCAATTTAAGAAGGGACCTGCCCACACTTTTCCTTTATTCCATACTCTCTCAAGCAAAGGTAAGAGTTAGGCTAGAGGGAAAGAGACGACTTGGCCTTTTAAGCTGAGCAAAGCAAGTTTTGTGTGATCAGACCTGGCTCAAAAGAAGGTCAAAGCCTCAGCTGATTCCTGCTCTGTACCGGTTGGTTGCAGAGGAAGGGATTTCAGCATTCAAGGCCTCCCTGGCTTTATACATCTTTAACCCTTGATTCTCTTGCATTCTCCACTTTCCTCTCCTAACAAATTGAGTGCAAAGCTAAGGCACCTGGTAAATTTGCTCAGTCTGATGATTAAATGTGGCAGAGAAAAATGCTTATGAGAACTTAAACAGGAGCATACATATTTCATCAAAAGGACAAGAATGGTTGTGTGATCATTTGCTGAGCAGAACAAGCACATGACACCATAGATGAGAAGCATGGTCTCAGGAATGTCTTTGTAAAGGGATGGGATTGCCTCACAACTTCAGCTTCTGCTTTAAGAAACATGATGGAAACATTTTGAAAATACACAGTCTGTTAGTATGGACTTGTCAGAGTGCAAATAATTCTATGGAGGGGGGCACTTTCTCCAGAGTGCTTCCTGAAGGCTCAGAGAGATTTTATCTCCTCTTCTAATGAGGTGAAATTTCAGAACATTAAAACCCTTGGTCGGTGCCCTGTCTGACCTTGGCCATGTATATTACCACATGGTTCTGTCTCCCTTACCAGGACAAGGAATGCCTAAATTGAGGCGTGCAGGTCACCTATGTTCTCCAATACCAGGGCTTACTATGGAGCTTGGCAGAATTTGTGGGGGAGACACATTTGCAGAAAGAACCTAAGTGGAATTAGGTTTTGTGTAAGGTGCTTTCCTGACTCAGGCATGTCCCAAACTGGCCAGTGTGTCTTGAGGTCCTGGGCAAGCATCCAAGTGCCGCCTTCCTGAATTGCTCCTGGAGGAAAAGAAGCCTTTTTCCACTTTCTCTACTCTGAGAGTGTTACTTTGATTAGACAGCAGATAGTAGTCTGTCTAGCAACATTAATATTATTACTCTGTCATAGTTATATTTTTAAAGTATACTTTCTTTTTCCTTTGCCAAGAGCAAATGAAAACACACGTTTGCACTGCAGAACCAACTGAAGCTTTTTTCCCAGATATGCTTGAAAATGTTTTCAAGACTCATTGTTTCCTAAGTTAGAAAGTCTCCCCCCACCCCAGGTCAGGGTTTCATGCTTTAAAAATATACTATAGACTATTTTTTTAAATAAGTTTTATTATGGCCATATGAGTAATACATTTTATTTATACAGGTATTACTTAGAAAATACATAAAAGCACAGAGAAATACAAATATCATCTATAATGAAATCCAGAAATCCAAGCATAATCAATATTCAAATTCTGGCATATTTCTTTCTAGTCTTTTCTCTGTATATTGATACAAAACTATGGATGCAAAATGCTCCCAATACACTTATATAATACATATCAGGAACATATTGCAAAAATAATTCTGCACCTTACTTTATAAAAGCAAACCACAGATAACTACAATTAGATCTTTGGTTTCTTCTCTCCATCTTTTTGTCTGTATATTGATACAAAACTATGCATGCAAAATGCTCCCAATATATTTATAATGCATATTAGGAACACATCGCAAAAACAGTTTAGCATCTTTCTTTGATCACTTACAGTGCCATAGTTTAGAGATAACCATCTTTAGACTTTTGATCTACTTCCTCTAGGCCTTTATCCATATTATTGACACAAAACTATGAATGCAAAATGTTCCCAATATATTCATATTACATATTAGGAACACATCGCAAAAATAGTTCAGCATCATTTTTTCTTTGTTTTTGTTCTTGGTGCTGGGGATTGATCCCAGGTTCTCTGATGTGTGCTGTACCACTGAGTTACTTTCCTAGCCCCTGGCACCCTTCTTTGATCACATGCTAGACCACAACTCAGAGATGACCGCTATAATGTTTTGAGGTATTTTCTCCTAGCTTTTTATCTGTATACTGATACAAAAACTATGCATACCAAATGCTCCCTATATACTTGTAGAGAAGGGAAATAGTTTGCATATTTCTTTTATCACAAAATACTTTATCAGGAGAACATTCTCATGTCACAGAAATATTTTCAGAAACATTATTTTAAATGAAGGAATGTTATTTCATTGTATTAGATACACAATATTTTATTTATGCAATCCTTTGTTGTTGGTCATTCAGATGTTCCTAATTTTCATCCTTGAAAAAATACTGAAAAAGCATGTTTCTTTTTTCACTTTCTGTTCGTGTAATTTTTGTGTTTATACTTGACCATACGTGGACTCAACATATTAAAGATAATCTTGTGCATATAATGCCTAAAGCTACATTTTTCCAGTGCTGGTTTGTTTGAATATAATGTCTTTAAGAATCTAGCCTAAATATAAGATCACATATTCTGTGAGTTTCAGTTCACTACAATAGAAATGTAAAGCAATAGTTAAACAAACTGACATTTAACTTCTACGCAAACGTAATTCATGCCCCCACTTGATGGCAACCATTTTCCTCCTTAAGGCCCACTTTTCTCTTGATCTTTTCATAGATTTGACTTGTAATACTTACCATATGTATAGCTATGAAGATGAGTGGCGCCCAGACCTTTCAGTTATCAATCTGTCACAAGTGCACAGTGGTATCTCGTGACATGATGATCCCCGAAATGTCTGAGGTCTTTGCATTCTTGACCCAAATTTTTGGTATTGTTTATGACCTCTAAAGACTTTTTTTTAGAGAATTATGGTTGTCCAAAAAAAGCCACAGCATACCAACAACAACAAAAAAATAAAACATGAAAAAGTAGAGAAGAAAAAAATCTTCTGGTCTAATCCTACCACTATTAAGCAACAAGTAGATTGTTTTACAGGTTCTCTTTGGTTTCTGCTCTTATTTTCCATTCACTGGAATCCAAGTGATTGTGCCTCTTTGATTTTGCTATCATAAGCATTTTCCAGGTTTCTAGGTAGCCTTTATTATTTGTAATAGCCAAAAAAGTCTCTATGAGTGAATGGCTTAAATTAACCCCTACAACTGGATATTCCACTTGCTTCCTTAAGATTAATTTGGTTGAATCTAAAGAAAATATCAAATACAGGCCAGACATTTAAAAATAAATTTTAATCACACTTTTTTGCTTTGTGTGCATTGACTTACACACAGCTGGCTGATTCATTGCTACTACTTCACAATCTGAGGGACAATCTTGGGCCTCAACTAGGAAGCGTCTAGCTCATTTTAAGACTAGTCAGTTTTACCTAGCAGCTTTCTAACCAAATGTACTACATCAAATCTAGTTCCTGTTATAGTCACTTCTGTGGAGCAGGTTCTGATTAACAGGTAAGGTCATGTGCAGCACAGCAAAAGGCCCAGAGGAGGAGACCCTGGAGACTAGCCTGGGATAAACCTCTCACCTCCAGAGACCTAGGTTTTCTTGTTTATGATTGTTTTTGACTACCTTACTCTGCTTACTTATTTTTCAAGGCTGTTGCAAGCAACAAATATGAAAGCATTTAGAAAAGCAGGTAAAAACATGACACAAGGGCAACATGTTAGGATAATTGTTCTAAAGAGTGTGTATGGCTGGCCCTTTAAAAGATCTGGTCTTGGGCTAATAATCAGGTCTGGGAGCAAGTAGAGGTGGGGACATTGAAAAGGTGGGGGAGCTGCCTCAGGAAATTCAGGAGTTCAAAGCAACCAAGTCTCTCAGCCTGCCACTGTTCTCAGCTCTCTGACTCTAGAGGTGCACCTGGGGCCACCTCCTCAAATTCCCAGAAGTTGCTCAGATTATTGAGCTCAGTAGTCTAAAGGGAAAGGCTTCAAGGCTGGAGCAACCACAGGAAGTCGAAGTCTTTCAGGGATCCTCCCTAGTGACTCAATTTACTGTCCCCACAGGTGTTTAAGCCCTTTTGAACGTGTCAAAGAGATCAAATATGGGGGCTGGCAGGGAGGCAAATGTGCTGATAGGTAAAATATTAGGCAAGAGCTAGTAGATCCTTGTTTATTTAGTGAACAATAATTAATGGGTGGGTATGAGTGAGGCATATAGTGGGGGGCAAGGAGATACACATTTGCTATAATTGATGTGTGTGGACTTTTTTCATGTAAAAGTAATGCAATACCTCTAAGTACCAAGGCATATATAAAGCTCTATCTTTTTTAGAGTAACACTGCATGCCAATAAGAAAATAGATCTCTAGAAATTTAGGCCATTATGGATATAGTCCCCCAACTTAAAAGTCTTTTCATTTCTATTAGTAAAGTCTCATTGATCTTCCCCTATACATGCTTTTTAATGTATTTTATTTTCCTCTTACAGTTTCTCAGGGAAGCTGCCTATATATTAAACTCCTACCTTGTAGAATAAATGTTTTCTCTAAGTGTTGCCCTGAACTCTATGACTCAGGATTGTCAGGATTTTAGGAATAAACCCATTCCCATGCTGTACCCTCTACCTTGATGAATAGGTATGGTGTTTTAAAACAATTTGCAAAATAATTTGCACTGCAGAGTCCATATGAGGTTTTTTTTTTAATTGGATAGTTGCCTGTATTAGCGGAAGCCGAAAGCAGCATACAATCATTTACTCTCCCAGAACTGGAGTATATCCAACTGTTTTCCTGTTTGGGGTTCCACGTTTGTCCTTGTCTGTGCACATGCATAATTTTTACAGAGTTGCAACCACTGCCTTTTTCTGCAGCCCTGATTATTGGCATCTAGTTTTCTAAGTAACATTGACACACATCTGTTCAAATCAATTGACGCTCCCATCATAACTGACTCATTTGGCCGTTTGGCAGGACAAACAAGTTTACATGCCAACTGGAACAAAGAAAGCATGGGTATGGGGGAACAGCAGGAAGAAATGGTGGGAGAGGATTCTTTCGACTTACAGATCATAAAACATTTTCCAATAACATTTTTTAAAGTATGTATAATATTGCACTGCATGATTGATTATATTTTAAGCCCCCCACCCTCCACATGGCAGGACATTTGGGTGGTTTTCAATACCTAGTGAGTTAAAAATGCATATAAATTTCAACCTTTGAAAGATGATTGTATTTTCTTGAAACAGGAGTCTTCTGTGTCCAGATCCCCACCAAGAGTATTGATGTAGTGTTTCTTTGTTGGGGAAAAAATCAGCACTGCTTACTGGATTTGCTGGATGTCTTCAAAAAATATTCCTGTGATTAAAGTTTCTACAAAATAATATTCCCCCCAAATTTATCAGAGTAACTTGTATATCTTGTCCCACAACCTGCAGAAATGTCACTTTTGATTTAGAACTAGGCTGAACTTTTTCTGCTTTAAGAACCATGTCTGAGGCTGGGATATAGCTCAGTCACACAGCGCCTCCCGGGCAAAAGCAAGGTCCTGAGTTAAATTACCGGTACAAAAAAACAAAACACAAAACAAAGTAAGCAAACAAACAAAACAAAACTCATGTCTAATAAACTTTATATTATGTTGTGTACACTCAGCTTCTCCACTAACAAATAACATGTTGGTGGAATAAATTGAGAAAACAATGGAAAGGTTCCTCCTTAGAGGCATTAATGTTGGGTCCATTAATCAGCAGACTATAAAATGATTCACTTTATACAAGTCTCCCACACATTATGATGCGCATTTAGCAATGCTGAAAAAACAATTTCAAAGAAAACCTTAGGGAGTTGTTAAAGAGAATTTATAGTCTGGAACGAATTGCCATCTTCCTAATTGACACAGAACTATTTGGCTAAAATATTGCTTTATTCACATTTTTATCCTTGGAGAAAAAAAATCTAGGCACGCTGCAACTTTGTGTAAATAAAAGGTGCAAGGAATGTTTTAAGTCAGAAAAGGGCACCATGCAGTCAGGGGCTGTGTGGACGTGCTCAATTTCTGCGACTCTTGGGAGCCCCAGGCAAAGGGCCTCTTAGATTTTGGAAGCCAGGGCCCCCAGGTCAGGATCATTCCTTCCCGAGTCTCACCTGGGTCCTGCAGGCAGCCAGACAGAGTGGGCAGGGTCATCGGGAGGTGGGCCCCTCCAGAGCCTGTTGGCACTTTCTCCTCTGGCTCAAGGGAACCCACAGAACCAGGAGAAAGGAACTGGTGACCCACAGAAGGGGAACAAAGTGCCCCGCCTCCACTACCAAGTGCAAAGCAGGCGGACTCCGGAACCTGTTCACCCTTCGCGCCAGACGATTGCGGGCCAGAGGGGCCCTGGCCGGCGCAGACAGGGAGGCTGGGAGCAGCTCGGGGCTTCGAGGCCCGGAATCTCCGCGTGGAGGCCGGCGGCTATATGGAGCCCAGGCTTTAGGGAGGCCAGGCAGAGGTCGCAGGTCAGCGCAACCTATGAGGCTGAGGGGCCGGGCGCGCCCTGGCTCAAGGGGACCCGGACCCGGGAGAGCAAACATTTTGGGGAGGCTGAAGCCCGACTTCTGGACCTCCCCAAACTGGAAATCTTCTCGAGGTGGGGGGGCATGCCTGTTCCCTCGGCTAAGACCAGTTCAAGGTAGCCCATAAAGTAGACAAACGGATTGTGTGCTTGCGTTTTGTTTTTGTCTTTTTAAAATGACAAAAAAGCATCGAAAGTGCCAACAGTCCTTTCCCTGCTCCTGCTTCAGATCAAAAAATGATCTAAAGTGATTTTCAGAGGAAAACTAAGACCTCAGAGAACCAGTTCATTTTTCTAAGCTGGCTGTCAAATTTCTAGGCAATCTCCAATACTCAAAGGGCCAGCCCAGTGAGGGTGGAGGTGGTTTAGGGAACTACAAATGTGTAGCACTAATTACTTAACTACGGGGCGGAGTTTTGGAGTCCCTAGCAGCCGCTGAGGAGACCGCTCAGGTGCTGTCAGCCAGTGCCCTGACAGTACTCTGGGGCAACAATGGTGTCTTTGGGGCAGGCCCTCCGAGGTGACATTCTGGGACCAGCTTTTGGGAAAGGGGGGCAAAAAGAAGCTGGAAAGGCAGAGCCTTTTCCTGGAGCCGCCCCTCAGGTTCCTGTTCTCTCCTCAGGCCTCAGAGTCAGATTCTGCAGGTCAGCGCCTTCCCAGGCTCCCTGGATCTCCGTGCTGGCCAGGCTTCACACTTCTTGGATGCCTCAGTTCTAGGGAAGCCCCTGGGCCCATGGGGTAAGGGAGGGGAGAGATGTGGGGGACTACATGCAGTCACTCTTCTGACCTCCCTTGACTCCTGTTTTGGAAACTTCCCCCACTTTCTTGTTAGGCACTGAAGAGAGAGGCGTCCTTCCCAGTGGCCCTGTAGATAGTATTCCACCTGGGTGAAGAATGGGGGTGCTAAAATGAGCCCATTATGCCCAGTCACATATGCCAAGATGGGCACTGTTTCATGGAGGACAGGTGTGCGAGTCCCAAGTCTCACTGCTTCTAGGGTGCGCATTGTGGGTGATGGGCTAACACTTACCTCCAGGCTGTGCCCATGTAGAAGTCCCAGACTTGCCTTGGCAGCAGAAACAACACTCCAGAGCACAGATCCCTCACTGCAGTACTGTTCCCGCTGCTAGGGCACGGCTGAGTGCTGGGCACTGTGTCCCTGCTAGATTAGATGCCCATCACCTGTGAGTAGCCCCTGGCAGGTTGCCCCCTCCCAGTCCAGGAGAGCAATGCTACCCTCCCCTGTCTGAGGCTGAGTGGCTGAGTACAGAAAAGGGTGAAGACCTAAGAGGAGAAGATGAAGTCCCAGCCCACCTACCTACTCCCAGCAAGCCAGCCTTGTGTGTGTGTGTGTGTGTGTGTGTGTGTGTGTGTGTATGTGCAAGCGCACCTCGCTTCCAGTAGATCCCCTCTTTCTACTTTCCCGCAAGGGGGTATAGCAGCGCCTCACGTTTTGAACAGTTTAGAACACTTCAAAACATGAATTGCTGCTGCACCCCCTCGGAGTCAACGAAGGGGGATCTCTCAGGGGTACCTGCAGGGAAGAAGGACAGAGTGACTGGAAGGAAGCATCACCACATCCCGCCCAATGGCAAGGAGTAAGTAAAATTTATGATTAGGACACATCACTCCAAATTGACCTACTTTTAATAACTTCACAGTTTGATTTCCAGAATCTGCAGGTGGAATGAAAGGTGTGGCTGTCATCCTCTTCCCCCAAGATGAACCTTGGAAAAGTGTAGTGAAAAGTTGAGCAATAAGACAGAAATTCAGGTGGGAGAGAATCTTACCTCTGCAAGTAGATGAAAATTAAGATTAAATAATTTGAGACAATTTGGCAACATCTCCATCACTTTTGCCAGTTTCAAAGTCTTGGTGAAACTTCTCTGCTGTATATTATAAGTCTCATTCACTGTTCCCAGTTAGACAAACAAAAAAAATCTTTTCATATATTGGAGACACAGGCTAATTCTTTAACTCATTGCTAGTGATTTTTTCATTCTTAAACAGCTTGCTTGGAGTTATATTTAGGGGTGAAGAGTGAGCGACGATTTTCTGTAGATGAAATACTTGAATGGCCTCCATATTATGCTGGTTGCTTTATAAACAATTTAAACCTATCAATGTCATCTATCAAAATGCAAATCAAAAGGCTCAATTACTTAAGGTCAAATTAGTCCTTTCTCAAGTGGCTCCACAGAAACTCTTTCATGGCCAGCACTGTGCATACTCCTTAATAACTAACTCAGTCATTTGATGCCACATTTTCTTTTTAAAAAGGACACATATTTGCAGTAAGTTAGTCATCTCTCTCCTTTTGTTTAAATAAAATATGCAAGTAAGTATTAGAAAAAAATCCTATCCTTAAACCTTCAATTGCAAACCTAAATGTAAAACAAAGTCCAAACTATAGTGACTCTAAAAGTCAAAATACATTTTATTATAAGGGATAGTCAAAGCATCTAAATATGCTAAGTATTTTGTTTCACTTAAAATTATTGTCAGTTTTGTAAAACCTCTACAATGAATGTTACATGTCCTATGCATTAGTTAATAAGATGTGTAGTTTTTAAGGAGATTATGTACAAAATTCCTAATACCATGGACTGAGATCCGGTGCTAACAAATATACTCTGTACATCATGATAAATAAAGTCATTAATAATAATAAACCCAAACCCTAAATCCGGAAAATTAAGTGTCTCTAAATTCTGTCCCTTTTTGGCAATATTAAACAATTTTTACATTGACCTTTGTGTTTAATGGAGAAAAAGTCGTTGGTTGCCCTTAAAAAGAAAAAAGAAACATGTTTAGCAAATGTACAATTACACTTTGAAAGTCTATAACTGTCTTCAATTAAATATTTTATGTTCCAAGCAAATATGTGAGCCAGCACATCAGACATTAAAGTCAGTCCTAATTTAAAATTTCCTTACTTGATTACTTAGAAAAACACATTCATTTGAAATAAGATCGATGTCAAAGGTGAAAGGTCCTTCCAGATTCTCTGTAAAGTAACTCACTGGAATCGAATTCTTTTATACGTTTCACTAAACACCTTTCTTCTCTTTCAGTTATAGTACAACGACTTACATCCCTATAAAGCCATCTCTTTCCTTCAGTTAACGTAATTCCCCTCAGACTGAAATTTACTTACGAAAAGCGAGTACAAAGAGCAGTCCTGTCACTTCTGGAGAGGATCATTTGCTGATACAATAGACAAAGAATCAATATTTTCGAATTGCCATAGCCCCACCCCCTTGTGAACTGCAAACGCTGGACCAATGATTTATGTTTGTTCCACTGTTCATATCTTGCAACGTAGCATCTTTTATTTTGCAGATCCCTTGTTCCCCCATATCCCAAACCCACGAAGTACCTTCCGTCCGCGCTTTCCAGCCAAACTTTCTCAATGCCAAGTTCCCCACAGGGAAAAACTGAGCAACCTTGAAAGTTTTAATTCGGGAGAGACAATGTAAAATTAATCTTGTGCTCCTTTCCAAGGCACATTTTACTACTTACAAATAATGTCTCCCACAGTCCACTTACATTCTGTCAAAACCAGTCATCCCAGACCCTTCGTGAGAGTGGGTGGCTGCCCCTTACTCAGTTTTTTTCTCCCCGCCCCTCCACGTTAACTTTTTCTCAGCCCTTTTCTTGAGAATTTCCCGGGCCCCCACTCATTTGCTAAACACTTTAAAGGTCTATTTCGCCCCCCACTCTAACCCCCCAAACACTTCCAACCCCCAAAGGACACCGAACATTTTTTCAGAATCATGGACAAATTTGTTACAGTAGGCCGTTACCCAACATTACCACTGGGAAAAAGGCCAGCCAAACAAGTCCTTAAAAAAAGAAAAAGTCGCATGTCACCTCTCGTTCCACTCGAAAATGGCGCCGAAATCGAAGAACTTCTTAAATTTCATTGTAAGCTTTTTGCAATGGTTTCTGGGATTTTCCTGAGTGGCTGCACTGCTGTAAGTGAAGGCCAGCGAAGAGCAAGCAACTGAGACAGAGGGAGGAAGGAAAAGGTGGGTGGGGAGGCGGAAGACCGCCGAGAGAGGCGGGGAGAGAGAATAAAGAATACAGAGACAGACAGACACACAGACAGCAGAAAGCGTGCAAAAAGACGGAGAAAGAGACTGAGGGGGGAAGAGAGGGAGAGAGAGAGGCACAAGCCCGGGCTAAGTCCAGGGCCAGGGCCGGGGCAGGACTGGAACTGCGAAGTCTCAGGAAGCGAGGTTCCAGGTAGCGAGCAGCAGGAACGAAGAGCCGAGTCGCGGCCCGATGGGCTGGCAGTAGCCAGAGCTCAGAGACGGGCGTGGCGGCGGCGGAACAGAGCGGCGCGGCGCGGCGCGGCGCGAGGGTCCCCGAGGACTGCACCCAGGAGGGCGAGCTGCCGCGCTAGCCTGGAGCCCCGGGAGCCGGGCTAGAAAAAGCCGGTCCGGGGGGGCGTGGCCAGGCGGTGCTCTAGCTCCCGCCCTCTTGCTCTCCCTTTCCCCTCCTGGCCTGGGGGCGGAAGGGGAGGAAGGGGAAAGAGGGCGCTCCGGGGAAGGGAGGGGGCCCTCAGCGCCACAGCCTTGACCCTCAGCCCTGAGGGGCCGGCCGCGCACAATAGCGAAATACAGAACATAATTGGGGGAGAGGGGTCAGAAATGTAAAAAAGAAAATAGAAAACTGCAAAGCGCACGCGGAAACCCACCAGAACAGAGGCCACTCTCTGTGCTCTCGACTTCCCTCGCCATGTCCCTTGAGCTGCCTCGAGGGCACAAGACGGTTCAGAAAAGCCTGTGGCGCTGTTCTTTCAAGGGGGTGCCTGAAATGGAAACGGTTTGCGAGAGGAAAGAAGAGACTGCAAGAAAGTAGTTCTCTCTCCACCTGGTCGATTCCCAGTCCCCTCTCCTAGCCACTCTGCCGAGTTCTCAGGTAGAGAAGCCCCTGGGACAGCGTGAGTGCCTTGTGTGCTGGCCGTCTGTTTCGGGAACACGGCATGGAGAGAGGGAAAAATTGTTTACACATGTGTCCAGTCCAAGACGGGAAACGGATTTTGAGAGTGACGTGGGGAAACCAGAGGGAAAGCAAATTCTTATCCAGGATGCTAGACGCTGGCAGGGACGAAGCCCTTTCGTAGGTGTGAAAACAATATTGAAGGGAAGTAGGAGGGTGTCCTCCTCCTCAAAAGATGCACGCTGAGGTGTGGAGAGGTGAAATGTTTGCAGTTCAAGATTGACTCTCTCTCTCTCTCTCTCTCTCTCTCTCTCTCTCTATATATATGTGTGTGTGTGTGTGTGTGTGTGTGTGTGTGTGTGTGTGTATTCTCAGAGAAAGTATGGCAATATGCTAACAGTTGTATTCTGGTTAAGTGGATAAACACGTTCATTGTACTGTCCCTTAAACTTTCTTGTATATTTTGCAAAATACCATCATACAAAATTGAGAGAAATCCCGTCTAGCGCCAGAACACCAAGAAAATGGAACTCGGCTCCTTTCTCTTCTTGTCCCGGGTGAGACAAATCTTTGAGCAAGCAGGGCTCAGATTCGGGGGGAATCTTGACGGAGAGAGCAATGGCTAGCGCGAGCCTTCAGCCGCCGCGGCCCAGGGCGCCTCAGTCCCAGGAGGGGCCACGGGAACCTCGGTGCAGGTGGGCTTTGACACGCCGTGCGCTGCGGAGGAGCTGCTCAGAAAACCGGCCTGGGGACACACGCAAAGGCTGGATCTCTGGCAGCTCTGAGTGACCCCAGACCTGCGCTGTTCCTCGGTGGGTTGAGCTGAACAGCGGACTATCAGGAACACCCGCGGAGCGCGGAGAGCTGAGCCGCGCGCCTGTAGTTGTGGTCGCGCTCCTCTGGGGAAGCTGGAGTTGCTACAGTTCGTAGAGTGCGTGCGCGAAAAGTCAAGAACCGCGCGCGAGTGCTGGGGCGGGGGTGTGTGTTAGGGAAGGTCAAGTACCTTAAGAAAAGATCAGCCGTGACACACACACACACACGTGTACACACGCACACACGCAAACACACGCACACCCTGGAAATCAGCATGCAAAAATAAAACTACGGATTTCACTGTGCTCCGGGTGCCAGCGTGTTGGGCTACTTGCCTCTCGTATGCATTTTTACTGTGATATTTCTGTAAAGCTGCTGTGAAATCCTACATCGAGTTTCTTTGCAAAGGCGCTCTTGCTCTCAAAGATCGAAGGCATTGCAGTCGCCGCGGGGACTTTCTGTGGCTTTTTTTGGGTGAGTGGGTGGGTGGAGGGCTAGAGGGAAAGACAGCAGACTCTTCCAAAGTCTGGCAAACTGTTTCAAAAAATGAACCAGAAAGATTTTACAGACCTAGACCTAGGTTTTTCTCTTCAGGAAAGGGTTTCAAATGGCTGATAACGTGTACACTTTCGATGGACGCTGAAACCTATTATGAGCTATGATTTTCCCATTATAACTTCAAGCCCCTTTAGCCCCTGCAGAGAGGGCTGAAAGTTTGCCGGGCTGTTGGACGTGACTGGACAAGTTTCTAAAGCCTCAGATAGATCATTTATAAAGCTCAAGTGTCCTTGGGGGTGTGAGGGCTTTCTTTGAGTTTTTAGGCTGGGTGGCAAATTTGTTAGGGTTGCTGCACATAAGCATTTGTTTCCCTAACTAAATGCAGAAGATTCCAGCTCTGTAAGATGAAAGTTGAGTTTGTGGCGTGTTCTCTAAAGGTGGGGGGGACCCGGCAACAGCTTTTTTTATTAAACTCCTTTTGCTACATCAGCAAATTAGAGAGCCAGTTGAATATTGATGAATTCTTTGAGGGTGAGTAATATGGCTACCGGCCGAGAAAGTGAAGGAGGGAAGGCTTAAGTATTTACTCAAGTGAACAATCTTCAAATATTTTTCAAATATGGTGTTTCAAGGATTTTCTTAGGACTTCTGAGGCCAACACTGATTCTGCAAGTGGCTTTTTATTTATTAGGCCCTTCCTAATTTGACAAAACTCGCATGACGTGAATTACCATAAAATGTGGCCAGAGCTCATCTTGGGATTAGAAGGGGGACACAGTTCACCAACTGAGGGGGTCCCAGGGCTTCCAACTGAGGACTAGGGCAACATCTCAGTGGGCAACTAGAAACTGAGAATGAAATGTACACCATCTACTGTTTTTTCTCAGTTTTAAAATACTGTTTCAAAGCGGGCGTTTTCAGGAAAACAGCACATGTTTTTCTTTCCATTTTCTTCTATGTAGCATTCAGAAATTACCTTGATAAGAAATAATTGCAGTTAGCTAGGGCAGGAGAGTTTGGCAATAGATTTGAAGGGTCTCAAGGCACAGCTGAGAAAAATAAATTAGCCCCAAACTGCACATATTCAACAAGGAAGTTATGTATAACAAGGTATTTGGAATAACTTTGGGTAAGTGTTTTCTGAAAAACAGTTGTGAAAGAGTCAACTGAATCAAGTTAAATTGAAACTTCTTTTTTTAATTACAGATAAATTTTTTGGAACCTAGCATTTTTATTTTAAATTTAAAAAATGCCTTTTATGATTATGTTTTTCCCGAAGGCCTTGAGTTAGAGAAACAAGACTTTCCTTATGTTGTAAATATCCAGAAATCTTCAAAGAGATAAAATCAGGGTAGAGTTACAGATTTAACAGAAAGAAAACAACTGGAATTCTATTATGAAGCTTCTACCTTGTTATTTATAAGGGCTTTTTTCAAGGTTCAAGCAAAGGCTAGTAGTGACTAGTGACAGTATAATCATGCCTGCTCTACTACCAGATTAAACAAAGAGATAGTGTCCTTTGGTAATCTTTATTTTTCTTTGGGAAATTAGTTATGAAAATAGGTCTTTGAAAATTTTAGAACTTTGGGGAAATTTTTCAATTCTTAACTTCTCCCACACCATGATCTCATATGAAAAAATATAGAATGAATTAGTAATTTTTTCCTTTTCTGCCAAAGAGCAGCTTAGTAAGTCGTTGATGGATTTTTCTTTTGATCTTGAGGTTTCTTTTCCTCCTCAAAAAACGCAGCGTTGCTGCCTTCAATGCTGCTGAGATTTCATCTTTAAACACAGCATGTTTCTCTTGTTGGGTGTGTACTATTATTGTCTTAATTACTCTTGGATTTTTGCCCATTAAATAAAAAGAGTGTTTCAGATGGTTGGCCTTGGCACAAAGGAAGGCCACAGTGAATGAGTGGGATGGCCTTAGCCTCTCTTGACATTGTACTGGTCCTACAGTGTGACTGTCCTATAAGTGAGCATGACTTCTTGTTCTTTACACACAATGTGACATCACAGAGCAAAGTGTTATGACAGGCACTAGGAGTTGGAAACTCCATCTCTTGTGTGCATGGTAACCAGAACCAGCGTTCAAGTGTAGTCCTAGGCTAGATTTGCCAGCTTGCTTTCACCATAAAAATTATGGTGATGTTTCTAACCTTATATTTTTAGTACTTTCCTGGGGTCTCATCTAATTAGGAGAAAGAGAAAAGAAAAATAAACCCCAATGTCAGCATGTCAAATGTAATCTTGTTCAGGGAGGCTGAAGTGCATTTAGACAGTTTGTTGCTTTATTTATATTTAAAAATTGAAAAAACCCAAACAAACGAACCCAAGGGTGACCAGCCCAAGGAGGTCCTGTAAAAAGCACAAGACTCTGCCAAGTCTGAATGACATCATTTTCAAGACCTTGCTATGTAAAGAGAAAACACTCCATGGGGCAAATAACATCTTACTGGATGGAGGAAAGAAGAGGGAACGGGAAATTGAAGGCTGTCAAGGGAAGCTATCTTTGTTTAAGCCCAAGACGCAGCTAAGTGTTTTCCAAGCATGAAATATTTTGCTGAGAGAGGAGGGAGTGTCAATATATATAACTGAAATATTTTCCTGAACATTAACACTGAACTTTCCAAAACTCATTTCAAGTTCTTGTTCTTCTCCCCATAACTGTTTACAGTTTTTCTTTTTTCTTTATTTTTTTTAAAGAAGGCTTGATGGGTAGAGTTTCTTAGACTGGTGGAAAATGTCATTTGTTTTACCTCTGTATCTTTTTTTGGTGTGGATTTGTTTTTATTGCTACCTCTGTATTTTAAAATAATTCTTTTTTTCTCCTTTATGCAGTGCTGGGAATTGAACCCAGGGCCTTGCACATGCTAAGCAATCCCTCTATTATTGAGCTCCATTGACAGCCCTGCAAGTAATTTTTGGATTATAATGGGCTTTGGTTTTTCAGTAGTTTAATGACAAGTTAGCCCCATCCATTTTCATGAGAAGGGAAATGGAGATTTGGACTCAGTTTTAAATTTTAGCACCTAGTCTAAACACGAGTTTAGACTGGCTCCTTAGTCCAGAATCCCCAGGAATGCCTAAGCTGTAGGCAGGGAAGAGTGACAGCAAGAGTGCAAAAGACAAGGAAAAAGGTGAAAGTAGCTGGGCTTGGTGGTGCACGCCTGTAATCCCAGCACTTGGGGAACTGGGGCAGGAGAATCAATATGAGTTCAAGGCCAACCTAGGCTACATAGTGAGTTTAAGGCCAGTCTGCACTACATAGCAAGACTCTGTGTTTAAAAAAAAAGACAAAAGGAGAAAGAACCAAGACCTCATTAAATTTGGCCCTCGAGTTAAAATCCAAAACTTGCCAACACTAGGTCCCTAAAGTGACTATCTCAGTTCTCCCACTGGTCTCTCAACTAAGTTCTGCCTCGTTCTGTGATCCTGAGTCTTCCCACAGTTTTTGTCACATTGGCAGTTGACACAAAAATCACATGACTACAAAGCATAACTTCTGAAGGCATTCAAGGCCCTCTCCAACATGGCTGCCATCCATTCCTCTGGATATACACACTACACCTAGCTCTACCTTCCTCATACTTCCTAGAAGGAAAGGTCTGCTCCTCCCCTTTCCTCATCCTTCAAGGCCCAGACAAATGCTACTTCTTCCTTGAGGTCTTCTCAGATGGCCCCAGAGTTGGAGTTAACTACGTCTCTCCCATTTTGAACTTTAAAGAAGCCAGTAATGCTGAGACTATCTTCCTTGGCAGACAGGTACCTCCTAGATATGTCTATCTCTAAGTATTTTCTCAGCACTTGTGCAATAACCTATAATAGCTGGTATCCAGCCCATATTTTTCAAATGAACACAAACCTGAGGAACAAAAAAACTCCAACAAAACAAAACAAAAAAGAAATGGACAGAGTGAGAAAAAAAGGTACTTCTTGGATGATGATGACTAACAGTACCCTGAAGTGGTGGCTTAAATGTCTTTCAGTATCCTTGGTGCTGACAAAGGTGGTCATGTTGACTTAACAGAAGTCCAGCTGGGACTGGCATTTGAAACCCATCCCTGTAATAATATGGAATGAAGCCTTGAAAGGGCCTTGGATAAGGGGGTGGTGTAACAAAAACAGTGTTTCAGCAGATCACTTAGCTTAAATAGTAACCCTATGAACTCTGCATGAATGATGGTAAATTTATGTCCAGCTCAATAATTGGAATATCTCAGGCTTCATGGCACACAGGAGTGAATTTTCTTATTTGGGAAGAGAAAAGGTGGAAACAACTACTTCCTATATGTGGATTATATATCAAGGGGTGTGCTAGGCACTCTCCTCCACCAGCAATCCTCTCCCATTTTCCTCCATCCTTCTCTCATGCATGCACAAGCACACACCTGATTTTAATTGACCTTTAAATAGGAATCAGTTTCTTGTTAAACTAGTTATAAAATATGTTTGAAATTGTTTGAAATATGTTTGAAATTGTAAAACATGCTAGAAATATGTTTCAAAATATAGGTAAATTTCAGACAAAAATTAATTGAAATAATTCAGAAATTTACTATCATATGCTGAGTTGCTGGGACAGAGCTTTGAAGACACATACATACTTTCTGTTTGCTTTCTGGTGGTGACAGAGCTTCCAACTGGAGAATGTTCTTTTTCACCGGCAGTTGAAAAAAATTCACCAAATATTTTTATGAAATGAAAACAACAGCACCACTTATTTAAAATTTAGGTATATCTATCTTCAGAGGAATGTGATTTTTTTCACCTCAGTTGAGTGAAACTTAAAGCAGATGAAATATGAAACAACAATGAGAATTAATTTGTAGTTTGATCCATAAAAGCAGAAGGTTTTTGAAGAGATTATTTGATTTTTGATTGCAGACTGTAAATTATTACAGGGAGTTAGTTGGTGCAGGCATGACTCTGAGGTGTACTTTTGGGTTAATTTGTTCCTAATCTGACCCACCCTTGGCAGTGGAAAGGGCTAGAATTTCTCCGACCCTAGAGAAACCAGCCTCACTGTGGCTTTAGGACTTGTCTCCTTTTTCTCTCTTTGGGTTTCATTTTGTGCTTTGTCATGCAATGCAGCTCAGAAAACAGAATAAACATCCTGTAGGCGGCTCTTGGAGAATACATTTAAAGGTATGTGTCTACGCATATATGTTTAACTTGTAGACAAAGCTTAAAGACTTCTTGATAGAAGTGTATATTTGCCTAAAGTAAAAAATTTTCACTGCAAAATGTGAATAATTTATATTAGTATGGCATTTATGTAATTAAATGTATGTGATAAAGCTAAAACAACATTGAAAATAACTTGCCAATTTAAACATTTCTCCTAGTAACTGTAGAGTACTAGTACCTTCAAATGTGTTTCTAGACAGCTGGCGAAGATTCTCTTATGTTCCATTATGTTTGCAAGTCACAATTAGCATTTACTTCTTTGATTCAGAGCAATTCCCCTTTGCTTGTTAGAGGATGTCTACAAATAAATGCTGACAAATCCATGAAGCAAAAGGCCAGAAATCTGTACCCTCCCACAACTGTATCAGCAGCCAGTGCCATGTCAGCCCCTCAGCTACTGGTGTTTCATAATTCTGTGAGCTATTTTGATTTCATGCATCACCCATCAGGTAAGTCACATGAACCACGCCAATGGCCAAATCAGAGTTGGGTAAGAACAATGCAAAATACCTGGGTGGTCAAAATAAAATATATAAAATGGTACAGTATATGAGCTATGAAAAATGTCCATCTCCCATGTATTTGAATTTTTCTCTACTTATAATTCCTAGCACAATGTAAATGCTATGTGAATGTTTGTTTTACTACATTGTTTAGGGGATAATGACAAGAAAAAGTCTGTACAGGTTCAGTACAGATAAAAATATTTTTAAAGATATTTTGAGCCATGGTGGACTGAACTCATGGATTTAGAATCTGCAGATACAGAGACCAGATTGTCGTTACATGGGTCCCCCTCTCCCCACTTTAGAGGATTGTTGGCCTGATCTATATTACAGTATATTTGAGGATTCCTTTTTTGTAGTGCTAGAGGTGGATACTGGAGCACTGCACATACCAGGCAAACACTTCTCCACTGAACCGTACTCCAGCCCCTACCATTAGAGGATAGCTGAGTTTATAGTATCATTAATATAACTTGATCATATTATCTATCACTAATGGAAACAATATTAAAGCTTCTACCAAGTGTCATTTATGGTTTCTATTTTACACATCTTTCTTTAGACTTTAGATTGCTTTATTAGTGTCCTTTTATGAAACTAAATAGGAGTTTCTATGGAATAATTTTAACCATTCAGTCAGTGCTTTCACTTGCATCTTGTATGCCTCATTTTCCCAGAAGAAAAAATTTAACTGGCAGAGGCAATGATGCAGCAGTGACGTAACCTGTATTTTTCTAGTTGGTGTCTTGCCATATGTATTTACATGAATAAATTACAGTGTTGTACTTGTATAAACACATTATATTTACATAAACACACAAATCAGGTAAAGAATGTGCTTGTGGAATTTGTCAGTATGATCAGGTTGATAGAGTGGCAGGAGGCTGTACAGTGGACCCCGGTGACCCCCAACACTCTGGTATTCACGTTTTTGTGTAAATCTCCCCAGAGTGTATGAATGGGACCTACAGAATTTTCTAAGAAACAGGACAGAAGTGATGGGATGTCTCTTCCGTGACTGAGATATGAAATGCCCTGTGGAGTCCTGTGGTCTTTGTCATCTTTGCCCCTTCACTTTCCCTCTGTCTTTATCACTTGTCACATCATAAGGATGCTTGAAACGCCCATGGAGAAGGCCACAGGAGAGGAACTGAGGTATCCTGCCAACAGCCACTTGTGTGAGCTTGGAAGTATATTCTCAGTTTCAAGTAAGACTTGTGTTGATTGTGGTTGCAACTTGCAAGAGCCTCTGAGTAAGAGGCACGCAACTAAAGTTGTGCCCACATTCCAAACTCCCAGAACTTATGAGATAATAAAGACTTGTTATTTAGTGGTAATTCGTTATTCAGCAATAGATAACTAATACAAAAGGTACTATATTTGTATAAACACATAAGCAGAAATCTATTTTCATTTGTTTTCTTCTGTAAACGTTTTCGAAAAATCATAGAACAGAGCATCTCTCTCTCACTCTCTCTGTTTCTCAGAATCAACAACTATAATTACAGTTTAAACAGGCTATTGTAGAGATCCATCATAGTGATTAACACTAATTAGAACTAACGGATGTCTTTGTGAAACTCAGCCTTCTCTTTACAATAAACACTTGTCTCTCTCTCTTTTTTTTTTTTGATCACGGGAATCGAACTCATGACCTTGTACTTGACAGGTCATGCCACTTATGCCACTGAGCTAAATGCCCGGTAACACTTGTCTCTTGATAAAGTATTTCTTATGAACCTGATGAGTGTGTGTGCGTGTGTGTGCACATGTGTGTGTGTGTGTGTGTGTGTGTGTGTGTGTGTGGCTAGCACTGTGCTTAATGTTTGAGAAGGATTTCATTATTGGTGGAAAAATAGAGGGATGAGGTATTCAGATGCATCTCAAAAATGGGTTCACATTAAAATAAGGGATAAAAGTCCCTTATTTTGTCCTTAACATTCACATATATTGTTTACAGATTCATAAAAATCTGGCTTATTTTGAGGCTGCAATAACAAAATTTGAACATTCCACTGAGTCTCCTTTTATGGATGAAAAATCTCATTATGGCTCTAATTTTTAAATATTTGACAAGCAATTATCTTAACAAATGTTTTCAGATAGTGTTTGCTTTCCTAGAGATTGAAAGGTGAAAATGCTCATTTCTTCTGATGGCAACAAAACATTTGTTATTATTATCTCAAGTATGATGAACACTGTGTGATGGATTTTTATAAATCATGTCACCTTAAAAATTAACTGAACATTACCACAAAAAAGGAGGAAAACATTCTTTTGGAGTGGTGTCTCAAAAAGGCAATAAAGTTAGTCAATTAACATGTAGTGTTTTTCTCTAAAGATGTTTTAATCTTTGATCTTTCAGTCTTTAGAATGATTTGTTTGTTTATGGACTCTCAGGCCCTTTCTTAGTACCAGTTGTTCAGTCAGTTGGATTGAGTATCTATTGGATACCTTCACCATGAACTATTAAGATAAGTGCAAAAGAAACAAACAAATAGGAGACAGACTCCCTCAGGCACAAGAAGCATATAATTGGGGCTGGGGATTTAGCTCAGTGGCTTAAGTGCCTTCCTGGAAATTGCAAGGTCGTGAGTACAATCCCCAGTATACCCCCCCCCCAAGAAAAGCATATAATTGCGTTAAGAATGTCAAATATGCACCTGAAACTGTCAAACTACACATTTACTGAGTTTAAGACAAGTCAATGTGTACAGGCTACTATCAAATTTTGAAAGATTAATGCTTAATTATACTGGGTAGTCAACCCATGCAAAATATGATTCTTGACTATAACATTTCTTTGTATGTTTATTCTTTTTTTTGTCTTTTTGAGACAGAGTTTCACTATGCAGTTCAGGCTGGTCTTGGACTCACTTTTTAGCCCCCGCTGACCTCAAACTAGCAGTGTTTCTCCTGCCTCAGCGTCCTGAGTGCTGCAATTATAAGCATGCACCACCATGCCTGGCCTTGCATGTTTATTCTTGCTGATCCTTTTGCCCAGAATGTCCTGCCACTCCATTTTCACCTGATGTAATTTTACTTCTCATTTAAGAGCCAAGTGAAAAGTGCCCAATTCCATAAATACTATTTCATCTTGATTTATCTGTTTGGGGTCTACAGCCCACTCAGCTTTTTTCACTAGAATTCCATGAGTTATACTTATCATTTCACTTCTCTGACCACTTCTCTTCTGTCTTCTTTGCTATCTGTTTTTCTCCTACCTTTTTCGTAATGATACTTTGAAGACTGAGTATCTGGGAAGGCTTATTCTGCGATCCAAATTGCCGGCATTCATGTCATTCCCTTGAGGGTGAATCCCTCATAATTATTACTTACTTGCACTGCAGGTCCATTTCGTTTCTTTTTTTTTTCTTTTCTTTTCTGGTACCAGGGATTGAACTCACGACTGTGCACTTGCCAGGCAGGCACTTACGCCACTGAGCTAAATCCCGGGCCTAGCAGCTCCATTGCTTGAAGTGATTCCTAGACATACCCACTTTGGATGTCACTATGGCCTCAAATTGAACATGTGCAGTCTCTACAAATCTTCATCCCCTATCATCCACTCTCACTCCAATTTCTTTATTGAAATTTAGAGAGTAACATATCTTCTGAGCCTCCAGGGCTCCAAAAGGTGACATTTTCTTTGAATCAATCTGTTCATTTTTTAAAGATATATGCAGTCATGCAGATCAGAGCTTAGTTTAAGTTTTATGTCTTCCATGGAACCTGACCTGCTTCAGGGTCTGGAGCTTTCCACACTCCAAATTTACCCATTCTACTCAATGGCCTCTTAATCATGACTGTAAGCTAAAAGAATTGAAATCTTCTTACTATTCAGTTTCTTTTCTTCCTAACCTTCCACTCCTTTCTTCATCTGCTGCCCTTCATCTCCTTTCACATAGGTTGGAGCAATTGTCTGCTTAGGTGCCCTCCCTTAACACAGTGCAGTTGTTCACCCTGTCTCAGTGCTCATGCTCGCCAAGATCCTTTGTCTTTCTCCTGCCTCCTCCTCCTCTTCTTGTTCTCCTTTGCTTAGCTAAGTCTTCATTACTTTATAAGAGTGCAGTCATTGCTTACCTCTAACTGAAATCTTCCTGGGCCTTCTATCCCACGGAAAATTTTCTTCTCTGGGAGGAGGTGCTAATTAGGCCTCCTATGGTCAAATTTTCATCACTGTGACCAAATACTGACATAAACCACTTAAAGGAGACAAAATTCATTTTGGCTCAAAGTTTAAGAGGTTTAAGTCCATGGTCAGCTGGCTCCATTGTTTTTAGGTCCCTGGTAAGGCAGAAACATAATGGCAGAATGACAGAGGAAAAAGCTGCTCAACTCATGGTAACCAGGAAAGAGAAAGAAAGGGGAAAAGTCCAAGAAAAATTGGCCAGAAACTACATATAGTCCCAAGGTCGTGTCTCCACTTCCTTCAAGTAGATCTCACTTCCTGTTTTTGTCACCTCCTAATAATGTCATCAAATTATGATCTCATCAATTGATAAATCCACTTGATAACACATAGAGCTCTCCTAATGCAATTTCTTTCCAACAAGCACCTCAGCTAGCAACTAGACCTTTAGCACATGAGTTTTTGGGGATATTTCAAAATTTATGTAACTCTCATTAGCCACTTAACAAAGCAGAAATTGTGCGTTTATAAGAAGAGCAGCTTTGTGGATTATCTTGGAAGTCCTTGTTAAAATCTGTGCATTGTTTTTTATGAACTGCCTTTAAATAATTTCAAAGTCTATGAACTAGAATAATAAATACTCTAATTTTCTGGAAAAAGACACCAAACCATAACAAGTATGCAAGTGAAAGCAGACTTTGCAGTGGGGCAAACTGGATTTGTGTGCCAGTGATTCTATTTACTAGCTATACAAGCTCAGTTTCTCTGAGCTTCAGTCTCCTCATCTATAAAGCAAGAAAAAATTATATTTCCTTTACAGAGCTATTGTGAAGACTAAATTAAATGATACAAGTAATATTTCTGGCACATGGTAACTACCTTCATTACCAGATTTGCCTTGGGTCTCTTCTGAGGCTACACTAGAAGCAATGGGTGCCTTGGTGATGATTGCTCATTGTAGTTGTGAAATGCTCAGCTAGCACACAGTGGGTTTAATACATTTAACAATGATTATTTGACAAGTTGCTTGTGTGTATTTTAGTGATTAAGGATCTATAAAGTGAGAAGCCATGCTGAGTCTGGGAAGATCACACCAAGAAGCCAGGTTGCCCTTCTGGTAAGCTGCACAAACCATGCAAGGCCCAGGGAGAGAGAAGACAGCTCACTTTCCCCATGAATTGACCAGGACACAGGCTGAAAATCAAGAACTACTCCCTCCTTGCCCCACCAGCAACCGGCTGGTTTGGAGGACAAGCTGAGTTGATAGCAACTGAGGTACAAAAATAACTAAACACTTGTACTGCTTGATTGACTTTGCAGCCCCTAATGCCAGTAGTCTGAGCATCTACTAGAGGATGATGGTATGCAGTATAGCAAATATGGGGGCTTTCTTTCTGTCTCGTTTTTGAAATCCAATATTGATCTCATTGTTTTGTTTTGTTCTGATTTATTGTTTTAGTTTATTTGATATTCTGTTTTTGTTGGTTTTATTCTGTTTTGTTTCATTTGATTTTACTATGTCTGATGGAATGGATAACTATTGTGAAGATAGCAAGATAAATTATGGTAGTCAGCGCTGATTTCCTATTATCCTGCTTTGAAGTTCTGTACCATGTTTACTGTTTTATTTTGATCAGTGTTACTCTGTTTTGTTTTGTTGGGTTTTATTCTCTTTCAAATATTTTAAAAAAGGATCTATAAGCTTCTGAGGGGAGAATGGGGCAAGGAAGTGTCAGTTGTCTTGTACACAGCTCATGTACTGTGCCTTCTCTGGCTTCTTTGCCTATAAGCATCATCAGTTCCTTTACCTTCCCTCCATTGTATTGGATGAGACTATTTGCAGTTATACCCATGACCTCATCCCAGATCCCCATGGCTTTGCACAGGCCCATTCTCTGGAATAGCAGGGTTGGAATAGTTTCTATTCCTTTAGGCATCTTTACTTGTCCACCTCACGATTAGACTGTGTTAGTTTTGTTTGCCATTGCATCCTTGGCTTTATAATAGTGCCTGGCACATAGGACAAGACCAATAAACATTTGTTGCTTGAGTACGTTGCTTTGAAGATTAACTGGTTTTCCTCAAAAAGGAGCAAGGGATTTTCAAGTGAATTGATATATTTTTTCACTCATGACTGTGTTTCTCATATTTACTCATCAACTAAAACACTTTGCTAATATTAACATGTATATAAACACTACACTAAAACATTGCCCACTTCTTTAAAAGCTAATTCTTTTTTTGTTCTTTTTGAGACAGGGTCTCGCTATGTAGTTCAGGATGGCCTTGAGCTCACTTTTTAGCTCAGGCTGCTCTTGAACTTGTCATGATCCTCCTCAGCCTCCCACCTCCTCCAGTACTGGGATTACAAACATGTGCCACCACACCCAGCTCTAAAAACAAATTCTTACTAGCAAATCAAAACTGTGTAAGTGTATGGTATACAACACAATGCTTTGAAATAGTCTGCTTCTCAATAGGTGTGTGATCTTGGGCAGGTTTCTTAGTCACTCCATGCCTCAGTTTACTGATTTGAAAATGGGTGTGATAAGACTATTCATAGGGCTGTAGAGAAGATCAAACTAGATGCTTCTACTATCTGGAATGTTTTCTCTGCAGATCATCCTAGGACTGGCTCCTTCTTCACATTCAAGATTCAGTTCAAATCACGAGTCCTCAGAGGTTCTTTCCTCTGCTTCTCTCTTGTCTCTTTGTTGTAAGTTCCTCATAGAATTCTTTATTATCTGACTTTGTCATTGCTTACTTGCTTATTTGTCCATCAGTTATGTGATCTCAATTTCTCTGAGCCCTTTTCTTCTTACTGCTACATCTTCAGTGGCTAGACCCACGCCCGGTATGCAGTAGCACTGAATAATAAGTATTTGTTGAGAAATTCAGTTATTCTCATTCCCTCAAGCCTTTAAGAAAGCTAATGGGCAGCCAAACTTTGGTGAAAATTTTCTAATCATATATGCTGGGGGGAAGGTTCCTTTCAAAGCACATCAGTCTGTGACTAAAGTACAAGATCCAGCTCTTACTCTTGGGAATCTACCAACTAGAGCTGGTGGGGTGGGACTTGTATGGTTCTTAGGACCACTGGTGAGTTTAACATCACTTGTGCAACTTATGAAAAGTGATACACTATAGATGATACTAAGAATGCATGAAGCTAAGTGCTAAGTTAGTGGTACAGAGAATACAGACAGAGATGCAGATGAGGAAAGCTTTCCTAGAGGACCATAAAGAAGACATAAGCCATCCTAGAGAAAAGAGTCCAGGCATTCACACTTGCAAACCACTTAGAATATAGCTAGGTCATCATAAAATCTATATATCTATATAGATAAACGCTTATGAAATAAAAACACCCAACTGATATTTTTATGCCATCAGAATTTTATATTGTTCCTTTAAAAATATGCAAAAATACTTTAAAAGATATAATCATAAAGTTTCCATGAGTTAATATTTCTCAAAATTGCCCTCAGAGAGGGCCATAATGGCATTTATTTTTTCTAAAATTAGACTATACTACATGCTAACTAGAGAAACAACTTCAGGCGACTCAGGCTACCCCAGGGATCACATGAGTTCGGTCAGATCATCCGAATGAAGATACTAGTCCTCAGAAATATTGGAAAAATAAGACAGCTGCTCAGGACAAGCCTCTGGAGCCTCTGCTTGCTCACCAGGGGCCTGCACGTGCTGTTCATTGAAGACACAAAATCTACAATCGCAGTGGGCCCTTTGGCTGGCCTGTAACAGGCTGGACACCTGGTGAGGTGTCTCACCATTATTGGCCACGGCTGCACTCTGGCTGGCTACTTGCGTGGAGCGGGGCATGGTGAGCCATGGGGAACGTCTGGGAGCAGCACATGACACTGGGATCACATATTTAGATGATGTGTCTTTAGAAGCGTAGTGTATCTCGGAGCTGTAGATGACTACATCCTGAAAGACAGCCTTGATTTTGATGCCACATTCGGTAACACGGTAGGTGAACTGGTACACGTGTGTCTGAACATGGTTGACGGGGCAACCCAGGCCCAAGTGCAGCTCGTAAAAGTGCACATACACGTCATCATTCCACATGAAGGGCTGCACCGTGACCATGAACCAGTCCATGGAGCATAGCACGGTCACCGGAAATTCTCCACAACAGGTTGAAAACATGGAGGTGAGGAAGAGCAGCTCGCTTACCAACTTGACAACTTTCATCCTTGCAGGTGGTGTGGTAACAATGCACAGGAAACAGGAAGCTGTCCAGTGAGGATTTCTACAACACACAATGATAAAGGGGTGCGTCAGCTGAGTTCCTTTTAAGTAGAAGGCTTTTTTCTCCCAAAACACTAAGAAGAAAATAATTCATGTGAGATACAACTGAATTTTCATTTTATTGTTGGAATATACATGTTTATTGGTTACTGCTGACTACAGTGGATTTTTTTTTGCAGTGCTGCAGATGGGACTCAGGGCCTTTTGTATTCTAGGTAAGTGTCATACCACTGGGGGTACACGTACAGCCCTACATTGGCTTCTTTAAGGGACTTTGCCATGCTGTTTTGGTATAAAACATCTATCATTCTGTCATATATATTATGAGAATCTACACTGGTCAGGATGATGTCTTTTTACATGTAATTCCAACAGGAGACCAAAACAAAACAGTTTTTGTGTCAAACATTAATAAAGAGAGTGGAGATACAGTTTAATTCAAGCTGGCATCACTTTCTGCCTTAAGGGCTGCAATGTCCTCTCATAGATCACCCTAATGAACATCTCCTTGTTGCCTTGTTTGTTAGCAACAGATATACTTAAACAGAAACATAAGAAGAAATGTAGTTTATTCCTGACAACCACGTATTGAAGTTTTGCTGAGTGCTTCATGTAAAAGTGATCAAACAGATGCTTTATGAACCCCAGAAGTACTACCATAAGTCATCGTGAACAAAAGGTTGCCTGACATATTCATGGGGACATCTCATAAAACAGTGAAATTGCAGAAACATAAAAAAATAGCTGGTTTTCAATTTTAGGCTTTTCAGTGCATATTACACATGAAAGCTACTTAAAAGTCCTATCTTAAAAGGGAGCATTGAGCTTATGCTTTACATATTGACATGCTATCTCCTAAAAATCTTTGCTTTCTAAAGCAAAGACTCTGGTCTTCTGTCCACTAGCTTTCTGTTTTCTTTTTCAGTAGGAAGCTCTCTTGCCACTCTGTCTTATTATTGCCCTTTCCATCTTTTAGAGTGGTGGGCAGAGCGGTGTGGAGAAAGAAGTAAAGCTAAGCATACCTTAAGTCTCTAAAACGTGGGATCTGAAGGAAGTGATAAGTGAAGAAAGAACTTTAAATGTGGGCCATCCAGTTTTCATTCTTTCCCCCTAGCTTTCATTTTAAAGGCAGAAATGACAAGAGTCAAGTCGAAAAGGGCTAAAATGTAGCAGGAAGTGTATATGCATAAGGGCAGGGTTCACTTTTGCTTCCATCTAAGATAAGTGACCCATGCAAAAATCAATTTACTGTTTAAAAATATATCGAAAAGCTACTATGTGTAGAGCACTGGTCTAAAAATTCATTCCAAGGTACTTCTTCCTTCTACTTTCCCCAGTTGCAACACGCAGCTCTTTTCTCTCTTTGCTATTTGTGGATTTGCTGCATTCTTGAATGGAAACAGTGGCATAGGGGCTTGCTAGGAAAGTACAGTGGCCTGGATTGGATGCTTTGTTTCGGAATGGCACAGATCCCTCTCGCCGTCTCTCACTCTCTCCTTAATGACTCCTTATTCTCTCCAGGTTGTTGGAGTGGGAAGAGAAGCCAAAGGGGTGTGCGGGGCCCTTTCCTTTCCTTTTTGTCCATTCTGAAATATTTCTTCCATGGATGCATTTTTTTGGCTTGTCGCAAAGCAGTAGTAGAAGAAGCAGCAATGCAAGCAAAAACCCACCCCCTTACTTCTTCCCCTTTTAAAACAAAACCAAATGAGACAAAATGAGCTGGATGACCCAATAGGTAAGGAATCACACCATTTGCTCCAAAATAATGCATATCTTTTGCTGGGAATCCTTTGGGAAGCTGAGAAAATCACCTCTTCATACCACGGTTACTACACTATTGTCTCAGTTCTCTCCTCGTTCCCTTCCTTGCTCTGCCCTTTCCTTCCTTAACGTTGCCTCCTGGCCTTGGCCTTTTGATCCTAAACAAAAACCGGCCTCTTTAAATGGTTCCTGGAATAGTAAGGAAACACTTCTTTAATTCCATCTTTGTTGTTCAAACCCCACAACAGAGATCCAAAGGGAATGCTTTTCTTGTTCTGCTAGTTAAGCCATCCATTTCCTCTCCTTCCCTTGAGCATCTTTCCTATATTCTTCTCTTCTCCCTGCCCTCTCCTAGATGATCCAAACAGAGTTATAAAATGCTTGGATCCTCTGAGAAACAAGATAGCCCCTAAGAAATCATTGCATACTACCTTCCCTACCCACACCCACTTCTTGAATCAATGACCTCAGTAACTTTGGGGATTCACTTAGTGTACATCTCCAAAATCACACAAGCCAGAATCTGCTTTCTCTGATTTTCTTAAAGCCAGGAACAAACTGCCATGAAATAGGAGCAATAAGTGAAGATACCTTTGAGCTCAGAAAAAGCTTTAAAAGGAAGTCCGCTGGACCCAAGTTTAAGGCTATGTGATTCTGAAGTGGGAGGGAGGAGTTTGGCGATTAGAGGAGTGCAGAATGTACTTGCTAATGAGCTTGCTAACATTTAACTCAGTGCCACACTTTGGGACAGGCTCCCTTTCGCTGAGTACAGGTTATCAGAAAAGGGTAGCCTCCTTTTCCCTGCCTCTTGCAATTCCCAGGGAAGGGGAGAGCAGTATGCGTGTGCATGTGCCTCTGCAAGTGAGTATGTGCGTGTGTTGGGGGATGGCAATAAGTCACGCGCAGTGTGAATGCTTCACATCAGTTGGCTTTTCTAGAGAAGGGAGGGAGAAAGCAGGCTCTGGTTAGAGGAGGCACAGGTAGAAGGCATAGGGCAGTGGTGATGAACCTATGGCACAAGGGCTGCACCGCTGTTTGTCATCACTGAAAGCTCAAGAAGGTTCGTCATCACTGTCCTAGGGGCTAGAGATGGAAAGGGAAGGGCTGTGAGGGGTATCACTCTCAAGATATTTTTGTCCTAGTTGGGATTGTACACAGTGGCCTGGGGGTTGTGGACAGAATTTTACTTAAGGCCTCCAGAAATCTTGAGAGCTGAGGGAGAGGTGGGCACTGCAGAAGACATAATTGCAAATAATGACAGGTACGCTTTTTGGGACTACTGTCCAGCTTCTCACTAGGAGGCTGAGCTGTCAGAAAGCAGGTCTCAAAGTTTGCATTACCAGAGCCCTGTTCTGACTGGATTGCAAATTGTCTCCGCAATGAGCTGAGATGCATTGTCTAACCAAGTAGGGTTTAACTATTGGTACACACTGTCCTGAACCAACCTATAGAGAGGCTGGCAAACTCCAGGCTGCTCATGACACCTGGATGTAAAATGTTTACTTTCCTTGCAGATACAGAGTACTAGTAGGTTTCTGTTTTTCTAACTGTACTTTATGCATATACATTTCCCATTAGCTTCTGTACCGAAGTTTCTTTTCTTGTTTTTCAAGAACTCCCTAGGAAGTCTAACTCCTTTTTTGAGGGGATACTAGGAACCATACTTAGGACCTATGCTTGCCAGGAAGGTGCTATGCGACTGACCTAAATTCCCGGCCCAGCTTAATTCCTAATAAATCTGTATTTTTTAAAAAAAATCAGGAAATGGGGGACCGGAGATTTAGCTCAGTGGTATAAGTGCCTGCCTGGCAAGCATGAGGTCCTGAGTTCAATCCCGGTACCCCCCCCCAATCAGGAAATGTTTCACTTTGGGGATACGAATTGTCCCCTGGTAATCTGAACTATTCTTTTAATTAAATTTAGAGGAATGCAAGTGTGGATATTTAAGTGATACCTGTGTCAATCACAGAGAATGATAGAATTAGATTACTAAAACAGACTGATGTTTAGTGGTACCAAGACAACCCACTTATCTTCTTATATTTAGGAATGATATACATTGGAACAAGCAAACAAAACAGGAAAGAAGAGCTGCATGTAATTCTCATTCATCTTTTCTGAAAGTGCTGCTTATAATGTTCAGCAGTTTTTTTTTACATTGACTAATAATTATATATAATTCATCCCTCAGTATCCTCGAGGATGGGTTCCAGGAACTCCAAGGATACCAAAATCCATGGGTGCTCAACTCCCTTATGTGAAATTGCATAGTATTTACATATAAATTATGTGATCCTTCATGTACTTTAAATCATTTCTAGATTAGTTTGAACTCCTAATGCCATGCAAATGATTGTTATATTGCATTGCTTAGGAGCTGCGCACAGCGTTGCACAACCAATCTCAGTGCTCTGTGAGAATGAGGCAGGAAGATTACAAGTTTGAGCTCAATTGGGGCATTTTAGTGACTTAGTGAAATCGTGTCTCAAAATAAAAAGGGCTGAGGATGTAGCTCAGAGCAAAGCCCCTGTGTTCAATCCTCCATACCACACACACAAAAATACTCTATTGTTTAGGGAATAATGATGAGAGGAAAATGCCTGTATATTTTCTGCACAGATAAAATATTTTTTGAGTATTTCTGATCTACAAATGTGAAACCTGTGGATAAAGAGGACGAACTATTTATGGGAACAATGTGATATTAGGCTATAAATACAGAGGTAGCTCAAACCAAACAATTCGGTTCACAGACAGAAGAATTTGGCAACATTTTGTTTTTCTTTGCAAACTCAGCATCAGGTGATAAACATGACCAAGGCCATCTTTCCCACACAAACACAAACGTGGCCATCTTTTCCAGAATCATGGTGTGAATACTCATAAAAATTGAGAGTGGACCAGCAGTTACCAGAGCCCTGAGGTGGGGAGTGTGAATGGAGAAAATAGAGACAAAGTTTCAGTTAGACAGTTAGAAGGGAGGAATACATTTCTGAGGTCTATTAGACAGCATGGTGACTACAGTTAATGATAATGTATATTTCAATATTGTTTAAAGAATAGATTTTAAATGTGCTCGTCACAGACTCTACTTCTTAATCTCTTACAAGAAAGAAATCGAATACTGGTCTAAATATGAAACATTTTAAATCTCAGGAAGAGAAGATTCAAAAACAGACAAAAGCTGAAATCCAGATCAGTTTTGTGATGTTAGTGAGTGAAGTGAGAAGTCTAACACTAACCTCCTTGGCAGCAGGCGGACTTTTGCCTCCCAGTCTCCTCTGATGTCTTTAGAGACACAAATGAACTCTTTGCATGGGGAATGGGGAGGGGAATTAGCTAAACATTTCCACATCTGGCTTTGTGAGAGTTTGGAAAAAGAACTCACTCCATAGGCTCCTGGAAGCTTTTTGGTCCGACAGTTATTTATTTTTAAAATTCAGTATACTCAAGACAGCATAGCTATCCTTTGTATATTGTTTTCACAGAATCTTGTTGTCAAAACAAAAGGAAACAGAGGGGAAAAGGAAACTCCAAAGCAGCATGCAATTATCTCAGGGAAATATAACTGTCAGGACTTTGATTTACAGTGAAGTTTGTGCACTCTTTTCCAGCTGATTTGAAGAAAAATGTATCTGAGTTGGAATAAAGATTCTTTTTGCAAAACAAGAATTGAAAAGAGAATTCTAACTCTTTGTGAAGCCTGTAGTTTAGAAATTCAAGTAATCACATTTCAGCTTTTGTCCTACAAAGTATCTTAATGCTTGAGAGTCTTTTAAAATTGAAGTTCTTTTACATAACCCAAGTTTTAAAGAATTAGTTGGTTCACCGCTCTCAAAGAAAAGTGAGGATTGTGATCAAAATTAATGATATTGAAGGTATATTAAAGTGAGTTAGAAAGTTAAATAAGCTCCTTCTATGAACTTTACATTCATGCTAAAGACTCTGGGACCAGTTCAGCTTTCTAGGCTTGTGAAGCAGTACTAGAGCAACCGCACACTCTTCATCATTTTGCATGGGACAAGAATTATGAGCTGCTAATGCTTAACAATGTCTATTTTCTCACCAGAGGAAAACACCTTGACTGAATCCTACAAAGAATTTCGTTAAAATTAAACTAAAAAGCAGTCAGTAGAATTTTTTTTCTGATCGTATTTTTTTCATATTTTTAACTGCATAAGAATTGGGAGATACAGAAAAGAAGAAAATATTCCTCCACTTCAAAATAAGCACTGTTAAATTTTTGTTTTATATACTTCTAGTTTTGGGGGGAGGATAAGCATATGTACATATACATGATTCAATCTTTTCTGGAAAAAAAGTCAAGGCTTTTTGAAAGCTGTTTTTAATTTTTGACATTGAATTTGAAAGCACTCAAAGCATTATTTTTGTTTGGGCCATCTGGTTTTGTTCTTATAATCTGTTAAACTATCAAGCATAGTTTAAATGTCATGGTTCATCTCATACATAAATAAAGGTTGTGAAATAAATAAGGGTCCAAGCTCCTTGTGAGGGGGAGAAAATTTCAGTGGGCCACAAATTTGGTTACTTAAAAGGTGAACAGTCCAATATGAAATCAAACCATAATAAGGCTACACCACATGGCTAAACTACATTGTGGCTGAACATAGATATTTCCAAATAAATACAGAAAGCTGTACTTTAGGGGAAATTGCAAATCTTGGGTTATGGGAATACCTTCACTTTCATGCAGAGAAGCTGATTTGGATTTACCTCAAAGTTGAACAAAAGGATGTATCTCATAATTTCCATAAAATGTAAGGAGAACCTCAAATGAATGCCCCTAATTCTATTTAATGGGTTTTATTTAATCATTTATCGGGGTTTGACATCCCAAGTCCCTTGTGCTTTTACAAGACTAAGTAGGTTTGTGTCTGTGTAGTGCTTTCAACTTCACAGCTGTCCCTGGAAGTCTGTGCAAACCAGATAAAGGCCTGGTAGCCTGTGACTCTTTCAGGGTGGGAGGGTCACCATCAGCAGGCAGGAGGGTTGCTCAGATGCGCTGTCCAGAGCACCTCTTTAATAAACCTGTATCAATAAATGAGGCTCTATGTGGCTTACAAAACTTGCCAGGCAAATTCCTCTCTCCCTTTCAAAATTGGGACTTTGGGGTACACATTTTCTTAAAGTGGGCTGTACATGTATGGTCCTTTAAGGGTAACCTAAATCCAAATCAAGTGATGCCCATATATTGTGGTACTTTGAGGGCAACCTGAGTCCAAATCAAATTGCAGATGACTTTTTAGACTGTTTGTTTGAATTTGGAAGAAAAAAGTTAAATTTTTCTGGTGTAAGTTTGCAATACATAATAGTGATGTTTGTTTGGGGGAACTGGTAATGCGTATAACATATCTTGATCCTTTTCAACACTTGTACTCTTCTTTCCCTTACTTTCCCCCACCCCATCCCCCTTCATCTCCGAGTCTAGCTTCTTGTTTTCTATCATCTCTCCCTTTTTATTCATTCATTTATTTGTATTTTAGGTTTATCACATAATAGAAGCCATGTGATACTTAACTTTCTCCGTCTGACTTATTTCACTTAGCATGACAGTCTCAAGTTCCAGCCATTTTCCTGAAAATAACATGACTTCATTCTTCTTTATGGTTTAATACTATTGAGATTCCATCTTGCCTCAGTCAGAATGGCTATTATCAAGATGACAATGGCTATGGTAAAAAAAATTAACCATCAATGCTGGATGGGCTTGGGGAAAAGGGAACCCTTCTCCACTGTGGATGGGAGTATAGATTGTTACAATCACTGTGGAAATCAGTGTGGAGATTCCTCTAGGACAAGGTGACCCATTCGACCCAGCTGTTCCCTTTCTAGGTATTTTCTCATTAGAATTAAAAACATCATACCACAGCAATATATGTGTACACATGTTTATAGCAACACAATTTGTAATAGATAAATCTTGGAAATAACTCAGGTGTCTATCAGCTGAGGAACTGAGAAAAAGGATGTTTTAAAAAGATATAATGGAGTAATATTCAACCATAAAGAAGAATGAACTGGAGACTGTTATAGATAAATGAATGCAACTCATGACCACACTCATAAGTGAAATTAACCAGACCCATATGTATAAAAATTGTATTGTCTCAGTAGTGTGAGAAACTGAACAAGTAAACAGAACCTGAAATTTACAGTAGATATTGTGAATTTGGAAGAAACTGTTCAAAGAAAAGACAAAGAGTGTTGGGGAAAGGAGAAAGGATGAAAGGGAAAAAGAAAAAAAATATACATGCATACACAAGATAGTTAAGAAGTTTATATACATGTATACACAAGATAGTTAAGACCGTTATACAAGTAGCTTCTATTTGTTCCTTGAAAGGAATACTTTATGTTAGTATTGTTTAGACTAGATATCATGCCTATATCCTGTACTCCAAATAACTACTCTGAAGAAAACAATACATAATGTATAAATTATTGTAACTATCCTACTAACCTATTTAGAAACTTGGTTTCATTGTTTATTTATCTTTTTATTCTCTTTACAGAAAACAAAAGCAAAAAGCAAGGAATTCACTGTTGGAGATAATGTAAAGCAGTACACTACTATGGAAATCAGTATGGAGATTCTTCAAAACACTAAAAATATAAATTTCATTTGACCCATTTTTATCTCTCTTGGGTAATTTCCTGAGTTAAAGATATCAAATTATAGGGATTCCTGCATATGCATGCTTATAGTAGCACAACTCAAAACAGTGAAGTTTTGGAAATGTCCTACATACCCATCAACAGATGAATGTTTGGTTGATTTTTTTTAAACAAACTTGATCAGTATGCTTCTTTCCCCAATTAAAGTCCAGGCAATTGAGACACAGAACATAATTAGAAACCTCTGAAGGGTGCCTAGAAGGGGCTTGCTGGAGTCACCAGGTTCACCAAAGCAAATGGACAGCTCTCCTGAAATTGCCTGTGATGCCCTTAGCTACACTGAGGAAGCCAAACCAGGGGCTACACAGCTGTTCCTCCTGAGAGCACATCTGTGTGTCACTCCCAGCAAGCACAGAGATGGAATCAGAACAGGCCAGAGGCTTCTGGAGGACCAGAGGCAAGATGGGTAAGTCTCCTGCACCCAAGCTGACCCCTGGCCTATGCTGAACTGAGTGTCCACTGTGCCAGTGAGTCAGGCTGACTTCAGGTTTTCTCTCAGCATTCACTATCCTAAGTAATCCCAAAAGGGTTTTGTGGTTGACACCATCTGCATGTATAATAGAGTATTCCCCTGGTAATACTATCCATTTCTCTTACTTATACTTTTTATAAAACAGTGATTTGACTTCATATGTTGTAATTCCTTATTGTAGCAATATCAAAATGCTTGGGACAGAGTGTTGTCTTGGTACCTTCTTACAATTAATATTTGGTTAAAAATACATATCCACACACATGCCACAGGTTGAAATTGTGTTCATCATATGCTTGTTATGACATATATTAAATACATAGTATATAATGTTAAAAATAAAATTAAAGACTATGTATTATAACTGTAATATTTACATGTAATAACTAGCACAATAGTGTATAAACAACAAAAAGGAGAAGTTCTCTCCTCCTGGCAATCTATATTCTGTTTGACAAAGAATAAGGACCTTTTCCTGAAATTTTTTCTCAAGGGCCAAGACTTTATACTATCAGTGGACTACAAACATATATGGATTGAATTGTACCCCTCCTGAAAAGATACATTGAAGTCTTAACTCACAGTATCTCAAATGAGACCTTATTTGGAAATAAGTCCTCACAGAGGTAATCAATTTAGAGTGATATCATCATGGTAGGCTTGAATGCACTATTACTGATGTTTCTACAAAAAGAGGACATTTGGATACAGAGGCAGACACAGACACAGGGAAGATGATGTGAAGATACACAGGGAGAAGATGGCCATGTGACTGGAATGACCCATCAATGACCAAAGGAAAGTCATGGTCCTAGATACCTGAGGCTGTGCTAGAACCATTAGAGTACAGCTCTTCTGATACCCCTCCTTTGGACTTCTAGCCTCCATGACTGTGACACAATACCTCATGCACACATGCCCCTTTGAGATAAGAGCTCTCAGTTATTAAGGTTCTGACTCTATGTCTTGCTCCAACTTTAAATTTCATTTACAGTTAGATAGATGATGAGACAACAAGGAATGGAGGCCAAGAAAAAGAACAAAAAAGAGACTGTCACACGGACTACTGGTGTTGGTCTTTGATGTCTAGACCAGGACAGAAGATCTTAAGATAATATTAAGAATATTTTCCTAACTCTAAAGCTATTCCAAAAAATGGATGAGAGAATCTAGCATGCAATGAGTTCCCTTTGTTCCTAGGAGATCTTCAGGTAGAGGTTGGAAAGCCACTTGTCAGGATGACTGGAGAGGAAATTTCTGTCCTATTCTATCATAGAATCATTAGCATGCAAGTGCACATGTGCATGTGTGAGGCGGCGTAGTCTATAAAGAGGTACATAGATTAGCACATATATTATGAACACTTGCGTGGAAACACATGCACACAGAGGATATTTATGTAGGTTTCCTCTTCAAAGTCCATTGAGGCACAAAGCCTCTAGCACTGACATACACAAGATTACCCAACACTGTCTAACAGGGATCTGGCCCTGAGCCAAAGGTCTTTGAGACTAAATGTGACTGAACACAATTTCAAGGGGAAGGTGGCAAAGAAGAAGGGAGGGTGAGTCATGACATCAAGGGAAAATACTAAGAATGAGGCATATTGCTCAGACCTGAAGGATTAGGGTTAGCTGAACTTGTCTTTCTAAGCAGTATGGTCTCTGAAAGGCCCATCATGACAATTCTGTTTACAAACCTCTCATACCAGATTGAAAAGGTTGGGCTCTGCTCCTTTTTTATAGTCTATGGGGTTTTGTTCCAGCTGTAGGGCAAGTGTTCAAAGGACTAAATACGTTGTTTCACTTAGGAAGTAGTAGTAGTCATGGTCCTTTAATATATATTTATGCTTCTTTGTGATGTTTTAAGCAATTACAGAATCCTGGTATTTAAAATAGTTTGAACATACATGGGTTACATATGACAAAACATCTCAGAAATACAGCCTTCTTGCTTTAATTTGGATATCACTTATAGGTACAAAGTCGTCTCCCCAGACTCACCCCAGCAATAGACCATAGTCCTTGTTATTCCCTTAGATATTTGCAGCTGTCTTGTAAAGTCCCCAAAGGCAAGCATCACGTGTTAAAACTGTGGAAATAGTGGCCCAGGGAGGGCAGAGAACGTTGCCCAATCGTGGTTGGGTAAGTAGATTTGGGCTGAGACCAGCCTACCAGCCTGCCTGGTTTCTCTCACCCTTTATAATGCACACACAATTGCAAGACATTATTATGAATTTGCCATTGTGCAAGGAAGGGACAATTCTGAAGTGGCTTGGCTTATGGACCACTACTCCAAAACACATGGGGGAAATCTGTTTTCTTGTCTGATGGCCAAATTATTTAGGAGAGGCGGGAAGGATCATTCCTCAAACTGAGCCAAAGCAGAGCCCAGAAGGGCTTAGGGAGCAGCTTTCTACCACTGGTGGAAGCTGAGAGAAGCTCTAAGATTGCACATAGCATGGAGGGCAGAAGCAAAGCTTTGGGGGAATAGATGAAGCCTTGAAAAAGACAAGGGGAATAACAGAGGACTGTCAGGTGTCCACATGGAGTCCATGTCACATGCTGGAGAGGGCAGACCCAAGTAGACACCAGCTGAACATGTAGTTTGCTTTCCTGGAAAGCCGCACCTGATTTTCTGGAAAACAGATGCTCTCAACGCAAGGCTGCCCTGATGAATCTTAGGATAGTAAGGGCAGAGTGCATCTCTAGGAAGACATCTATTTCCCAAAAGAATAAGTGATCTGTTCTTTCATTTCAAGAGCTCTGCACTATTGATGAACCTGCCCTTTCATTAAACATAATGATTCCTCAGTACAAGTTGCCAGTTCTCAAATCAATCCCACCATACTGAGGATAGGTGAGAGAAGACACAGAGGACATCTTTAACTTCCAACATGGTCTACCTTCTTTCAAGTTGGGACATCCTCAGCAGTAGATGAGCCAAAGAAAATTCAGGGTAAATGGGCCACTGGGATATTTTGAAACTTGAATGTCTTGTTTTAAACAGAGATAAAGAACTTTCCCATGTGCCAACCCCACCCCCAGCTTTTACAAGTTTCCTTTTTATTCTTCAGTGCTGGGAACAATGGAGTTAACTGAGTCTGTGTGTTAGATAAAGTCTGGTCCTCTGAGGAAGCTGCTTGGCTGTGGAAATGGAGATTCCCCTGCAGAAGGAAAGAAGGGAGGAAGGAAACATTCATTGTGGCACTGTACTAATTTCTGTACGTGCAGTATCTCAATCTTCATTGTAACCCTGTGTAGCATGTAGTATTATCACTAATTTCATTTTATAGAAGAGGAAGTTGAGACCCAGAAAGCTGAGGAAACTCGTCAAGGTACAAAACTAATAGATAGCCAAGATGGGACAGGAAGTAAGTGCCATACTTTTCTTCCCTGCGCATGATAATGTGGAGAAAGTGAACCCAGGGACAGTGTTCAAATAGATGTGAAAGAATGACATAAGTTGCTTATGTGTATCAGAGCCTAGGGTGAAGGGAGAGGTGCGGACACTAATAGCTTTTCAAGCAGGAGAAAGAGAAAAACAGGCAAAGAACTAGAGACAGAAATTCAGAGGTAGTTAGAGTAGATAATTCTAGATCATTGCTTATATTTTATCACTCCTTATATTTTAGACTTCTTGAAAACAAGCAGTCATTCCCTGTTTCAATATAACACATTTATTTTATGAGCTGCATGCATATCCAGAACATAATTATTCTGGGGACATGCTGTATATTCTGGCCCTCGCAATCTGTTTTGACAAGGAAAATGTGTATGGTTTCTGCACAAAGCCACCAGATATGGCAACCCTGCACTAGGAAGAATGGCCTGCTATCCCACCCAATCAATCTTCCTGATTGGGAAAAGGGTACCATGCATGCTCAATGTCTTATATTTCTTGTAGCAGTAGAGAGTCATGTATCCCTAATTCTTCCCTGAGGATAGGGATTGTGCCTCTTTCTGATTTCAACAGGTCTTTGAAAGCAATGCTGGATTTTACTTCCCAAGCCTGGGTGTTCATGATACTGCAGACAGAGCTTGGATGGGAGGGAGGAGAGGTGAATTGAGAGCCATAGGATTGAGTTATGGGGTGACTTTTCATTAGTGCCATATTTTAAGCAGCTAGAGCTAAGCAACACTTGTGGACTGATATCACTTGAGTTTTCACAAATATTTCGGTGCTCACTTGAAAAAAACCCCACAAAGTTTCCCCTCTGTGTTTCTACAAAAAGAGGACATTTGCAGTAAGCAGCAGGGCTCAGGTATTCTTCATCTCTGGTCCAAACCACTAGTTTGAGGTGCTGGAGAAAGGAATTGAGCTTATTTTCACTCAAATACCATTTTGTGATTTCTCAGGCTCTTTATGAAGAATCCTGTATTGTTTGAGCTATGAACTTGGCTCATAATAAGAACTGAACAACTGTTGCACCCACCTGTTAGAAATCAAGACTAGGGTATTAAAACCAGAAGTGCAAGCCCATTAGAGGCCCTTGGCCATGTTGCATGGAAGGAAAACCTCTCCTAAACCCAGGGATTAGCATGCTTACAATGGGGCAATGACTGTGGCAGGTGCTCATTCTATGAGCTGTTCTCTGATAGGTCCAAGCTGAAATAGAATAAGTCATCAAAGGGCATGACCCCAAACAGGGGATGGGGAGGTAAATGAGACATTCCTTGTTCTTTGCTTCCTTGGAGAATAGGAAGAGAAACTTGGCCTGAAATGGTATCTACCTTGGCTCTCTGGGGGTTGCTACAGAACTAGGAGGGTAAAGAACTGACTAGATAAATACAAAGGATTGTGTTTATCAGGGGACATGGTAATTTGAAACACACCCTCACTAGTGACCTAAGTTTAAATTCCGAATCTTTAAATAGGCAACTCTTTCCAAAGAGCCACCTTATCATTATTTTTAAAATAACTGATTTTCTTAGAGGAGAACTTCTCCTTTAGCCTCTTTTTTAGAGATTTTGCTTGTGGGAGAGTATACACCCAGGGGGCATTTTTTAAAACCAAATTTTATGTATGATCTATTATTTGCAGGTACAAGGGCTTTTGGGGTTTGATTTCATCTTTTTTGTGATACTGGAGTTTGAACTCAGGGGTTCTCCATTGAGGTACAATCTCAGCCCTTTTAACTTTACTTTTTGAAATTTTCAGATAAAGTCTTGTTAAGTTGCCTTCAGTGTGATTGGATTACAGTCATGTGCAGTGGTGGCTGGCTTGACTTTGTCTTCTTAAGATTCTATGAGCATACAAGGGTGACTGGACACTTGGTGTTAGTAATATTTTGCCTTTATATGGACATGTCCTTGGGACTTCTAGGTTTTGCTAATTGAATATTAGGGATAAGAAGTATCCTTTGTGAGGAGGACGGGAAAGGTTGTGGAGGAGGAGACAATACCTTAGCTCACATCATGCAGAAATGACAGAAGTGGGTGTAATTTATATGGACAGAAAAGTGGTTAGAAGAAAGTCTGGAGAAAGTATTTTGGAAATAATGAGGTCCTGGAGGGCTTGAGGCAAGATAGTCCAGTCACTGAGTTGTTTTGGTATGTCACAAGAGAGCTGGAATGAAACTACACTGGTTTTGAACTGGTTGTGTAACTTTCTAAGCATTCCTTTCTTCCTTTATAAAATGAGGACAACAGTAGCAACAACAATAGTACTTTGTAGGGTTGCTTTGATTATTAAATGAGAGCACCAAACTATTTAGTATGTAGTTCCTGACCTATATGAGGTGTAGTTGAAAAATACAATGAGTGTTTATATTTTGAAAATTTACAACAGTAGAAGACACATTGCACTTAATTGCCTCCAAAATATTTTTTCTCACTTCAAACATACTTCTCCCATTGCTTTTTGCCACTTTCTGAAGCAGTTCTGAAAGTTCTCTTTCATGAATGTCGTTAGCTGTGCTGTCATGGTGGCCTCAATGTTTTCCCTTCATGGCCAGTGTTCAAAATGTTTTCCCTTCATGGCCATTTTGACTTTGGGGAAGAAACAGAAGTCACATGGTGCCAGATCCAGTAAATAAGGATGGATGAGGACACACTGCAAAGTTTTCACAAGTCTGCATTTCTCGTGGATGGTGCCTGGCAGCAGTAGTCACTGTATTTTTTTAATCACAACTCCTAAAGACATGAAAAAGGGCTTCCACTCCAAGAAGTGGTGAGAACAATGGTATAAGTGGGTTTAAAATGAGGGGGGATTAATAGCAATGTGTCTTTTATTGTAATAAATTTTTAAAATTTAAACATTCACTCTGTATTTTAATCACTCCTTTGTAAGGTGCTCAACCAATGCTAGCTATGCTTAAAATTATTATTGTAGAATATAGAAACTGGACTAAATTGCACATAGAAACAACACTTATAGTACCTTTAGAAGCTCAATCTATTTTCTTGCTTATTTCTAAACCACATTTGAGTTTTTTTAAATGTTAGGGTGATGAAGATATAAATAATAATTTTAATTATAACTAGCAGTGGGTACTTGTGAGGATCTAAACACTTTTTACACTCATGGTCTCATTTAATAATTATAACAATCCTATGGCATATTCTTATTATCTTCATTGTACACAGGAAGAAAACCGTTGTGACCTGTATGAGTTGTGACCTATATGAGTAAATATATGAGTATAATTACTCACAGGAACTTCTTCCAGAAGCTTGGATCTATTCTAGGAAACAGACTCTTATGGGGTAAAAAGGGACAACCAAGATCTGTTCTAATCAAGGCCCTATACTTTTGCTCAGAGAAAGGGACCTGACCCACAGTTAACTCTATAGTATCTTTGGCCTTGAATTTTATATTAAAGTAAGGAAAATAAGGTGCACTCTTGGGGCTTAGTGTCAATTTGCATTTTCACTCATGTATTTTCAGATCCTAACTTACTATTCATTAAGTCCAGCTTATTTTCTTCTAATTATTGACCCTCTTAAAAGTTATAATACAAATTTCTGGAAATGGACAGGGATGGTGATAATACAAACATCTCAAAGTACTGTACTTAATATCACTGAAATGTACACTTTAAAATGGTACATTTTATGTGTTTTAATCACAATAAAACAATACCTTGGTGAAAGCTGGAAAAGAATTCAATTTTTAATGTGAAAACATGCACAACGAACTATGTGCACAGAAAAAAAAAGAAAAAAATGGTCAGGGTTACACAGTTTGTAAAAAAGCAACACAATTTAATTTCAGGTATGCTTTGACATACAAAAGCCACTCAACTACTAGACTATCCTGCTTTTACCCAGGCATTTATACAAAAAAGACTCTCAAGTAAACTAGAAAGCCAGGTCTACATTTTATTTGGGGTTCTGTCACTTCCCAGCTGTGTGACCACAGGCAAGATCCTTTCTGCTCCTGGCTTGATTCCTCATATAAAACAGAGAGTGTTAGAATAATAGCAACTTCATAAGATGGGGAGATGGACTGCAGCATTAGAAACTGCACATCCAGGGCCTGGCACAGAACAAGCACCTCATAAATGGGCGCTCCAGAACAGGCTCAGGCACACAGCGTGGCTACAGTGCTCCATCCGCTCCTACATCCCCCTACTAGCTATTTAGGCCCAAGTAGACTCTGCTGCTCTCCTGGTGGTTGCTGGCAACTCCTCACACAATGTCTCCTACAGGGACAAATTTTAGATATTCCCCCATCTCTCCCTGTGTTCACTGAATTATAGGGAGAAAGAGCAGGAGAGAAGACTCATTGAGAGGAAAAATATAAAACAAATGTCTTCTGTATACTCCTGCCTTTGCTCAGGTCTGACATAGGTGTTCAGCAAGTACTGGAAGAATATATGTACAACAGAATAAAAAAAGGCAGGCGCCTAGGAAGGAAGAGAAAGAAATGACAGTGGCAGCGAACTGCATGAAGATGCCTCTGTGACATCTATCCTCCACCCCCAGCTATGGATTGTGATCAACCCCAACTGTCTCCTTCCTCTTATGAAGGCTAGTGTAACACCCTACATGTCCTTTCAAGACACCCAGATAGAAGCTTGGCGAGTCCCCACTTTTGGTTCAGAGGACCTGAATTTCTCAGTTGTGGACAGAAACTGGGCTTCATTCTAATGTTGGTCTCAGGAGGCTCCTCCAGGTTCATCCATATATAATTTCATCCATCATTCTGAGATTCCCTGCTGGTCCTGAGACCAAGCAGTGGTGTCAGGTGATGGCTGTATGAGGCTGCTTCATGTCTATTGGGTTTTTGCTCTGAAGGATTCGCAAATGAGCAAAGACACCTGCACAAACAGGTGGAGCACGAACAATGAACGTGCATACTGACCACCAAACGGTATGAGTCTGAGGATTATGCTCTTTAAGTGAACATTTTAAAACCTTTCATGCCATGGGTTTCTCTGTGCCCTTCATAAGCTCAACTTCTGTTCTGACATTTGTTTCAAATAAAGTTTCCTTCCATAAAAATAGCACTGAAGTTACACACATGCAGAACACACATTTAGTTTTTCTTGGGTGTTAAATATTTTATTTGATGTGCTGATTTTCATACTACATTGCTGGAAAATTAATATACATTTAATTAACTGCCTATGTGACAACCTCTCACCACAGAGGCAACAACCATTCGGATCCTGAATCCTTGATTCTTTACTTCTTGTTCCTGGTGAGCTCCTAGCCTCTATCTCACACCCACAACTTCTGTAAATGACACATAAAAATAGGCAAAATGTCCTTTCCCCAGTAAAAACAACTAGGACTTGGAAAAAGAGGGTGAGTATTCCCCCCTGCATGCAGCAGTTTAGAATTTAAAAAAATTCAAGAGAACCATTAAACCAGACCTTTCTAACACATGTAACTTCTTGATTGGTTCCACATTCACATCATTTCTGGCTGGATCTGGTTTTGGGGATCTGACTCAGCAAACTTTTATCTCTTTCCACATGTGCGGAGAGTGAGGGATATCTATAAGTTGCCCTTTAATTGCTAAAATAAAAAAAAATATTGGCAAAACGCAGAGTTGACTTCCACTGTGGGTGACTCCACCAAATGGGTCAGTGAATGAGCCTCAGGGAATGTGTTCATAATGTGCTGAGGTGGAGATCCTGAGGTAAGAGTAATTTTGTCTTAATGGCAGCTGATTAGGCAGCTGGTGGAGAGCAGCTGTGGGGAGAGAGCAGAATTCAAACTTGGACTTCAGTATGGGACTGCCCGACATGACCTGACCCTTGGTTGAATTCTATTCCTTTGTGTATGTTACACTGGCTTCTGCTTGGAAATCTGATGCACAAAGAGTTGAGGGACAGAACGAGGTACAAAGAAGGATCTTTGCCTGAGTCATGGCATTACTGGGGAAGAGTTGGGACTCAAAGTTTGCAATTCCATGTGATTGTTTTCCCCTCAATACAATGTTTTGATGGAACTTAGGCCTGAGAATGTACTGCCAACAGGGCTTTCATTTTAAGTTTAGCGTGTCCTTTCATAACTGTTGGAAAGGAGGTTTGTATGCATACGGAACATCTAGGATTTGCCTGTTTTTCTAAAAAAAATTCTTCCTGACTATAAATCCTGAGCTCTGTAAATAATTTGTTGATCTAAAAAGACCAACAACTTGCATTTTCCTACCCCACTGCAAACCTTGCTTTGGAAGCCTGCAGCCAGGGGAGGGGTGAAGGGTAACTGCAAAGATAGGAGATGACAAATGGATCCAAACACACATTTATTTAGTAAACAAGCTCATCATTTTCTGTATTTTAAAATTCATTGTGAGCAAATGCAAAGCCAGCTTCATCTGAAAAAATATAAAAGCAGCACATTCTCCCTAAAGCCATTTGGTAATTTCAGGGGGAGGGAGAAGAGTGCAGTACAGCACACCTGGAGTGGGGAAGCAAAGTCTCAGCTGTTAAACCTGAGGCACAGGGCGGCAAAGCAGTCCTTGGACTGAGCTGAGGAAGGCAGTGGCAAGTAAATGACACAGACTGCGGTGGGGCCCCCTGTGCTCAGGAAAATCCAAGCTCACCTCATCACTCCCCCCTCTCTCCTTGGTAGCCACTGACATTTACAGAGCACTGACAGTTTATGGTGGGTGCTGTACTTAGGGCTTCATGAACCTTGGCCCATTTAGTCTTCACAAGGCTCAGAGTCAGCACTGTTACAATCCCCATGTTAGAGCAGGAACTGAGACCAGAGTTTAGATGACTCGCCCATGCAGGTCACATTCTAGTGAGTGATAGGATTTGAGGCCAGATAAAGTAAACTCCAGGGCTTCTCTCTCCGACAGAAGCCAGAAATTCTCTCCGGAGGCCTCCCCTGTGGATCCTGCTACATGCTCCAGGAAGGGGTAGGCGAGGCAAGCACACTGCCACTGAGCTACATGGAGAACCCTTTACATCCCTGTCCTCCTGAACCACTGTAGGAACCAAGGGCCCAGGTGCCACATGATTTTTCCCACTCTTTTTTATCTCCCACTATTCCTGAACTTCTAGGATGCCCTCTGCCACAGCACTCGGGCATCTTCAGGTTATATATGAGAACTGTGAGGTTTCAATGAAGCTGGAAGGGTGGGAAGGGAAAGGGGACTAAGGGGACTAAAATCAAGGTTGTTGATCTTTCCTTTTCCTTTTTAAACTCCAAGCTATAAAAAAGGCCAAGTTTCGTGAGGAACAAAGCAACTGTCAACATATTTTTTGCCTTTATGAACTGTGACAGTTTTCCTCCCTGCCTAGAAAACAAATTTAGTTGATGCTAGAGAAGCCCAGTTTCTAGAGTTCTGGTACTTATACTCTTTCTTGGAGTAGTTTGAATAAGGCTCATTTACAAAAATATGCATAAAGGAAAGTGTTACGCAGTAAAATATCCTTGAATAGATTTTCTTTGGTTATAATTTGGTTAACTACCCCCAGCTCTAACTGCTTTGCTAAAAACTATGCTCATTTTAAAACTTGAAAATATTTGTATCTTATATTTTATTTATTTATTTACTTTTAGCGTTTTGAGACAGTGCTTCACTATGGAGTTCAGACCGGCCTTGAACTTCACTTTATAACCCAGACTGGCTTCAAACTAGCAGCCATCCTCCTGCCTCAACCTCTGGAGTTCTGGGATTACAGGAGTGCACCACCATGTCCAGTGTTTCCTTTTTTTAAAAACAGCATTTCCTTTAATTTGTATTTTGAAACTTTAAAAAAGTTGTTTGAAACAAGTTCTTACTATGCATTTCAGGCTGGCCTTGAACTAACTTTGTAGCCCAGGCTGGCCTCAAAATAGCAGCCATCCTCCTGCCTCAACCTCCCAAATGCTGGGATTACAGGTGTGCCCTACTATGTCTGGTATATCTTACTCTTTAAATTTTAAAAGTTTAGTTATTTTTTAATAATTAAAATTAGTACATTTTTCAAATCAGGATAATTAGCATTTCCATCTCCTTACATACTTATCATTTGTGTGTGTGTGTGTGTGTGTGTGTGTGTGTGCATATACTGGGAAACTTCAGATTTCTCTCCTCCAGTTTTGTACAAAATATACAATAAAGTATTGTAAACAACAGTCATCCGTGGGTACCAAAATACAGGTAGATACAAGGAACAAGTTCACATGCACCCTATTTTCCCTAGAACTCCTGTCCCGTGTGTGCTGGAGTTAGTCCCTCTGTGCTACGGAAACTGAGGTAATTTCAGTAATCCAGTTCAAATTGCTGGTGTGCAAAGTGCCAGCCCTAGGGACAGAGAGCAGGAACAGGAAAGATGTGAGGTGAGGTCCCTGTGAAGAAAATGATCAAATCTAAGCATGTTGGCATTGGGGGAGGGAAGCCCAGAGACTTAAGAATGGAGAAAATGCAAAGGGAAGGAAGTGGAGAGAAACTTGGGAAAAGCGACTGATTCAATCAACAGCAGCAGAAAGCAGAAGAGCAGCTTGGGAAAAAATCTGACTAAGTGGGAGCCCAGGGAGAAAAATGAATTCAAGCAGCACAGAGCGTGGAAACAAGGGAGGCCTGTACACCAGCCCTGGTGTCAAGTGGCTCTGAGGAGAGCGATTTGCACTGTGACTTGGGGACTGACTATGGACCCTAGCTGGGAAGAACCTTGTACCTCTAAAGGGACTGGAGTGAGGATGCTGGGGGTGGGAGAGCAGACGCTGGAGGCCGAGTCACAGAATACTGAGAAAAAAAGCCTTGTGCATGACGGACTACACAGGCTGGACTTGTACCTGAAATGCATCGGCTCCTAAACATGGGCAGCACCCAGTCTCTCCCCCTGGAGAAATCCCTGCTTCCTAATTTGCTGGTAGGGAGGGCTCCAATATGAGTGATAGGGACGAGAAAATTTGCAGAAGCATGAGAAGAACACTTGGGCCCGAATGTCTGAGCCCAAAGTGGACATTCACTCCTCTGTTAAGCAGAAGTAAATATAGGTAATAGAAACTATGAATTTTTTTTTTGATATGTACCAGTCCTTAATTAGCTTGAGTAGGCGCCAGTACACTAACCTACCAAATGTCTCTATGAAGCCCTGGGCTTTACTGGATCCTTCTGAGGGATACTTTGTGGGTGCAAAGAAGCTCTTCTCCTCTCTAGTGTCAACCCCCTTATTTTTATATGCAGCCCATTCAGAGCTTGGGATTCTATACCTCAAAGAATGGCCACTGGGACTCCCAAACTCCACGGGCAGGAAAGAATTACTGTATTATCATTAGCACATGCAGCTGAACAATTCTTTTTTTATTCCAAGAAAGCCCCATGTCTATTTAGTTTTATCCAATGTAATAAGTGGGCTAGGTTAATGTTTTCTCTCATTTGTAAGAGAGAAATGAAATTCAAACCGAAGTTGTATTTTCTTTAATATGAACTTAAGTAACTCTGCTTGATTCATTCATCCAACAAATATGCACTGAACACCTTGTTTGTGTCAGGTACTGCACAAAAGGGAACTGAGACAGTCACAGATTTTACAGTCCCAAAAGGGAGACAGACATTAAATAGATACTCATACTTCATTATTTAACATTAAATAGTTCATATCAAAAACATGTGATTATAATTATGATAAATGATACAAAAGTTAGATTCAAGTGATATAAGAAGCCAGACTCAGAAAGTCAGACATCACATGGTTTCTCTCCTATGTGAAATCTAAAAAGACAGAGGTAAAAAGAGATGTCAGGAAAGTTAGAAAGGAGATAATTAAAGAAGAGAGGGACCCAGGAAGAGAGGAGGGAAAGGGAGCAATGGATTGTGTGAAAGCAAAATGTTATATGCATACACAAATGTACCCCCCAAAATGCACTATTGGTATAACTAATATACATTAAGAACATACAAAATGATAATAATAAAGAATGTGTAACAGAGGGATCTAACCTAGTCATGGGGTTTGGCAAGGCCTGAGGATGAGCCGTTTCCATATTAGTTGTCATACTCTGAGTTGGGGCTGCGGGTGGGGACGCTCGCAAGCATGCATTGGAATGGCCAAGGCCAGGGCTCCTGAGCTGGAGGCCTGATGGGCACGTCCTCTCCCTGCATGGCAGCTTTATCTTCCCCTCTCCTGCTACTCTTCCTTCTGCTAGTATCAGCCATCACCCCCTTTCCCTCATCTGAGCACAGGTCAGTGGATCTCTATCTTTCATTTTTTTAAAAAAATGAGTCAAGGGGCAGGAATTTCATTGCACAAAACCCCTCTCATCTTGGGAATGTGCGCATGTCTTGGAGATGTGGGCTGATAATGATAATATTTGAGAAACCTAGCCTTAGAGATCGCTACTTCTCATACACTGCCACAAAATCGAAACCTTCCTGGATGCTTTGTTTTGCCAAATTGTCTTTTGAATCCTGAGGCACTGAATGGAGAATGTTTGGAATGGTGGGGAAGCCAGAGGAGGAGGTCTTTGAGCAAACAATTATGCCCCTCAGAATGATATCCTTCAGGTCCATTCAATTTGTTGTCCATTCCTTTTTATTGTACCACAGTATGTTTAGCCACCTATCAAATGACATTTTTGTTGTTTCAGATGGTATTTTTGGTTGTTGAGAATAAGACTGCTATAAACATTCATGTACAAGATTTTGTGAGACATAGTTTTCACTTCTCTGGGATAAATGCCCAGAAGTGTGATTACTAGGTTCTATGGTAATTGCATGTTTAGTTTTGTGAGAAACTGCTAAACTGTTTCCTAGTGTTTTTGTAGCATTTAATATTCCTGGCATTAATATTTGAGAGATTTCTTTATAGTCACCTCAGAATTTGATATTCTGTTTTTCAAATTTCAGTTGCTCTAATAGGCATGTTGTGATATATCATTGTAGTCTTAATTTGCATTTCCCTCATACTTAATAATAACAAACCTCTTTTCTTTTCTTTACCAACCATATTTCCTCTTTTGTAAAATATATCTTCATGCTCTTTGCTCATTTTCTAATTAGATTTCTTTTATTGTTGATTTTTTAAATAAAGTTCTTCATATATTTTATATACAAGACACTAATTGGATGTGTGATTTGCAAATATTTTCCCCATCCTTTAGCTTTTCTTTCCTCTTTGAATAGGGTCTTTCACTCAGCAAAAATTTTGCATTTTTGATAAGGTCTGATTTATTGATTTTTTTCCTTTTGTGGACTGTGCTTTTGATATAAAGTCTAAAAACATTTTGTCTAAGCCCTAGATCTTGAAGGCATTTTCCTGTTCATTGTTTCAAGTTCTATAGTTATTGCATTTAGGTCCACTGTACATTTTCAGTTAATTTTTATACCAAATATGGAATTGAGGTCAAGATTTGTGATGGCCAATTTTATTTATCGTTTGGAGTGGAAAACATTATGTGGGTAATGTGGGTGGGCCTTATCCAATCAGTTGAAGGCCTCAAGAAAGAGACCCACATCCTCAAGGCATGTGAATTCTACCTGCAAATTGCTTTCAAGCTCAGGCTGCAACATCAACTCTTCTCCCTGGGGCTGCATTCTACTGACCTATACTACAGATTTGAACTTGTCAGCTTTTAACATCCCTTGAGCCAATTCCTTAAATCTCTCCCAATCTCCCTTCTCTTTTCTTCTCTTTCTCCTTCTTCTTTCTCCCTCTCTCTGTCTCTGTACCTCTGTTTCTCTGTTTCTTTCTGTCTCTCAACTTCCCTCCCTCCCTTCCTCTCTACTTCCTTCCTTCAAGACACACACACACACACACACACACGCAAACACACACACACATACACAAGTATTGATCCTATTTCTCTGGAGAACCTTAGCTACTACAAGAAACTTTTTGGCCCAAGGATGTGCAATTTCTCCATCATCATTTGTTTAAAATGCTATCTTTCTCCCCTTGAGTTTCATTTGTACCTTTAAAAATCAGTTGGCCATACTTATGTAGGTATACTATGGGACCTTGCCTTTCTAATGTTCTATGTGTCTGTCTCTCTGCCAATACCATGCAGCCTTTATTACTATAGATGTAGATATTCTGCTTTTTCAAAATTATTTTAGCTACTCTAATTCATTTGATTTTCTGTGTAAATTTTGGATAAAACTAGCTGGGCAGTGGGGCCATATGCCTGTGATCCCAGCACTATGGGATGCTGAGGCATGAAAATTGAAAGTTCAAGCCTAGCCTGGGCAACCTAGTGAGATCTTGTTTCTAAATAAAAATGCTTCCTCTCCTCTAGCAAGTGAGGACACAGCAATAAGGCTGCCATCTATAATCCAGAAAGAGAACCCTCAATAGAAACCAACCATGGTGAACTTGTACATTCAGAATGTGTACAAACGGTCTTCTGTTGATGAAGGTGCCTGGCCTATGGTATTATCCAGGACCTTACTCTTTTAATATTCTACTATTATTCATCTATATATTAAGCAAGATGATCTGCAAGTTGTTTTTCTTAGGTACTAGACGCATGGAAACAGCAACAATCAAAACCCTTGACCTTAAGGACTGATGAGAAAGAAACAGCCATGGAAAACCCAAAGAAGTCTTGACTGATGGAACAGGGAACTGCAGAGGTTCCTGAGGTTGATTCTTCCTGAGGATGACTGATGAGTCATTTGCTTAGATTCTTTTTGGAAGATATGAACCAAGAGCATTATAAGTTTGAGTCCTCCCTAGACAACTTAGCAAGACTCTGTCTCAAAATAAAGAAATAAATAAATGACTGGGAATGTAGCACTGGGTTCAATCTCTAGTACCAAACCAAACCACACCACACCACACCACACTAAACCAAATCAAACTGTAAAGGTAAAAATTGAAACTGCAAAAATCTTGCCTAGATTTTGAATTTTGATGGGAATTATGCCCAAACCCATATATTGGTCTGACAAGAACCATTTTTAGTATGTTGAATATTCAAATTCACACTGTATGCATAACCCTTCATTAGTTCATTATTTATTATTTCATTTCAACCATCAGCATTTTATTGTTTTCAGCATGTAAGTCTTATGCATGTTTTATTAGATTTATAGGTAGGGATTTTCTTGACCAATAATAAATGGTATATTTTAAATTTTAGTGTCTACATGTTCATTGCTAATACACAGAAATACATTTGATATGTGAATGTTTATCTTGTATATTGTGATCTTGCAGAACACATCGTTATTTCTAGGAGCTTTAAAAGTAGTTTGCTTAGGATTCTCTATATAGAACAGCATGCTATCTGAAAATAAGGAAAATTTTTCTTTTTTTTCCTTTTTAATCTATATGCCTTTTCTTTTTCCAATATAAGTGTACTGTCTCGAACTTCTCGGACAATGATGAATGAAAAAGCAGTGAGAATGGACATCCTTCCCTTCTTCTTGATCTTTGAGTAAAAGTGCTCAGATTTCCACCATTAAGTATAATGTTAGCTGGAGGTTTTCTAGGAGATGCCCTTTGTCAAATTGATGACAGTTCTCTTTATATTCCCTCTTCTGAGAGATTTAATGATTTATTGATTTATTTTGAGACAGGGTCTCACAATGTAGTCCAGGCTAGATGTGAATTTACTATGGAGCCCAGGCTGGCTTCAAACTCCTGGCAGTCCTCCTGCTTCAGCCTCAAGAGTGCTGGGAATACAGGCATGTGCCACCACTTTTGGCTGAGAGATTTTATTATGAATTGATGTTTAATTTTGTCAAATGGCTTGTCTGCATCAAATAATAGAATCATATGATTTTACTTTATTAACCTGCTATTGAAATAGTTTATACTGATTAATTTTTGGATACTGAGCCAGACTTGTAGAACTGGGATAAATGTCATTTATTCAGAGTATGTAATTCCTTTATATTGCTGACTTATATTTGTTAATATTTGATTATGAATTTTGCATCTATATTTATAAATGATATTGGTCTGCAGCTTTCTTATACTGTATTTTTCTGGTTTTGGTACCAGGGTAATATTAGCTTCATAAAATGTATTGGGAAATATTCTCTGTACTTTTATTTTATGAAAGAGATTGTAAAGATGTGCCATTACATTATCTTTAAAACTTGGTAGAATTGTCTAGTGATCTCTGTTTTGAGAGTTGTAAAGTTACAAATTTAATTTCTTTAACATATATTGAGGTATTAACTATATTTATAATGGGTGAGATGCAGTTTGTGTTTTTTAAGGAATTGGTCCATTTTACATAAGTTGTTAAACTTATGTATATAGACATGTTAACCTTGTGATGTCTGCATGATTTTTAGAATACTATTGGTTTTTTTCTCATTGATATTGGTAACTGTTTCTACACCTTTTTTGGTCAGTCTTGCCAAAATTCTGTTAATTTTATTGTTCATCTACAAAGGCATAACTTTTTGTTTAACTAATTTTCTCTCTTATTTATGATTTCATTATGTTTATTATTTTCTTCTTTTTGCTTACTGTGTGTTCATTTTTGCTCTTCTTTTCTGTGTTCTTGAGGTTAGTTTACTGGCTTGAGAACTTTTTTCTTTCCTAATGTATGATTTAGTGATTTTTTTTCTCTCAGTTCAGCTTTTGCTGTTTCACAAATTTTGAAATACTGTATTTTAAGTTTCAATTAAATTCAAAGAATTTTTAAAATTTCTCCTAAGACATCCTTTTAGACCCACAGATTAGGCAGAAGTATATTGTTTAGTTTCTAAGTGTTTGGATATTTTTTGTTACTTTTTGTGATCAATTTCTAATTTGACTCTATTATGGTTAAGAAAAACACACAGTAGGTACAGTTTTAATTTTTCTAAATTTGTTAAGGTTATTTTATGATTCAAGATGTGGTCTATTTTGGTGTATGTTTCATGCATACATGAAAAATATGTCTTCTGCTGATTCAATAAATGCTAATCAGATACTGTTAATTGATAGCATTGTTGAAATTTATATTTTTCTGGTTTTGGTCTAGTTGATTTCTAGTTGAGAGAACAGTGTTGAACTCTCCAACTATAATGATAGATTTTTCATTCTTCTTTCAGTTCTCTGTTTCTGTATCACATACTTTACTCCGCAAAGAGCTCTGTTGTTTGTTGCATATACATCTAGGGTTGCTTTGTTTTCTTGGTGGGTTAATCCTTTTATCATTATATTATATTCCTGTCTATTTGGTTATTTCCTTTTTGTTTGGTGTTCACCTTATATTAATATAGACACACTTGCTTTCTGTTATTGTTATATGTATGGATATATATATAGATATTCCCATCTTTTTCTTTCAAATTTTCTATAGGTTAGAGTGACATGTTTCAAGACCTAAAAGAAAACAACCTAAACATATATTCTGCAAAAGTACCTTTCAAAATTGATTTGGAAATAAGATATTTCCCATGACAAAGAACACCTTAAGAAATTAATGATTACCAAAAATTATCAAGGGTAACCTAGAAAGAGCCATTAAAGCCAATGAAACCAAAAAGCCTAATAAAATGAATACATTAGGCAGGGTGAGCGTGTAAACAGAAGGGAAAAAGGAAACTAGCAACAGAAACATAATATAATGAGAAGAAGAAGTCAGTACCTTTCAAAAATGACCCTCAAAGTGAATGGTCTCAATTCTTCAATCAAAAGATACACTTTGGCAGAAAGGATCAAGAAACAAAACTAACAACATGCTGCATACAGAAGAAAAACGTTTAATCCAAAATGAAATTCACAGATGAAGAATCAAAGAATGGAAAACAATATTGCTTGTAAAGGGAACCTGAAAACAAGCAGGATTATCTGTTCTATTTCCAGAAAAAGTAGACCACCAGCTAAAACTAATCAGAAGAGGCCAAGAAGGTTACTCCATATTGGTTAAGGGAGTAGTTCAACATGAAAATATAGAAATTATAAACATATATGCACCAATCACAGGCATACCCAACTTCATAAAATAAATGCTACTGGGCATAAACAATCAGATAAACACAAACACAATTATAGTGGGTGGCTTCAATATACCAGTGTTCTAAATAGATCAACTGGAGAAAAAAAAAACAGCAAAGAAGTAATAGAATTAAAACAAATGGATTTAACCTGTATCTAAAGTGCTCTACCCAATAACAGAATATATATTATTCTTAGCACCACACGTCACTTTCTCCAAATTAGAATATATTAGCCCATTAAGTATACTTAAATAAATGCAAAAGAACCAAAACGATCCTGTATATATTATCAGATCACGGTATAATGAAGCTAGAAATCAATGGCAAAAGAAGCCATAGAAATTATGAAAACACATTGAAATAAATAATAGCTGCATGAATAATCAATGGGTCACAGAAGAAATCAAGGAAGAAGTTAAATAACTCCTAGAATAAAACAATAATGCCAATAAAACATACCAGAACTAATGGGACACAATGAAAACAGTCCTAAGTTTATAGCTGTGAATCTCATCACACAGAGTAAGCCAAAATAAATAACCTAAGGATGCACCTCAATGTCCTAGAAAAACATGAATACTCCAAATAAATTTCAGAGAAAAAAATTAATGAAATTGAGACTAAAACAATGCAAAGAATCCATGAATCAAATAGCTGGTTCTTTGAATGAATAAAAATGTGTGTAAATCCTTAGCTAACCTTATCCAAAAAATGAAAGAAGAAACCAAATTACAATTAGAAATGAAAAATTGAAATTACAATGACACTACAAAAATTCAGAAGAGTATTAGTAGCTACTTTGAGAACTTGTACTCTAATAAGTTGGAAAATTCAGAAGAAATGAATAAATTCCCATATATATATCAACTACCAAAAGTAAACCAAGAAGATATAAAAACCCTGAATAATCCAACAGCAGGCAGAGAAATTGAAATGGCAGTAAAATTTTTTTAAAAAACCTGCCAACTAAGAAAATCCCAAGACAAAGCCTTTGACCAAAATCCAACAACTCTTTATGATAATTACTACAAAAATGTAGGTATAGAAGAAGGACCTTATCTCATTCTGATAAAAGTCATTTATGACAAACCATTGGCCAACATCACATTAAATTGGGAAAAGTTAAAAGCTTTCTCTCTAAAATCAGAAACAAGACAAGGATGTCTACTATTCTCACTATTGTTTAAAAAAGTACTGCAACGTTAGAAAGAGCAATCAGGCAAAAGAAAGAAATAAAAGGGATAAGAAAGGAAGAAGTCAAATTATTATTTGCAGAATACATGACTCTCTACATAGAAGACCCAAAAAATTCTACCAACAAAACTTCTAGAATTAATAATGAAATCCAATAGCTTAGCAGGATACAGAATTAACACACAAAAATCAACAAAATTCCTGTATGCTAGTGATGAACTCACTAAAGAAGTTAGGAAAACATTACCATTCATGAAAGCATCCAGAAAAAATTAAATACCTAGAACTTAACCTAACCAAGGAAGTGAAAGATCTCTACCATGCAAACTATAGTGCCCTGCAAAAGGAGATTAACATGTTCACCAGGGGGCTGTAATTTGTATGTCTTGTTGCTGTGTGACTTGAACTACCAGACGTGTATGCATGATTGTCCCATCAGGTGACTTTTTATTAATTTTATTAGTAAAAAGACCAAAAAAGAGATTAGATCCATTTGTACCACCAGTGGTACAAGCTACCTAATAGGAAAGTCAAGCATGTACCACAAGCAGTTTAAGCCAGTTGGAACGTGTTAAAGAGAACATCAGAAAAGAGAAAGATGCCTCCTGTTTCTGGATAGGTAGAAGCAATATCGTCAAAATTCCCATACTTTTGACACTGATATATGGATTTGATACAATCACAATCAAATTACTAACAGCATTCCTTATAGAACTAGGGAAAACAATCTTAAAATTCATACGGAGGCAGAAGAGACTCAGAGTGGCAAAAGCAATCTTGGGAAAGAAGAGCAAAGCAGAACACATCAAATCCAGGACTTCAAGTTATACTAAAAAGCTACAGTGATTAAAACAGCATGGTATTGACAAAAAGCAGACATGTGGGACAATGGAACTGAATAGAGGGTACAGAAAAACTCCAGCCACATGCAGCTATATAATTTTTGATGAAAGGACCTAAAAGGATATGTTAGAAGAAAGATAGTCTCTTTAACATAAAGGTGCTAGGAAATCTGACTATCCACATGCAAAAGACTGAACCTAGACCCATATCAATAACCATGTACTAAGCTAACACCAAAATGGATCAAAAATCTAAATAAAACAGAAATATTTAATCTTCTGGATGATCAGTTATGTAAAACTTTTGAGGGCATAAGCATAGTCAAGAATTTTCTGAACAGAACTCCAATCACACAAGAAATAGTACCAAGAATAAACACACGGTACCATATCAAATTTAAAGGCTTCTGCACAGCAAAGGAAACAACTAACAAAGTGAAGATACAACCTACAGAACAGTATAAAAATTTTGCTAGCAACTCCTCAGGAGAATAATATTTAAACTATATAAAAACTAAAAATATTAGACCCCTCAAAATGAAAGACAAAATAAAAAAATGTGCAGCTGAAATGAATAGACACTTATGAGAAGTACAAATGGCCAATAAATACATGAAAAAAATGTTCAACATCTCTTGCCATTGGAGAAATGCAATTCCATTTTACTAAGAACAAATGGCTATCAAGAAATCAAATAATAACAAATACTAGAGATGCTTGGGGAAAAAAAGAAGCATTTTACATTGTTGGTGGGATTGTAAACTAGTACAACCACTGTGAAGTTCACTATGGAGATTCTTCAAAAAACTAAAACTAGAAATTCCATTTGACTTAGCTATTCTCCTTCTAGGAATCTTGCCAAAAGGGCTAAAGACATTGTACTTGCATACCTATGATTATAGCAGCACTACTTAGAATAGCTAAATCTTGGAAGCTGCCTATATGTCCATCAGTAGATGAACAGATACAGAAAATAGGGCATTTATACACAATGGAGTACTACTCTGGCATAAAATGGTTAAATGAGTCATTTGTAGGAAATTCAGCATACCTTGAAACCCTAATTTTAAGTGAAATAAATCATACAAAAGCTTAAATATCACGTGGTTTCTGTTACATAAGAAATCCAAAATATAAATAAAGAGCAAAATAAGAGATAAGCAGAATTAAGGGATAGATCTTTTGCAAGGGTAAGTGACCAAGAGATAGAAGGAGTGGGTCATGAAGGGAGAAGACAATGAAGAGAATTCAGATGTGTTATGTACCTGTACCAACTCCCTATGGGAAATGTAATCATTACCAACTGCAAACATGTACCAATAAAAAATAAAAAAAGACTGGGGATGTCAGCATTGGGTTCAATCCCCAGTAGAGGAGATGAAAATCTTGTACTGTGTTGTCTTGCTGGTAGGGTAAGACCTTGAAGTATTTTTGAAGGAAAATTGACAGAATAAGAGACTGTGAGAAGAACATAAGAGAATAAAAAGCAAATAGACTCAGGTTTAGACCCTAGGTAAAAGAAAATGAGCGGAAGGTCATGAGTTTTGATTTTGAACTCAACTAGCTTGAGCTGTTAGCAAAACATCGAAACAGGGGTACACAGTGAGTATTTAGAATATCCAGAGTTGAAGGACAGATTTTACCAGAAAAATCCATCTTTTTGTCTGACTTTCCAGACCATCTAAGACCTACTCCCAATTATAGCCAACAGAGAACAACCTCTCACTGGGCTTTGGTTTTATCATCTGTAAAGTGGTGTGCATTGGCCCATACTTTTTTTTTTTGAACTAACATTTGAATCAGCATAATAGCAAGTATTTGGAAGGATCCCTATACTTGTTGGAATATTTTCCTCCCAGGTCTAAAGGTCTAGAAGTTTGCAATTTCTTTGAAATAGAAAGGGTTCTTAATAAATCTACTTTGGTGGCTGGCTTTTTACTTAGTAGTTTTCTTTTATCCGTCAGAACTATGTGATGCTAGGAAGTTAGAGGAATGAGAGTTGTACATGTTGTATCTCAATCTTTCCAGACTTTCTAAGTTTTTTTTTTCTCTTTTCAATCTTTGCAGTTTTCAGGCTCTACTCTGCTCTGGGGAGTGTAATGGGCAGGTAGCCATCAGTACACAGGAAGGGAGGGCTTTGTGGTATCTCAAAGCCATTGACTTTTATTTCCAGTTTGCTCAACATTTGTTCCACAGATATGGACAGTTTAAAAACGGCTGGGGACAGAGAGAGAAGGATGAGCGCAGAGAAAAGGATAAACACATTTGCTTTTCAATATCAAACTGGGGCTCAGAATATTGAAGCTGAAAAAATTTTGAGTTTTATTTTGTCTTCTGGAAACCAAACATGGCTGTGACTGCCCACATGGCATCTGAAGGGTTTTTTTTTTCCTTTGGTTGGGACAATTATTCTGCATCTTGTTAGTAGGACTTTATGAATGTGTGTACTCCATCTATCCTAAATAGTAGTTATTCCTTTTTTTTCAAATTAAAAGGATTTTTTAGACTTTAAAATAGAGTAAGCTCCTTACAGAAATAAGAAATTGAAAGTCAACCATAAGCCCACAGTGTAGAGATAACTATTGTTAACATATCTATTTATTTTCTTCCTGTCTTCTACACACACACACACATGATCATACCGAAAGTTCATTTATATGCTCTCTCTTTCTTCACATAGCTTGTGCTGTTATTTCCTTACGTCATTAAATATTTTTAAATAAGATTTTAAATAATGATACAGCACTTCATAGCATAAATGCTACTGCATAGTATTTAGTATGAAGAAATTAAGATATTTTTACTTTTTATCTTTTCAATTATATTACACTGAATTTACTTGTTTTTTTGAGAATGTGTCACTATTTTACATTTCTAATTAAAAATAGTATATTCAGTGGGGTACAGTGTGATGATTTGATACATGAATACAATGTATACTGATTAAATAAGGATAGTTAGCATTTCCATCTTGTGAAGCATTAGAAATGCTTAACAAATGATTGTACTCTTAAAAAAGATAAGTTCCTTTGAAAAAGAATTACTGAGTAAAAGTATAAAAGCACTGTTAAGGCTTTGGTGCATTTTGCAAGTTGTCTTATGGGAAGAGTTGTACTAATTTGCCTTCCCATTAGTATTTGAGAAATCCTGACTCACTGCATCAATGCTGAATAGTTCCCTACCACATGTACTGTGCATGCACGACATTATTTTGTACCATTTTAATTCAAATGAAATTTCCTAAGCACCCACTATATGTAAGGTATTGTTCTAGGTAGTAGACTCACTATTGTTATGCCAAGTGCTTAATATATAGAGATGGTAACAAATAACAAGTGGAACATAACAACACATAAATCTCCATGGCAGGGCTGACCAGATTCAGCCTTTAAATGGCTGCTCATTGAGGAAAGACACAATGCTTCCTAATTTAAAAAATAATTTAGATTTTATAAACCCTTTAAAAAAGAATTCATTAATGTGAATCTTGCAAAAAGCCAGATTGAATTATAACTGTTCACACCGTATTTCCCGGTGTGCACTGGAATAGGGATAGAGAGAAATATTAGAAATTGACATCTTTCAAAAAACAAAACAAAACAAAAAAAGCAAAAACATCGCAGTTGTTGGGATGTTTCTTTTAGAAACATTTCTCTTAGAAAATTAACCTGTTGGTCACTAGAGAAGAGGGACACAGAACACACAGAAAACTAACCTCCTTTTGGCAGCTGGGGATAATTTGTCAGTCTTCTTTGAAATGTAGCTTTGTGTTCATTAGTGAAGGCAGCTGGAAGAGAAAAAACATGACAGACAAAAGCTGAAATCCACATGAAGAAAAGTCTTTTTCCTAAAAATTACTGCCTGAGTTAGCAATGGTCAAAACAGACACTCCACGTGTATCTTCTCAGCAATCAGCATGTCTGTTCCTACAGAAGGCTCCCTATCCTATGGAAGGTCTAATGTCTGTAGCCATGAATAGAGCTGTTGGATGGCACTTACACAAACCTTCTCATACCCACAAATCCATCTAAAACTGTGACAAAAAAGACAGTGTCATATTTTGAAATCAGTGAGCAACATTTATTATATTGAAAAGGAAGATATGCTTAATGTATAGTGGATGACAGTATAAGAAACACAGGTTTAATTATATGATTTCAAGTTAAAATGTGACCAGTGACATAACTAAAATACTATTGGACTGGAACCAGCCCAAACGGGCTTCAAGCAGTGAAGGTTAAAAAGTGGTACATCCATGCAATGGAATACTACTCAGCAATACAAAAGAATGAACTACTGATATATGAATTTCAAAATACAGTGAGTGTAAAAACACAATCTCAAAAGGTTGAATACTATTATCCCATTTCTATAACATCTTGGAAAAGGTGAAATTGTAGGAACATAAAAAAGATCAGTGACTGTCCAGTTGGGAGTAAGGGAGGAAAGAATAATTACCCTGGGGTGTATGAGGGAATGCTTTTGGGTGGTGGAACTTTTCTATACAGCGATTGAGATAGTAGTTATGTGACTTTATGGTCTGTCTACACTTACAGACTATACTTGTAAAAAGTACATTTTACTATGTGCTATTTAAATAAATGAATAAAAATCTCATAAAAGTAATACTGTCAAATATGGGGAGGTGGAGGAAAGAGGGAATTTATGAGTATTGTTAAGTAAGCCAAATATTTAGTTTTATAACAGAAAGTTGATATATAAGGTCCAAAATGGATAAATCTAGAAATAGGAGAAGAAACATTATTTAGAGACATAGAATTAACCGTCAGATAAATTCAAAATAAAATCTGTTAAGTGCTTTTGAGAAGTGAGACTGGGAGTGGAGAGGGGTGGGAGCAGAGAACTGTTGTTTATTATAAGCTCTTCTATGTTATTTCATATTTTAAAACTATGTTCATTTATTACTTTGATTTAAAAACAAATGTAGTAGAAAATGCACTGGAACAAAAAATATACAAAGTAGTTAAGACAGTCATGGTGCTAATTGTTATTAGTTCATTAAAAGAAAGATTCATGCCTATATTGTTTGATCAATTTCTCATGCCTGTATCTTGTAATCTGAACAACTACTTTGAAGATAACAATATGCAATGTACTAACCATTGTTACTCTCCTACAATCTTGTTTTGATATTTTGTGCCATTGTTTTTATTGTTTGCTTTTTTTCTTTAAAATAATAAAAAAGGTCTTCACTGGACGGGGATTTGATCTTGCAGTAGTTGAGAGAATCCCTTCTCCCTCTGAACCTTTATTTCTATATCTGAGTGATAAAGAGATTAGTGCAGATGATCTTTAAGATCTCTGTCATCCCTAAAGACAATGGAGAAATTAGATTATTTTCATATTCATAATGAGCCATTGTTGAATGCTAAGAAACTGACCTTTTTAATTTTTAAAGCTGGTAAGGAATAAATGATCAAATTAGAAAACTTTTTAAAAAACAACAACATAGGTATGAAGACATAGATTAGTTATAAGATTTACTTGGAATAACAATGGCCAACAGAGCCAGGTCTGGGGCTCATATATCTTTGTGGTCCCTGTCGTTGAACTATGCAGCTTCTCCAAGGCCTAATGGAATTGTTTCCCAGCAACAGCACTGACAAAAAATGTCCTGGGATGACACCCGGGTTGTAATTCAAATGCTGACATGGCTTTATAGGCTAAGGAGATGACTCCAGATTTTGGATGTGGTCCTTGATTTATGTATGTATGATTCAATGCCATAGGCATCCTGAAATGAGCCAAGGCTATGCTAAAATTCAATCTGGGAGCTTTGTTTCCTAATAACTTCCCAATAAGCTGTGTTTGGCAGATGCTATTAGCTTACTGACTTCTCCTTCTTTTTGATAGGAATCACTTCATTCAAAAACACCATTGTCATTCTAATTTAAAATAATGGCCTTATCTATTTCTCTTCATCAGTCCTTTATCTCTATGAGCCCTAAGCCTGAGACATATCTCACTAAAATTCATCAAGTAGGACAGAAAATATGCTCCTTTGGAAACTTACCAGAAATTGGTAAATTTAAAAATATTGTTGGTATGGTTTTGCAGTCCTCCTAGGAAGAGATTTGAAACAGACTCCTAACTTTGACCATACCATCTTCCAGGGAGAGATCTTCCATGGCAACCAGCAAGCAGGCTGAGAGGATATGCCTTTTTCAAGCCCGCCTAACCTCCTAGAGCCTACAGACTCACCCTCTCTTCACACAACATCTGAGGCTTGTAGAATAAGGACACCATTCTGCCTCACCTACCATTGTTCTTTAGTGAAAACAACACCAACCTTTTAAGTTCCATCTAGCTTCAAAGGCTGTGGTTATCTGTCTAGGCCTCAAGGGAGACCTCTTTGTGACAATGTTCACAGTGCTCTTCTACTTCTAGAATCTTCTTTAGCCAATAATGCATTAAAGCTAGAGCAAGAATTTTCAGTCAGGCCTCCTACTGGTGCCTTGTCTACTTTAGCAGCAAGACTGTTTGTTTTCAAATCTCCATAGAAAACACTTGTTGGCCAACTTCTGTACCAGCCTTCTATCAGTGCTTCCACCCAAGCCTGGCTTTCTGCCCAGTTCTGAAGACTGCCTCACCTACTGCCTGTCCTTTCCTTTGCAACAGGTGGCCCAGAGATCTCAAGTACTTAGCTTCAGCTGCCAGCATAGGGAAAGAGAGGCCCCTGTAGCTGAGCCTGTGACAAAGACAGCATTTGTTCCCACTCTGGTATTCTCAATGTCAACAGCAGTGACAGGCTCCAAAGGAGATCATGTCCTGTCACTGCCCATTGGTGAGAACTCAACAAGCCCAGGGATGTTCATATATCAAGCTTTGACTCTCCCCACAGTGCTGTGCAGCAGTACTAGTATAACTTTACAGTGGGGAAGCAAAGTGCCTGGGGGCTACAGATTTGCTTGAGAGAAAGATAATTATTTCGTTCAGAACATGAATCCGGGGGCTGGGGATTTAGCTCAGTGGTGTAAGTGCCTGCCTGGCAAGTGCAAGGTTGTGAGTGACCACAGTGATACCACCTAAAGTGATGGATGATGCAGAGGAGGTGCTGTGAGGGAAGAGGTGGCTCAATACACTGCATGGGCAAGGCAAACTGAGACTGTGCCCAAGACCATCTCTCCCAGCAGTCCAGGTGGCATTCTTGATTCCTCCTACCAACAAAATTGACTACATCCCACACTAGGATGACAGAGATAACTCAGACAAGCCCTTGTCCTCAAGACATGCTTAGTTGGACGAGGGTACCACAGCCTCCGTGGTGACTGGGGGCTATGATAAAGAGATCAGCCTCAGACTCGAGGAAGTTCATGCTTTCCCTGAACTCGCCAATACAAAACAGAATTTGTGTTTTTTTTCTAACTGCAATGATAGCTATGTACTGAACTCACTTTGATTCTCTCCTTGAGTATAGGATCCATTTTGTCATTAACCTGGCAAGACTGCTTATCATAATGTATAAAAGCAAAGCTCTGATATATAATGAACTTCTCATATCACTTGATGTTGAGTTTATCTAAAGGATGATGAGCCTGGGTGGCCTGGAATTAATCAGGTGAAAATCACTAAAAGCAGGCCTGGGCGTATCCTGAGGAGACAGAATATTTCTTGCTGGTCTTGAGGAAGCAAACAGCCAGGTTGTAAAGAGAGAGGCTGCCTCTATAAACTGAGCTCCTCAGTACTAAAAGTTCCTCAGTGGCGAGGAAAACATCCATTCTTCTGACAACTTGAACAAGCTTGGCAGAGGACCCCAACCTCCAAATGACAATGTAACACCTGGACTGCAGCCCTGTGACACCCTGAGCAGAGGCCCAGCTAAGATATGTCCAAGGAAATGGATACTGCAAATGTCTATTATTTTAAACTGCAGCTATCTTCTACACTTGTTTTGTTTTTGTTGTTGAATTTTTCTTTTCAGCAATCAAATGGTGCCATTTTCTAGTACCTCAATAAGTGAAACATGGAGTTACAATAGGACTACACAACTCTCTTCCTAGATATGTATCCAGATAATTAAAAAATGGTGTTCATATAACAATATATCCATGAATGTTCATAGGAGGATTATTCACAATGGCAAAAAGGTGGAAGCAATTCAGATGTCCATCAGCCGATGAATGGATAAGCAAGAAGCGATGTACTCATGCAGTGAGTATTGTTCTGCCATAAAAAGAAGTTCTGATACTTCCTACCCCATGGATGAATCTGGAAAGCATTATGCTAAACACTTTAAAGAAGTCAGACACAAAAGAACACAATATTGTATACTAATTATGTCAAATATCCAGAAGAATTCAAAAATACATCAGTTTTTACACAGGGCCGAGAGGGGAGAAGGGGATGTTCTATTCAGTGGCAATGGGTGCAGGATTTCCCTCTGGAGTGTTGAGCGCTCTGCAACTAAAGTGGTGGTGGCTACACATCACTGAGAATGTACTTTTTGCCCCTGAATTATATAATTTAAAGCTGTTGGGACAGGAATGTTTGCTCTATGTATTTTATAACAATAAAAATGTGGTGCCATTCTTTCTGCTAATGCTGACATCATCTCCTATCATATGTGCTAGAACACACTCATTTTGCCTGGATAACCCCTACTTATCTGCCAGGACCCACCCACTGCAAGGAAGCCAGTTCGTGCTCCCTGTCCAGGTCCTGGTCTTCTGTCTCATCAATTCAAGCCCCTTGGACTTCTTCACTAGTATCACTTGATGACTGGATTACATCATCACTTATGCATCATTTGTTTAATTCCTTCCTTTCGCACTAGATTATGAAGGCAGGGATCATATCTGCCTTGACCACTGCCTAGAAGGGTAACTGGCACAAGCTGGGCACTCAAAAACTATTGGAGGAGTTTTCAAAAGAATGAGAAAGATATATTTTCTTTTATTCCTAAATTTTTATTTACCAATTTATCTATCTATTTTTGCAATGCTGCAGATAGAACCCAGGGAGGGCCTTGTGAATGTTAGACAAGTCCTGTGCCACTAAGCCAATAGCTCTATCCTTGAAAACACTTTCTAATGCTATTCTGGGTAATTTGAAAAGCATAAAGCATTATCTCTAATGCTTTCAAAATGGAGGTAGTCAGTTGAAATGAATGGCCAGTGTCTTAGTCTGCTCAGCCTGCTATAACAAAAAAACAATAAACAAAAGAACTTTATTTCTCACACTGCTGGAGGTTGAAAAATCCAAGGCCAAAGTGCCCACCAATTGAGTCCCTCATGACAGCACTCTTCTTGCCTCACAATCCTTTCCTTGGTACGTATATGTGTATGCAGGAAGAGTGACCTCTGGTGTCTTCTTATAAGGACACTAATCCTATCATGGAGGCTCCACCCTTAGGACTGCATCTAAACTTATTTAGCTGCTGACAGGTTCCATCTCTAAATACCATCACTTTGGTGGTTATGGCTTCAGTATAAGAATTTTGTGGAACACAATTTAATCCAGGGCAGCCAATACACGTTAAGTAGATATTGTACCTTAATGGAAGGAGTCATATTAACATTGGTATTTTCACTGTATTTTGCCCCTCCCAATGCATTAATGGTGGCTATTCACCTTTGGCTCCTGCATCTCCTAAAAATCTATTCTTTGCCTTTTTTTAGGGTTCTAGCATCATCTCAGAACTTTCCGGAAACTACAAGAGAACAGTTTTTCTTGCTCCTTTATTTTTGTTGTAGCATTAAGTCCTCCCAGAAACCTTTGCTAATATTAAATCTCACTCCTGTCACCCTTACTGTGCCCTCTGCTCAGTTCAGACACTTACTGTTTGCTTTTTATTCACATGAACAAGACAGAAGGATTCTTTTTTTTTTCCATTGATTGACACAGCAATCCATGTACATCTCACAGCTCCAAAGCTGTTTGGGAGTGACACGCTAGGGGCCAGTAGGTAGGAGGATGACAGGTAGGCTGGGGTCTTTCAACTGACATGCATGTAACAACCAGTAATCTGGGCCTCGCACAACCATAATTCTATGAAATAATCCATGTTAAAATGTGACACACCTTGAGCACTCAATAAATGTTAACTATTATACTTTTATAACAAAGGTATTGTATACACCAATTAAAACCACATTCTTGGGCTGTGTATATAGCTCAGTGGAACAGTGCCTGTCTGGTAAGTACAAGGTCCTGAGTTTGATTCCTGGTACCAAAAAAAAATCACATTCTTGAATAATATTTAGGCATACACGAAAGTTGTTAGGTGAGAGAAGATTACTAAAAGTATTTACAATAGTTTTCCACTTAAAAAGTGTAATACAGAAATAAATGAAATATTATACAGTAATGTAAAACTCTGAATGTAAAGTTAGGGCTGTTTTTTAGTCTGTGCACTGTCACTTATTAGCTGTATGATCAAGAGGATGTTACTTCACTCCACTAAACTCTAGTTTTCTTATTTACAAAATAGAGATGATATAAACACATATATTTGCAGGATATACTTGCATATCTAGAAAACCCAAAAAGTATGAGGGAGTTGTAATTTCACATCAGAATCAGTGAGAGAGTTCAGTACAGTAATTAGATGCACAGTGAAAATTCAGAAATAAAAACTTTCTCATAAATATTGTGAAAAAGACACCAGTCACAAGGAAGATAAAGGTTTAATGCAAAAAGCTGGCTGTTTCCTCTGTCCAACTCTAGATCACATGTGGAATCCTAGGTTTAGATGCAGTTCCCTGTGCCATGGATTTCTAGGCCTGTAAGAGTCTGACCTGCGCCCTCTCCTGTTCGGTGTCTCAGGCCCGGTTTAAGGCGCTCTCCCCCAGCAGGGATCCAATTGGCCTCAAGCACATACTGGCCTGCAGGAATGCTACCCTGCCTCCTGGTTATACGATTTTTTAGCTTCCTTCTTACCTAGACAGTTTTGCTCCCTGAACAACAATTTAATCCCATTAGAGAGCATTTGCTTTAAATTTTCAGGAAGACAATTCTAGAAAGGTAAGGAATATAGCTCAATGTTAGGGTGCTTTCCTGGCATACATGAGGCCCTGGGTTCCATCCTCAGCACTGCAAAAATGATAAAATTAAATTTACAAAAGAAGAGCCTCACTGATCATGGTGGAGCATGCTGAAATCCCAGCTACTCATGAGACTGAGGCAGGAGGATTGTGAGCATGTCAATTCAGCAAGACCCTGTCTCAAAATAATAATAAAAATGATTGAGAATATAGCTCAGTGCTTGTCTACAATTTGCAAAGCCTTGAGTTCAGTCCCTAGTACCACAAAGAATTAGCATAGCTCTCCCAGTGAAGTTTTCTCATAGTCATTAATATGAGGGATTTAAATTCTAGCTCTCCATTTACTAACTGCTTTCCCTTAGGTAAGTCCATATAAACCCTTTCCATCATTTTCCTCATCTGGAAAATGGATGAAAATAATAGTAACTCATTTTTAGGAATGTTGGGAAGATGAAATGAGATTCTGTGTCCAAAGGGTATAGCACAGTAACTGACCACATAAGAAGCTCTCAATGTATAGCAACTGCTCTCATTAAAACAGGGAGACTTGACCTTAAACAAACACTAAAGGTTTCATCTCTTGTAAGCTAAAAATTGCTTGTAGCAATTCAAAAGTGTTTCCTGACGGGCAAATTTTCAAAAGTATTAGCATCTGATATTTAGTCTGGGGGCTCCCAAACACAACTGAACAGATGTTTGTACATGAGGAAATACATCTCTACAGAAACACGTAAGGAAATACACACTCCACACACTCTTCTATAAGCACTGGAGCCACAGGACTCTATTTATCCAGAAAAGGCAATTCATAAAGCAACAAGGTTATTTTTATATTCCTTTAAGGTTTGTGGAAACAAAATCCTCTTTTGTCAGCCGGTGTGCCCCTGACACAATGAAGCTGAGCTTAGGCCGAGTCCTGCCTCTGTGGATAACCTTGGTCAAGTGCACGACTCCCCTCAAACCCCAGAATGCTTTGGGTCCCACTGTTCTGTGTGTGAGGTATAAGGGGATTGGGCCAGGCATGGGCCTACCAGGCACAGGATGCAGGTAGAAATAGTGCTTTAAAGCCTCAGAAGAGTCTCCACACAAAATTACCTTGCCTATCTCTTCAAGTCAAATGCTCAAATCTGAGGTAGAAATGATCAGGACTACCCAGGAGCAAAGCCCCTCGGCAGACTTCCTTCTGTACCCTTCATGGTATAAGGCAGTGGTCAGTTCAGCGCAAGACCAGGTGCACGACTGACCTGTGCAGGCTAAGAGAGCCCCTCCCACCGACATGAAGAGCTCTACCAGGCCTATTACATTAAATTGAACCCCACGAAGAGGGTGAAGAGGGTGAAGAGGGGGCGACTATAGAGGTGCTTTGTCACTTCCCTGCCCTGAAATTTCCCTCAATGTAGGGCACTGACTTGCACATAAGTTAGGGTAGTTTCTATGCCAAAGAACCCTCTGTGTATCCTTTGGTGAAGAGCCATTTTGCATTATGAAGAGATGCCTCTTGTTTTAACCTCTTTGCAAGTTCTTTTGCCTGATTTCCTTAAAGCAAGGCACATGCTTCTGCTTTGGTAGGGGCATGTCTCCTGCTAGTGAAATATAAAGAACAAAATGGATTTCCTCCTTGCAGAGAGAAAAGTCTTTGTGAGACTCTAGGAAAAAGATCCAGAGACCAGTGAGCTCTCTCCTCATTCTCCTTTCCTTGTTTTCAAGGCCTCGTCCTTGTCCACGCTCTGATCACTGATGTCTGGATTTTTATTCTCCATTCCTACCTGCCCTCTCTGACTCTATTCCTTTTCTTTACAACATTACGACACCTCACTGCCCCTCACTACTCCTCCTACACCCTTATTGAGTTGCACATATTTTCAGAGAAATTCACTGAGTTTCTTGTATCTCATCCAAGAACAACAGACATTAGGTTAAAAACTTCTACTTTAAGCAAGCGTAGTTCTGTATCTTAAAAAGTAATAAATTAGGGGACAATGATTCCTTTAAATAATAAGCGAATTTAGGGCACAAATACCACGGTTTACTTTATGAAAATTTTGTTCTCAGGGCTTAATCACTCGCATGAGATTCATTTATGATTAATGCCACTCTTTATTCCCCTAGTACCCCACATAGTCAGAAATGATGATGGAACCGGTGACCAACATCAGAACTGGCCAGGAAAACAGAACTAAAGCTATACATAGGGCAGAGGTAAGATTTAGATCACTTTAGGTGATAAAAAGTAGGCAGCCACTTAGCAGACAAGTGTGATTTGCTGGGTTGGAACTGCACTATTTGACACTGACAGGCCCATCAGCGCCATGAGTCAAATGTATATAAACCCAAGTTTGGAGCACAAATCTGCTCCTACTAAGCAGCTGATGGCTTCACAAGAGTCCAGGGACCTTCAGAGGCAGACTCAGGATATGATGGGTCACTCACCTGAGTCTACAGTCACCCTTTTTACACTGGCCCCATGTTATTCCAAATAGCAACAGTTAGTTGCCTCCCAACTAGAAGCCTCATTGTTATTTTACAAAAATACTAGATAACCCCAACCCAAGTCATTCCAAAGCTATTTCCTTCTGGCTTCTTGTGCTGTGAGCAGAATAGGTCTTACTGTAATCTTCAGTAGTATTGTTAGCTATAAGAAGATACTTCTTCTTTTGGACCCACTTCACATAAAGGGTACCTAGTTGCAAGGCGTAGTTCTGATGCAATGGTCACAGCACTTTGTCCTTTCAAAACTATTTGATTGGAAAGGAAGAGCCCTAGTTCCATCACATACTGTCTCTTCACATCTCTGCTCCTCAATTCCCTGTCAGACAGCTAACATTCTTACCTTGCTTATCTCTCAGGCAGGCGCCTTGTTAAATAAGATAGTGGGCATACAAAGAGCTTACCAATCAGAGATGGGATAACTCATGACCATTGTTCCATTCAAGCTTCAAACCAACTTCGTGAACCGCATGTGACCTTTAGTGGTCTGTCATGTATTCATTCACTCTCCCTCCCTTGCTTCTTTCCCACTCTCTTATTCAGAAAAGAACAACAACAACAAAAACCAGTTATTTAAAACATATTCCTAGGCATTACATGTGGCCTAAGGAAGTTTTTACACAGTTGCGAACAAGCTTAGAAATGTGTAAGAACTCCTCTAAGTTCACACTGCTAGGTGGCAAGAAACTGGGATCTTCCCTTGTCCTCCTCTGCCTCTCCCCAGACTGGGTGGTTTCCCTTACTCCTCAGTGCTTGTCCCAACACATTCTCCTCCTTGGAGTAACCTTTTGTTACTCCCTTATGGAAAATAAATTCTTGATTCTCTTTGTGAGCTCTGAGGCAGTCATTCCTGTTTTCTCCTTGTGAACATGAGGGTAGGAACAGGGAAGGGAAGGGGAGAGATGAGGCAGGCTCGTCAAGCTTGAATGTTCAGTGTCTGAACCGTACAGTTTCTATGACTTTCAGGAGATGGCTGAGTAGGTTCACGTTCTCCCTTTCTTTGCCCTCTTCTCTAATTCAATGGTTATTAAGAAAATGTGTTGCTCCCAAATGCATCAGGTATCTCCAACTTTCTAATTGAGCAAGGCAAACTCCTTCCCAGCCAAGAAATATTTATCCAAATTTCAGTTTCACTGGATTAATGGCTTAAACTGGTAAGCAATCCAACTGAAGGTCAATGTTCATTTCCTAAAGTTGTTCAGTGTCTGTGTGGTATTCAGACCCTAATATCATAACTCTACTCCAGATTGCAAACTCCTCAGAGAGTATCCTGGAATTGGAAGTCAGCCCACATTATTTTGCGATTGGTCAGCATAAATGATCCTCTCTTTTGAGTTCAAGGTAGGTTCAGATTTGAAACTGTCTTGAGATAAAGCAGATCAGTCCCAATTCACCCCCCCCAGGGGAAGGTCTCTGAGAAGGGAAAGGGAAAGGCCCTGCAGTCAGGGGAGACATCTGCTTTGGCTCCCCTTGGCTTTGGACTGTACCAGTTGGCAGATCGAGCTCTGTGTAAATGCTGGCCAGACCAAAATGGTGCCGAGACAGCCACAATATTTAGAAAAAAGAAAAGGAAACATCTGCAAATCCTGCCCTGGTGCTGAGTGAGGATAGCCTGCTGCTTTTCCTCATGGACCCACAGTGGGCTAGCTCCTGAGTGATCAGAAAGCTTCCCTGAAATAAATGCATTTAAAAGATATTTTTCCATTCCCCCCACTCGAGGAAATTCTTGTGTTTAGTCATCCTTACTACATGGGCTGAGTCAGCTAGTTCTGCTTTAACCACAGCTGCCTTCAAATGGTACGTTAAGACCAGTTAGTTGAGCGAGGTGGCTTGGCTGAAAACACTTTGACAGCCTGAGCTCTAAAATCAGATGGATGAAGTAGAGGGATCACAATTTGGGGCCTGCTCAGTACCTGTAAGTCCTTCTGGAAGGGCCTCAATTACTCTTTAGCATGTTGGTGGTATGGAACATTCCAGAATTAGTAGAGACAGCAATTTTTATACCTTTATGAGACTATTATATTACAGTTGCGTGAACTGTGGCCTAGGATTTAAGTCCTGGATCTGTCAATAATGTGCTATATGACTATAGGAAAATTGTCCCACTCTCTGGGTCTTAGGGTTCTCATCCTTAGGACAGAGTCTTGGTAAGATGATCTCTTTCTACTCTGATGATCCATGAAACAATACAGGATGGATAACCAGCCTCTCTTTTCCCCAATTTACTAGGGAAACACATTACTAGGGAAACCTGTTTTGAGAATCCAGCCGAGTGTTTTTACCATCTGTGGTAAAAATGTCTTCCCTGGCTCTAACAACAATCTATTTTTTATTGTTTGGACCTCTGTAGACATGGAGAACCCCCAGGGAACATTCTTTTGTTAAGATCCTTTGTCAACTCCAAGAGCCTTCAAGTCTCGTCTGTTAAATCTTGTGCAAATGTGGGAGAGGTTTAAATGACCACACTTTCCCCATCAAATTATTTTCCATTCTTTTGGTAATTGGCAGTAACTAGTGAACCTAGGGAGACTAAGGCTGGGGTAGGCCATCCATTGTACATGAAGTTAGCTCTGTAGGGGAAATGTTACTTGTTTAAGAGCAGACAAAAGTTACCCTAGGCCAAAAAGATGATCTTGGACACAAGAGGAAGGATGTCCTTGAGTAATGCAACCCTCTAGCCTCCTGGATTCATATCTGAACACATGAGCCCAATGACGAAATTCTTAACAATTGCTGATTGTGCATGCCAGATACTTCTGTACTCTTTACATGCTCATTTGATTTTATCTAATCTTCATAACTTTGCAGTTTAAGATTATTATCCATATTGTAAGATTAGCAAATGGAGGCACATAGAGTTTATGGACTTGCTTGATTTTAAACAGCTAGTGAGCAGGAGAGCTGGCTCAGAGATCTCCACTATGAACCATCATGTGTCTGAGCAGGGCCAGCTTCATGGGAAGAACGAGGATGGCACTGATGATTCTGGTTCCTGGAAGGACTGACTGCCTCACCTGTCTCATGTGCCCACATCTCTGGTGAGGTCTAGGTACCTTCCTGGTTTCCATGGCATTCCATGCCCCTTCTAACAGAGGAAAAATCTTTGTTATGTACAGCTACAAAGTGTTGACTTAATGACACTGCAAATGAGCTGTGCTTTTCCCTTGAAAGAGAAACATAGAGAAAGAATGTTATATAAATTGGGCTTCCCCAAGCTAAGGAAAGTGTTGGAAAATAGCCACATTCCGCTCTGCTGGTAAATCCATTAGATTTGTCAAATTCCAGCATTTGGGAAGAACTAATAGCTTTTATAGTTCAAGAACTTCATATTACAGATGAGGAAACCAAGGCCAAGAAAATGGTATCAGAGACTGAGGATGAGCACTGAGAAGGCTCTTAAAAGCATGTAAAAAGGAGAGGAATGACAGTTGGCTTAATTTGTAATTCTCCTTTAAGCCAACCCTAAAAGGAAATCTCCAAGATAGCTTCATTCACACCAGAACTATGCTTTCCATGTGCCACCCCGACCCCTTGCCTAACAACGATTCCACAAGCACAGGCTTCAGATGCCAAGCAACTGCTACCACTTTCAGATGATCAAGGTTCATGGTGAGATAGTAACGTTCCACAAACCTTTAACACCAGACCCGCTTACTTAACAGATCCCACACTAATATTCACCAACAACCCTGGGAGAAACCACCTCACTAAAAAGAAGCTGTTCAAACATTGGACTGATGACTGTGACTTAAAGATAATTCTGGAAGCCTGCTGTAATGAAAGCTGACTGGAGTCATCTTACTTTTCAGTATTGACTGTGCTGACATTATTGAAAATATCTCCAAGCCAAAGACTCGTAAAGTATTACTTTAAAGTAAATTTTATGGCAGTATAAATTTTCACTGATCCCAACACAGGAGTCAATATGGAAAATCTAAAAGAAGGACCTGGGGCTTTGTATGTGTTTAAAGCCTCCTAGGAATTGGCCCAGGGGAACAGTATCTTAATGACTGTTTTCAAAGAAATACTAGTACATTGTTCATATTCCCCAGTGTCAACCCACGATGTATTTTCCAGTCTCTTCCTCCTAAACTTGGGGAAAGGTATCAGAGTTTAAAAATAAAAGTTACTAAGCTGGAGACCCGCCTGCTTCGCCTGCTGACTGAGCTGATACATATAGTAAAAGCTGATTAAGTGTCATGTCTCCTAGGTGCAACTACAGCAAGACTTGAACAGATTGTTAAAATGTCCACATCTTGTTTGGGGGTAGAACCTATTACTGCCTACCAACTTTTCCATGTGGAAAGTCGGCCACACACCATCTTAGAAAGAACCAAATGAGCTCGGCTTCATTTTATAGGATGGCTGAAGCCCGATTACCTTTCACAATCAGCCAGCCTTTAATTCATCCCAGGTTGCAGCCAGGCTCCAGGAACAGCGAGGAAGAAGCTTGGTTTGGAAGAGAAGACAGAGAGAAGGGGGAGAGATGATAGGGGCATGTGTACACATATGCGTGGCACACAGGATCGGTTTTGAAGATTTTTATGGATAGTCAGTACTTTTAAACTAGGAAAAAAGCTACCTTTGTAGAGTTAGGGGATAACATTTCATTGCAAAAATAAATGATTTGGTCATTACCATTTCATGGTTGCTGGCAACCACCCGCCTCTGCTTTCTAACAATTTCCATTTTAGGCACTGACAAGCCCTTCAAAATGATTCAGCCAAATATCCACCCAAAGTTGCGTATTTGGCAGTTTCCTACTGAGAAGTCTGGGGCCTCTGGGCAAAAATGTCAGAAAGGGCTCTCTCCTTCTCTGTCCATTGTGAAACAAACTGATCGCCATAAACAGTCACTGGGGGCTCCTTGGGCAGCCATGCCGGAGGAAAGTGGAAGATCGGAAGTTGTTGGCAGGGGCTGCCTCCTTGGCTCCAGTTCTTGCTCTCCCTCTCCATTGCTGCCTGCACTTTTCCTGAAGGCCAGCGCTGCCTCAGTCATTAACCCTAACCAGTGAGAAACGCAGCTCTTAGACAAGCAAGCATCGCCTGCAGACAGAAAGTGATGAACAGAAATGGCAATCACTGTGGAACAAGTCTCTGAGATGGTAGGATTTAGCACTACTTTGGAAGCTCAGCTTACCCAACTGGCTGAACTGAGAAGCAGGCGATGACCATGGATCCTCACTGGGCAATGTCGAGGTTAGTCTCTGGGACCCACCTGGGTTTTCGGGTCCTAAATAACCACAAAGCCTAGACTACTTTGGTTTGCAACCAGGCAGCAAAAGGAAGAGCAACTGTCAGCCTCCTGCTTGACCAGAAATCTCCGGAGCCTGTACCCTCAAGGTGCTTTCACTTTCCCCTCATCCTGAGAAGTGATTCCTCTGGCTCATTAAGTAACTGACCACTTCCTCTTTATCCAGGACTCACTCTAAATGTCAGGCCGCTTTGGTGAGTCCATCCGATCCCTCTGCCCAGGCCCCACCTTGACTTTCTCTTTTTTTGAATCTCATGATTTTGAATCTCTTGAATCACCATTTGTAATTCAAGCCAGCTCCTCTTATCCATGGGTTGCAACCAACTGCTGATTCATAATATTTGTGTAAAAAGTTGTATCTCACTGAACATGTACAGATTTTGTTCTTGTCATTATTCCCTAAACAACACAGTATACTATTTATATAGCATTTACATTGGAGTAGCCAATGTATAGGGGTGTGTCCTGGGAAAAAAATTACCCATGGACACTGAAGGATGACTGCACATACTTAGTTGTGTGTGTGGATGTTTTAAAAACACTCATCTCTCCCGTGAAACAATAAGTTTTGGGAGGCCAGAAAACAATTGTTTTGTTGAATTCTGTACATCTAGTATCACTTTACATAGTGCCTGGCACATAGAAAATGCTCAATAAATATTTATTAAATAAATGAATCAATGGACAACACATGGTAATCTGTGCTAGTCCATTCCATAGAAATTTAAAAAGCAGGATTATTGTTTCCAGAAGTAGGTCTTTCTCTGAAAACTTGTGCATCTGACTCCATTGCAACCTGTCTGTCTGGGACAGCTAGTCCCAGTTAGCTCCATCCTCCTTCCAACTCGTATTTTTTTACTTGATTCATGCTGCTCATATCTGAGCACCAGGGCCTAGGCAATAGTCAATGGTAGTGCTGGGGATTTGTCAAGCAGAGCTGGCACTATCAGCAGTGTATTGAAGTATCATCACTTGGTGGGAGCCGACCATTATTCTGAATACTCAGTTATGTCTTCCCTTCAGAAACTATTTTTAAGAAATTATTTAGGTTCTCCATCTGAAAAACAAAAACCAACCTTCTCAGCTACAGATAAAGTCAAATTGCCATTATCTCTCAGAACTGCCCTCTTTTTGGTTGTCAGCCTATCCTGGGAGCCTCTCAAAAGGCCATCTGCTCCAAGAAATGACAGGCACAGCCATCAGCTGCTCAACACCTCAGCTTAGCTCCTCTTCCCTTAATGGTAAGCAAAGAAGAGAGATGAGTTACCAGGATTCTAACATGTGAAAATAGTTCCCAGAGGGTACTGTACTTTCTGTTCCCCTTCTTCCTGTCATTAGCTCCCACAATATGGGTGTGTGTTGAGTATGGGAGAAATGAAAGGCTTTGTTATTACATTTTTTGAAAGGAAAGCAACTCATTTATTTCTGCAATAATACATCATTCCTTCGTGCTACCAAGGAAAGTTTTTCTCAACCATACTTTAAAATAATAATAATAATATCTCTCCTATGATGATTTCCCCCCCAAAGGCTACCAATGTTTAAGATATGCTGCTTTCAACCCAGAAATTCCACTGCTTGGGCTTGATCCTACATGTGTACATACATATGCAAACATATGTACGTCTGTGGTGCTCACCAAAACAGTGCTTGAGAAAGTGGTACTACAACCGAATGGGATCCTAAGTAGTCATGAAGAAGGTAGGAAGGATTTATATGTATTGTCATGGCGTCTTAAAATGAAAATGGCAAAGTCTTGCACAGTAAGAGCCCTTGTTCTTACTGTCTGCCAGTTCTCCCTTTCAGCTGTTTCACAAAATTCTTGCTGTTCATTCCCTTTCATCGGGTCAGCCTCCTAACTTGTTCCTTGGGCCCAGGACCTCACTTTTGCAGTTCCTCTTTGCCACCAGCTGGAGGAACATACTAACATCGCAATTTTGTCAGATCTCTCTTCTGCAAAAGGAGAGTCTTACCTGAGTCATCAAAATGACAGAAACAAGATTCAGGGGGTGTGTCTGTGCTCTGGAATTAAGAAAGATGGGGATCTGAGGGTGGTTTTTACTGTACTACTGACAGGCTATTTTACTTAGGACAAATGACTTAAACTCTAGCCTCAGTTTCCTCACCTGGAAAATGGATGTAGTGCCTATGTCACTACTATGATGAAATAAGAAAACATGAAGTAAGCAGGAAAGGAGGAAATAAGAAAACTACCTAAAAACTCACTCTGCATGGTATCTGGCACATAATAAGAGTTCAAGAAATCATAGCTGTTATTAATATTTTTTGATAATAACCACGTGTCAGTTTATGGGAAGTTCTTTGAGAAATTCTTTGTGGCTGCATGACACATTTTAGAATAAGAAGATTTGCATATTTCCATTATATTTACCAAGTACCTTGTAGCTAGTAAGTACAGAAATGTTGCCTTTTTTTCAGTCTGTGTGTTTTTTCATACACACTGTTAAGGCTGTACCTTTCTCTTGTACTCCAAAATCTGCCTGACAGGTCGAAGTGAAGTGAGTATGTGCGATCATGTTTCCTAGCATGGTTTCCAGCTCTGATGTTAGATTCTTCTATGATGTAGCTGAAGTCCTCTCATTATACCCATCCTGGTTCTGGGGCTGAGTTGCTTCAAAATGGAATTAGCTATTCTGTGGAATAGTTTCACACATTTCAAAGAGTTCATCTGTTGAATTTTGTGAGGTTCACTTCAGCTCCCAGTTCCACATCCAATTATGCCAAGAAAGAGGCAACATGTTGAACTCTGATCAGCTTTGATGGCAAAGAACATTTCTTTCCATCACCACCTCCATTCTCAGTAACTGTCATCCTCACAATTTCTGTGCCTTAATCTCTTACAGGCAAATGCTGACTGCCTGATTATTTGTACTGGTGTTTGTAGTATGCCCTCACTTGGATTTGACCTCCAAAGTCTTTTTATTGAGAGTTTTTATATTAAACATGCACTAAGTCTGAAGTTGGATTTTTAACCGATTCCACATGAAGGAATGATTTTCAACCCATAACACGTGATCAACCTCTATTCTGCTTATGTGAATTCAGGTGGTATCATTCTTCCTATTATTATAGGAGCTGACTTTTGAGTATCAATATTTGTCTTATTCAGTTCCACTGAACTTCCCCAAGTGCCACTCCCACTTCTGAACCTTTAAAACATACATTCTGGAGAATGGTACACAGTGGAGCGACTTCCATGTTCCTTGTCCTTTTCCCCAGGGACAGTTGCTCCAGAACTTGGCCCTTGCTATCTCTTGTTATCTCTTGCACATGCAGTTGGAACAGGAGAGTCCCTGTAACAAGCAGCCAGACAAACTGTTCTAACGTCTAGACATGAAACACACAGCTTTTGAGCTGTCTCATGAAGCACTCCAGACCTTTGATGGGATCCTTCGGTTCTCAGGAGACCTTGACTTACTGGGCATTCACCTGGAAGTAACTGAGCTGAGGCAGGGCTCTCTGGAGTCTCCAGAAGTTTTTGCACCAGAGTCTCATCTTTAGTGTCAAGACACAACTAGTGTCTGACAGTAAGTTATTATCTGTTTCCAATAATCAGCTGCCAAAGTTTGCATATGATTTCTTTTGTTTTGTTTTGAGACACGGTCTTGCTATGTAGTTTACACTGGTCTTGAACTCAGTATGTACCCCAGGCTAGCTTCAAACTCACAGCAATCCCACTGCCTCAGCCTCCCGAATGCTGGGATTACAGGTGTGTGCCACCACACCCTTGCATATTATTTGCTTTAAAAAATAAGTTTGAGCAGGTTAAAGGACTTCTCTATAAATATGTCTCACTAACATGTCCGCCTGCTCTCATGAGTGGGAGAGAAAGGAGTGGGGTCGCATTCAGTCTCCTGGGAACTAAAGGAAACTCCCGGTGTGCTCAAAGGCATGTGAATGCTAGGGACACTCAGGACAGGTTCCTATCCCCAGCAACGTGGGCATTTTCACAAGAATTTATGAGATTATTCTCCTGTATATGGGTCTGTCACAATGAGGATTTAAGGGGGCCAAGCTGGGGCAGGTAGCACAAACTGCAAAGGCAGCTTGTGGCGTCTAAATACAGATTGGCTCTAAATAGGGATAAAAACATAATAAATAATGGAAAGACAATTTGGAATCTCAAGTACTAACGTGACCTTGTCCCAGTTACTCTATTTCCCTGATTCTTGACTGCTCGTTTTCTGAAGTGAGGACATTGCTATTACCTACTGCAGAGAGTTGTGAAGATTAAATAGGATAATGCAAATAAATCACCTATAATATGCCTTGAGTGAGCTAGGTATTCTCAAAAACGATAGCTGCTGCTACCTGGTGTACATCTGAACTGACTCCTCATGCCTATCACAATGACCAACACTTACTCGGTATTCAAACAATGCTGGTTTGACACCAAAAACAACATGCTGCATGATGCTACCTATACGAACTATCCAGAACAGGCAAAACCACAGAAACAGAAAGGCAGATCCACAGAAATAGATTTGTGATTCCTAGTAGAAGGGGTGTGAGGAATTATTTATTCAAGGGTCTGAGTCTCTTCTCAGAGGTGTGAAAATGTTCCACAACCAGACAGAGCTCTAGTAAAAAACTGGGACTGTACTAAATTCCATGGGCTGTGCACTTGAAAATTGATTAAAATGATAAGCTTTTATGTGATTTGTATTTTTCACTACCACAACAAAAATAATCATCGGTTGGATTAAGCACTTTAATGTACTGCCTTTCTCTAATTCGCAGAAAGCTCTTTCGAACAGGACTGGTAATTGGGTATCTGGTTGTGCCCCAGGGCAGGCTGAAAGGTACAGCAGTGGGATGCACACACTGGAGGAAGATGGTAAAAAAGATGCCTTGGCTCTAGCCTTTGTCATATCGTAGCTGGTGGCATCTTGGCTCTATTGGCCTTGCCCTCAACCTGTGCCCACGTAGGAGGAGTAAGAATAGCAGGAATAGGAAGGTTCCAGCAAGAAGCAAAGGATTAGGCTTAGGACCAGCAGAAATAGTGATGTACAACTCAAAGCCAACTGTTCCTTAGGCTACTCCAAGGCAACCGACTCTCGTGGAAGCCATGGACAGTTCTCTTGGAAAGCGCTGGTCTCTGTATTACTGCAAGAAGCCTGAGTTATGATCCGGCCTCCACTGTGCCCTTGTTGAGCAATCACCCAACACTCCAAATGCCAAGATTTTTGAGCTGCAACCAGGAATGTCCCTGGAGTGAATTAGGTTTTTCCTGGGAAGGGGGGGGGGGATTGAGCAATGGGCTTCACTCTGGGGTCTGAAGACTGACTGGAGCATTTGAAATTTGTTACCCAATAAAAACCTCTGCTAAGGCCCAAGACTGAAATAACTCAGCTGGGCTCTGGCCTCAGCAAGGCCCATTCATTAGCTAACACTTCTCATCTGTGATGGTTACAGACAGGTTTTTTCATGCCCCCCAAAATGGGCTTCAACGGTGCAGCTGGCAGACAGCTGTGGCCTCGCAGTGTTTACATTACCCAGACTAATGCAGTGTGTGCAGGAGACACAGAATGAATCTGATTTAGCTTTTGGAAAATGGGATTTTGAAAAGTTCCGTGGTTTTTCTCTCACCCCTCCTTTCCTGAGCAGCAGAAAGCCTGAAGGTGGAACAAAACAGGCACAACTAGGAAAAGGAAACTCTTGTTGCTTGCACTGACACTTTCCTTTGTTTGGGGCTTCTTTGTGTGACACCTCCAGGTGGTGGGAGCTAAGCTTAGAGCATAGGATTAAGGGGGCCGTGGCAGTTCATCACTCTTCTGAGCCTTACTGGTCAGCATGAGCTCTCCAGGGACTCAGCACAGCTGGCACAAGACAGCTGGGCAAAGGCCCATCGGCAGTGGTGTACTCCATCCTTTTCACCTCTAGACATGAAAACACAAAAGGGCTAGGGTCCCCACAGACAGCTGGACCCATGACCAATTCGTTCACAAAGTGGAAGCAGGGCTGGTTAATACTTCTGGGTCTGTAGGACTTACCAAACTGCCCCATGAGGGAACCTGCCCCAGGCCCGCAACCAGTTAGTTTATTTCCTCAGGTTGATATTGGCTAAGGTTCCCAAGTCCTGCCCATTCTTCCTTCAGAATGCATCTGACATCTCCCTTCTTTGTCATCACTGCCACTGCTTTCGGTTGGCGCCATATCTCCTTATATGTGTACTAAGGTAACATCCTTTTAACTGATCTCCTGTCTGCCTTCTCTTTTCACTGAGTCTTCCAAAGATCTAATATTCTATTAGGGCCTGTCTCACCTGGTCCTGTCCCATCCACAAATATTTCCTGAGTGCCAACCATGCTAGGCGTTAGAGAGATACACATCAACCAGACATTAGCTTTTTCCACAAATTAATCAGTTTAAGCAAGGAGAAGAACAAGGAAGTAACAGACTATAGGCAAATGTGCTGTAATAAGGCCCAGGGGATGATGGGAGCTGAGAGGAGAATATTTGACCCAACATTGAGGGGAATGTGAAAAAGTGACTTCATCTGGCCACTTACCTCCTCAAAATGCTACATTGCTTCCACAATTAATCTCCAACTCTTTTTTTTAAACTTAATATCCCACTGACTACCTTAAAGCAAATCTATCCTCCATAAATTCTAGTCCCTTCGCTGTTATTCAGTGTACACAAACTCTCCTATCTCCTCAACTTTGCTCTTAGCCTCTGGTCTTGCCTTTCACCACGGTCTCTCAAACTTCAAGTTTTTGGGGTCCTGGATGGGGAATTGTGTCTTTCCCCTGTCCTGTCTTCCTCCACACCAGCACAGTGCCTGAAACATAGTGTCTGCTGATTGACGAACTAGTAAGCGTGTTTTCCTTCACCTTACTATTAACCTGACTCCGACAGACATGAAAAATGGCTTTGCTAAAAATGGAAATGAAGCTTTTGCAAATGGGAAGGGGACCAAGAGATGGAAACAGCAGGGAGAGTTGGCAGGGGTAGGTGATACAAAAAGAATCAAAATGTGTTGTGTACATGCACCAACTCCCCACACTAAATGTAATCATTATGTACTGCCTACATGTTCTAACAAAAAAATCAACAACAACAACAAAAGAAGAAAAATGGTTTTGCTGCTATTAGGACTATCAGAAAAATCTGTGAATCCAGATGAAGGAGTATGAAAAATTGCTGAAAAGTTTCGGTCAAACTGTCCCCAGCTTTGCCCTGACCTCCTGGAAAGAGGATGTTGTCGATAATCAAGTGGAGATTAGCAGTTTCAAGTGCTTCAGTAGGCGTAAAGTTGTGTATGTTTTCCAATCTGATTTAAATATTTAGCTTGATTTGGTTTTGGCTTTATTATTTTTTTGTTTTGTTTTGTTTTGGTTCTGGGCCTGTTGGTTAGGGCTGATTTGTACAGCTGCTTTTTCATTTGGTTCTTCCAAGAAAGCAAGAGGAAATAAGGTTGCCAGCAAATTTGTAGTTACCAAGGTTTTCCTAAGATGAATATTATTTTTCTCTTCTAATACTGCCAAATACAGTATAAAGAGAAGCATGTGATTATTCCACAACTTAAGTTGTACCAGGGGTCAAATCCTGTACTCTATTCACATCCTGATGTTGGGAGACCTATAATGCAGATTTCCTGACCCACTATTTAGGAAATTTGTACCATAGTGCCAATATGGTAAATTTGCCCTGGTTTTGAGCTTGGATTCTCCGACTTGATTCCTCCTGGATTTCTACAGGAAAGGCCAAAGGGGCTGCTTTGGGAAGGGCAGGGGAAAGAGGGGCAATGGAGAAGTCAGGGCAGGAGAAATCAACCTGGAGCGGGAGTTTGGAGCATCAGGTTGTCGCATAACGTGGGTGGCAAGTCACTTCCTGTTTCTGAGCATCTACGAGGGGTGGCGGATGGGGAACTGGAGTGGGATGAGCACTGTAAGGTCCTTTCCCATCAAATATTATTGGGTCCTGTGATTTTGGGTTGGATGTTTCTATAAAAGCTAATAAAGAAAACCCCCACAGCTTGTGGTTATTATCTAAGCTTCTTCTCACTAGCCAATCCTTAGGAGGCACTGGCCCAAGTTTGTACTTAGCCTTGTTGAAACCTAAGAACTGTTTAGAAGAGAATGCCTGTGTCCTTGATGAAGGAGTGAGAACTTAGCCTGAATAGCTGGTGCTGGATCCTTCTTATGCCTGGAGGTGACATTTTTCACAGCTTTATTGAGATATAATTTGCACACTGTACAATTCATTCATTTAAATGTGCAATTAGTGGGTTTTAGTATATTTACAAGGTTGTGCAAACATTGCCATAGTCGTTTTTAGAACATTTTCATCACCCCCAAAAGAAACTCTATCTCCTTTATCTGTTGCACCCCTAGTCCTAAACCCTTTACCCTGCCTATTGCCAGCCAAACACTGGTCTAATTTCTGTTTATAGAGTTGCTTGTACTGACATTTTATAGAAATGGAATCATGTGGCAAAGTGCCTTGTGATGGTTTATTTCACCGAGAATCATTCCTTCAGGGTTCATAGATGTTGTAGCATGTACTGGTACTTCATTTCCTTTTGCAGCTGAATAGCAGTCTATTATACACATATACCCCATTTTGCTTATTTGCTTATCAACTGATGGACCTTTGGTAGTTTCCACTTTTGGCTACTGTGAATAATACTGCTATGAACATTTATGTATAATTTATTGTATGTAGATATGACTTCAATTCTCTTGAGTATATACCTACAAGTAAAAACATTCAGTTATATGATAACTTTATGTCTAATCATTTGAGAGTTCCACACTGTTTTGTAACTTTTTTTTGGTACCAGGAATCAAACTCACCGTCTCACACTTACCATGCAGGTGCTTATACCGCTGAGCTAAATCACCAGCCCTCTACATTGTTTTGTAAAGTGGTTGTATCATTTTATAGTCCTGCCAGCAATGTATGAGGACTGCAATTTTTTTCAAGCTACTTTTTAATCCTGTCTTACTATTAGAGGCTACTTTCCAGGGTTGATGGCTTGGAGAAGCCATTTAATGACCAATGTAATTCTAAGTTTTCAACAGAATACATTTTTGTGTGTGTGCCAGGGATTGAACTCAGGACCTCGTGTTTGACAAGCAGGCACTTACACCGGCCGCTGAGCTAAACCCCCAGCCCCAACGGAATACTTTTTATAAGCAACTCACCTCCATTTTGTTGTACATAGTTGAACTTCAGGGAAACGCAACTTCGGAGCAGGTAACATTGGTTTTTAAGGCCAGTGGAATTCAGTGGAAACTCTGCCTGCATGTGTGATAAAATGACTTGTGCTACGATTCCAGTGGGTTGAAATCTGTGCTAATCCATTCAAGGCTACTTTCCATCCACATGAGGTCATTTCTGGGAGTTGAGAATCTTTTCATCTATCCGCCTCCCCAGCCTTGGTGTTGGCCAGTCTTGCTTGGAAATTGGGATAGGAACAAAAGAACTAGTAAAGGAACCTAGCATTTTAGGTAAGGTAAACATATGCATTGGTCTGTCCAGGGTGATACCAACTTCTACCTGTTAACACAGTGTTATTATTCAAAGTATTGCCCTACACCCTCAAATTTGTGTCCCAATTTGATCAATAAACTATAGGGTCATTCTGGCTTTAGGCAGAAAAATTGTAACACTCAGTGTCACATTCAGATAGATAAAGGCCACAAAGTTTCGCATTCTGATGAGCTTCTGTCTCATGGGGGTGAAGATCAGAGCTCACAAACTTGTTGAAGGATGGCTCCAAAATGGCAGCGCGAGCCAGCACTGCACTCAATCAAAACCAAATGCTGACGAGATTCAAAGCAAAGGAAAGAAAGGCACTTTGGAAGAGAGGTGAGGCGGAGCGTGGGGATAGAATTTTGTGCAGGGAAGACTGCTGTGGGTGAACCAAAGCTTAAAGAGAACCTTGAATGATGTATAGGATTTAGGCACTCCAAGTTCTCTGCCAGACCAAGGTCCCAAATATCCTTCATCCTTGTTCTAATTAAAAGGCACCGTGCTCCCTTGGGCTTGGGTATACAATTCACATGACCTCCCAGCTCATTTGGCAGCACTTGGGAGAAATCTGGCCTTGCAATCATACTAAATGATGTGTTACCCTACACTTAATCTCCACCATCCATCAAAATCCAAGGGCCTTGGCCTCGGCCCCTCGACAAGAGGCCCACAGTACCTGGGTAGGATTTCATTCATGGAATGAATGCAAAGCCCCTAATTCTCCATCCATCTCAGCCCTCTGTAAACAGTTAAAGACTGCAGCCAACAGCAAAAGAACTGCCAACCCAAATGAAAGCAGTGAGTCAGCAAAATAAAGACAGATGGCAACGGATTAACTGTAGCATAGACAGCAAGAAGCAAACCCTCCTCGGTTCACACCGGATTGCCTCTCCTTCGTTTCAGGTGACCTGGTGCTCACATGCAGCCCCTCGTGAGCTATGCCGGGGTTAGGGGAAAGCATTTGCTCACAGTGAGTACATGTGCAGCCACAGTAGTGTAAGAAAACAGTGATCCAACCTAGGATCTCCAGGTGGTTTAGGCATAGGGAAGGAGGAAGAAAGGACAGATGGAAAGGAGATACTGATCAGACTTTCTCCCAGCTGTTGCACCTCTCTCTTCCAAGACCATTTTCAAATCTGTTCTGTTGCTTATTGACTACACTTATTGTACCTCATATTCCAACTTTTAAACACACCCTAATTGCTGTAGTTTGCATTGTTCTTGCCTATCTGTTAACTCAAGCTCGAGGTGGGGAGGTAGCAAAAGGTCGAAATAGCATCCAAAAAGAATTTTGGGGATTGTATGTGATTTTCTTTTATCCATGTCTATGATGGAGCTCCAACACTTTATTTCCTAGAACATAGCAGGTGCTCAATAACTGTCTGTAGCATGAAAGAAACAATGAATGAATGAAAGCTCTGACACAAAAGGTAGGTGGGCTTGGAGACCATAAATAAGAAAGGACCCACTGGAGTGGGATCATTTGTTTAAATGTTTAATCATTTATTTAATCAAGAGTCAATGAATCAACAAGTATTTCCTACTATCCTTCAGGCATCAACATTTTCTGAAGACTCTGGAAAAGGCTACCTTCTTAAACTGACCTATGTCTTCATGCTGGCTTCCTGTGTTCCTAAAATCTTTGATAACCGGGATTTCTTGGAAGAACTCCCAACAAATAACAGCTGGCTTTTTATGATGAACAACTCTCAGAAAAGAGGGCTATTCTTAAGAAAATTTCCAGATGATTCTTGCATATGGGCAGGAGTGGTGACAAGTAAACACATGACCTAGTTGAGGAAAGCGTGAAGAAGCACTAAGACACTGTGGAGTAGAGGGTAGGGAAGGAAGCCACTCCCACTCCACACCCACCTAGCCTACCACTCCTGCAAGTCTGCAGTTGGCCCAGAATCAGAAGTGATTCTTCTCTGTCCTGACTTTTCCCAAGGTTGCCTGAATATTATTATTCTAAAATAATCAATTAAGATAGAAGTCACATACGATTAATTTAAACTGAAAAATTTCATGGCGTTTAATATACTCACACGGTGGATAGCTATCTCCTCTATCCAGTTCCAAAAACATTTCCATCACCCCAAATTAAAATCTTTTATCCATTAAGCATCTTTGGCCTTCCAGACCCTGGAAGCCACAGACCTGTGTCCTATTTCTACAGATTCCATATAATTTGAAGAACACAACATGTAGCCTTTGAGTCTGGCTTCTTTCACTTAGCATAGTATTTTCAAAGTTCATCCACATTACATTGTTTACCTGTACTGCATTTCTTTTCATGCCTGAATAATATTTCATTGCATAGACATACCACATTTGTATATCCCTTCATTAGCTGATAGACATTTGGGTTGTGACTGCCTTTTGACTATGTAGATGGTGCTGCTATGAACACAAGTGTACATGCACAAGTTTGGATTCCATATACTTAGGAGAATAATTGTGGTGATATATAGGAATTTTATGTTTAATTTATTATGGAACCACAAAGTTGTTTTCTATTATCTTAATGCTTTTAAGGGCGACTAAACAACAATCATGTGACTAATTCAAAGTCACTGGTATCTGTGAAGATGACCTAGTATTTGCGAGATTTTGCCCCATGACTCTGGGGGCTGCCTCAGGATTCTTACATGTCTCACTCAGTGGTTACTAGAGAAACAGATTTAACACAAGATATACAAATATATAAGAATTTACAAGATTGGTTTACAATAGCCAACTGCAGAGTCAGGTGTGGAAGAGTGCAAAAGGGCTGTCTGTATGCTGGAGATCAGAAGGATCTAGCAGAGGGCCTGGAGCTCACTGTAGTGTTCATGTGACTTCATATCAGGAGGCTATAGGCTCTGCACTGGAAGCCAGGAGATGACACCCAAGGTGAAAGTGAAGACTGGTGCTCCTCTGAAGAAATGTAAGTGAACTTTCTTTTTTTGTTTTCCTTTTATTTCATTCAGGTGACAAACCTGTTGGTTAGTGTCACACCTAGGGTGGATCTTCTGTCTTCAGCAGATCCCTTCAGCCACCCCAGAACTGTACTGATCCAATTTAGTCGAATGTTTCTTAATCAAGTTGACACAATCAGTTAACTGTCACATGACAGCTTTGAAGACATCTCAGTTGGGAAGGTAGTTTCTGAGAGGCCCAGTCAGCGATCCTCAGACTTACAGAATGCCCTGGGACTGTCTGTGTTGACTGCTAGCTGACATCACCTCCAATCAAAATGAAGCATTTCTGGGATATCTTGTCTAACTCTTTCTTTCTTCCTTCCCTTTCTCTTTATTTCTTCCTTCATTTATATGATAATTTACTTAGTGCTTACCTATCAGATTTTAAGTCATATGTTAGATATTCAGGGTACAGAGACTAATGGGATGCAGTTCCTTTCTTTGGGGCCACTGCCAATGCTGAGGACATAGCTCATGTTCAAGTCAAGTTCTCAGGTAACACAGCAGCCAGAAGAGTTCCCTGGGGTCCCTGCATCTCACATACCAGACTATGAACTCCTCAACAGCCGTAACCACATTGCATTCTTGCTGTATTCCTCGGGCCTAGCACACTGCCTGGAACACACCTGCTGTCTGCAAAGCAGCCTCAGAAAAGGCTGAGGCAGAGTGCCTGGCAACATCAGCCCACTGCCCTCTCCCAGCTCCCCTGGGGCCCACAGCGCTCCCCATGGTTCATCTCTCTTCCACTAGTTCTGCCTTAAGCAGGTAGCACAGAGTGCAGGACTGTATCCTGATTCCACAGACCTCCCTTCAATTTCGGAATGAGTTCCCTCTCAAACGTGTTTTACGCATTTTTAGTTCATGTTTTTCCCCTCAAAGAGAAGCCCATATCATGTGAGGAAGGGAGACCATCTTTCCTAGGAAGGAAATTCACAGTGAGCAGGAAAGCCCACAGTCTCCAGACTGACTTTATTCTCTAGAAATAGTCTTCTAGGAGACCGTGACTTAGAGGGTGGAGGTGGGGGCTGATTAGTGGGCAGGAGCCAACCCTAATGCTGATGGTATTGCACGATGTTGGTATGCTTCTTTCAGTTCGGCCTGCTTTCTGCTTTCTTTGGACTTGATCACTAACCACAGAAGTTTCCAGAAGAAAATCTAGGGCAGCAACGCATGAATGTTACCAATTTCGTATACTACTATTTCAGCTCACATTCTCAAAGCATGTCCTGGACACAAGTAGTAAAATCCTACAGGGTCAACGTTGAATAAGAGGAGGGCTTTGAGGGGGAAGATGAAGACAGTGGGAAAGCCGTTTCAGGTGAGAGTGGAAACAAGGAGAGTGGGACTAGAGGATGAGAGCCTCTCACCCTTCCTGCAGGAAGGAAAGGGCTCCAGTGCAGGAATGGTGTTCTGCCACAGCCTGGAGCACTCTGGAGACTAGCTTCAGTCAGTATCAGCAGTCTGGAGACTAGCTTCAGTTAGTATCAGCCTTTTTGGGGCTTATTCTTGGCCATGTCCTCATTGGGGCTGAACTTTCAGATGCACGCTGGAGTGCTGGGATGAAAGGGGCATGCATCAGGACACCTCTGCAAGGGATGATCATTGGGAGGACACATTTGAAGGACTTGGACTATTTTAAAAAACAAGAAAAGAAAGTCTATCTAGAGCAGTGTTGGTGAACCTATTGGAATTTGTGTTATTCGTTTCTCTTTTAAGACAAAAGATGTTCATGTGCAAGTTGCTTTCTCTAAACTAAAACCTCAGTATTCAGGTTTAATTGCAGTGTTAGCACTTTGCAATAATTAAGTGGGTTTGGGGTTGCAATCTGGGCTTTGCCCCTAAAAGGTTCAACATCACTGATCTATATAGCATTTGTATGTATATGCACCCTAAACCTCAGGCAACTGACTGGGGGCAATGCTCCTTCATTAGATCTGCTTGCCTGCTAGCTCTTAGGTGGGCTGCTACCCCCAATAAAACTTTCATCTAAATTCCAAAGTTAGGTGCCTGGAGATACAATAATGAACCAGACACGGTCCCTGCCCTCAAGGAATTCATAGTCTGATAGGGAACAGGGACAAACAGATCTCTAATTATAACAAGGCATGATAAGGGCTACAAGGTTCTGGGGGAGGACAGAGGATGAGCATTTAAATCATTCTGGAGGGTCAGGGAAGACTTCCTGAAAGGCATGATACATTAACTGAAGAATGAGTAGGAGTTAGCCCAGTGAAAGGGAAGGAAGAAAGGGTATTCCACACAGATGGGCTTCACATGTGTAAGGTTTGCTGACAGATTGAAGCAATGATCTATAAAATTCACAGCTGAAACCAGAAAGTTGATCAATACAAATAGCTGTCTCTTTGGAAATACTCTCAACATAGGCAAAAGCTAGGAAATTGTTTCAAGACACCCACTAAGGAGTTAAGTGAAATAGGCAAAGAGAGAAGGAGGAGGAAGAAGGAGGAGGGAAAGAGAGGAAAGAGAGAACTACATTTAGCATATATTAAAAAGTAAAAGAAGCCGTGCATGTTGGCTCACACCTGTAATCCCAGCACTCGGAAGGCTGAGGCAGGAGGATTGTTGCGAGTTCGAGACCAGCCTGTGCTACAAAGTGAGCTCAAGGCCAGTCTGAATTGCATAGCGAGACCCTGTCTCAAAAAAGACAAAAAAAAAAGTAAAAGAGAATATTAAATATTCTTAGTAATTGGGTAAGTCCTGGAATAAATATAAAATCATAAATAATTTGTATTTTGTGTTAGTATTTATGCCAAAAAATTGGAAAATTAGGTGAAATAGAGAATGTTTTAGGGGAATAAAATGACCAAATTTGACTTGAAAACAATGAGGATCTGAGTGCACCAATAAGATTAGAGAAGAAATTGAAATAGTACTGAAGATACATGTGTATACACTTTGGTCTTCTTAATATGCATACACACACAGTTTTAAACAGTAAATTGAACAAAACTGTTCAGGAACAGAAGATAAAAAAAGATAAAAAAAGAAGAAAAAGAACAGAAGATAATTGTATCAAATTATCTCAAAACATTGAAAAATATAAGAAGTTTTCACCTTTTTTCCCAATGCTATCATCACATCAATACAAAATGAAAACAGAAAAATAGCCACACAAAATCTATGGGTGAATTAGTAACAAATCAAATTTTGCACTTTTGAAAAACAAGAATATATTTAATCAAGTAGGATTTGTTCCAAAAATGCAAGCCCAGTCCATCATTAGAAAATACATCAATGTATCTCACTATATTTGCATGTTAATGGAGAAAACTATATGATCATTTTAGTAAATGCAACATATTTCTTCTGAAAAGGCTCTGGGAAAACTAGCAATATAAGGAAACTTTAACTTGATAATGAATATCTTCTAGAAGTCTATGGAAAATTCCATTTTTAAAGAGATAGCAAGCATGGTAATGTGGCTAAAAGTCTTTGAATTTAGACAGTGGAATTTTAAATCTCTATTCTCACACTTGCTAGCTGTGTGATGTTGGACAAGTTACTTAGTTTCTCTGTGCCTTTTTCCTCATCTCTAAAATAAGAATATATCAATTTCATGACAGATTAAATAATCTAATACTCAAAATTATTCATAATAGCTCTTCATGCCTAAAAACATTAATATGTGTTTGTTAGTAAATTTTAATACCTTAGATGCATCCTCCTACGAAGCCAAGAACAAGACAGAAAGTTCTAGTATTATTGCTACTCTACTAGTCCACATTTTAATACAAAACAAACAGAACAAGTACAACAGAATGAGAAAAAGAATGAATATTGCCAGAAAAGAGAGGACCAAACTGCCAGGATTTGCAGAGAATGATGTCATCTAACCAGGAATGAGGTCTGCCTTTATGAGAGAAGAAGCAAATTAAGGAAATCATATTATTCTTTAAGACATTTAGTAGGTATTTGTGTTTTCTTCTAAATACTTCTACAAATCAAATACTGAGTGCCCCATTGTCTCTTTGTGTCTGCTGTTCCACTCGGTTCCCATTTTTCTGTCAATGGCATCAGCACTTTCCAAGTCATCTACACTTAATACTTTGAACTCCTCTTGGACCCTTCCTTTTCTTTCATTTTCCATACCTAATTTTCTATTCCATCCAATTAGTCTTCAAAATTTTTTTTCAAATAATTTCTATCTTCACTCATCCATTTCTTGTCCAGGCCCACATCAACTCATGCCTGAAAGAATGGCTAACTCCAAGCCCCTCTCCAAGTCACCAAGAATATCACAGACAAGTCACTATCTTGCACACCAGTCTCCACTGGCTTTTTACTTCCTATTGTATTTAGTCTCAATTCCTCTGTTTGGTGGTCTTTTACCACGTAGCTGTACTCAGCCTCCCAGACTTCATTGTTTCTTAATATGTCCGCTCTGCACTAGCTGTACCACCATTCTCAATGCACTCACATACTTCCTTTTTGGGTTCAGTGCCTGGGTTTAATTCAGTGCCTTATTTGTCCTGTCCTTCCCTTGGAATATTTCCAAATATTCCCCATTCTTCAGTGGTCAGCTTCAATAGCATGTTAATGAAACAATCTGTTAAATGTTTAACTATATGCCAGGTACTGTGCTTCTTAATTAATTTATTAATTTTTACCCTATTTTATGGATCAATGACAGTGATTTCACAGTTCACATTGCTAGTAGTAGTGAATCTGGAATTCAAAGCCCTGTTTATTGCCTGACCCCAGAGCTCTGTCTGACATATTTGCAACTGTCTACCCCTCTGTTCTGACAGTGGACTGCTTTCCCTGGCCATGTCAACCCTCCTAGCCATCTGTGCTGGCTTTTTGTTTCAGTGTTAGCTGCTGTGCCTTGTTGTGTGCTGTGTACAAGCTTAGCTGACAGCAAAAGTGTAACCTCCTGGTGGTCAGGACCACAGCTCATACTTCTTTGTGTCCCCTTCCAGCCACAATGGGCACTTGATTAATTGGTAAACAGATCAAATATGGCTAAATTCAAAGGGAGATTGTAAACTATGGGTAATGCTTAAATTAAAAAAAAAACATTACAGTAAAAAGCAGATTGCCAAGAATGATGGCATATGTGTATTTGAAGCAAGGGGAAGTATTTTTAATATTGTGAAGGGGATTAATGACAATGTGTCTTTTACAGTAAAACATTTTAAAAATTTAATCTTTAGCCCTATTTTTGATCACTCTTGTTAATCAAACATTTACAGCAACTTATGTCAAATAAAAACATCACAATGTATTCTCATCCACCTTATCTACCAGATCTGGCACCATGTAGCTTCTGGCCCTTTTCCAAAGTCAAAATAACCGTGCAAGGTAAACATTTTGAATAGATTCAGGATATCAAGTCAGCTACAACAGCACAACTAAAGATACTCAGGAGAACTTTTAGAACTGCTTCAGAAAATTGTGAGACAGATGAGATGCATGTGTTCAAAATGAGAGAGAGAGAGAGAGAGAGAGAGTATTTTGAGGGAGAGTAATGGCAATGTCTTTTAATGGAATAATAATTAAAAATTTAAACACCATATTTTCCCATCATGCTTTGTACACAGGAATTTAGTCTTAGTATTCAGTCTTCAAGAAAGTAAGTTTGAATAGTTTGAATACAAGCCCTCCCCTGAAGAGCCTGGATTTTCATTCCAGAAAATGAAACAAGAAGTAGAACTAGAAAGATTCTCAAGACGCCCCTCCGGGTCCCCCCATCCCTTCCTGATGTTCAGGGTTTTATCTGCCTAGCTTAGGTCAATATTGCATGATGAATCTTCCTTTTACATATGGATTGAGCCAGGTCAGGTTTTGTTAGCGTGTAAAAATGGAGCCAAACCTGTCAACTTACAACTCTGTGCAAACTCTGATTATTGGGATCATTCCAAAAGTGAGCTAAGGAAAGCCTAATAGTTCTCCTACCTACCTCACAGGGCCATAGTGATAATCAAGTGAGATAATGGATAGACTCACACTTTGCAAAATAGCAGTAAAAAGCAGTTTGCCTCCTGAGTCCAGAGTAGAAAAATAGGAGTAAATATCTAGACCGTGGCGGCCAGGTGAGTGGTGGGGTTCTTCTAAAATTCTCAGGTTCACCATTTCCTAGTGATTGTAAGACTTGGCTTCTGCCAGTTCTTGAGAAAATTCATTTTATCCTAAGGTTTCTGCTGCTATGTCTGAATTTATCCTCAACTTCCTTTTTCCTTTTTAAAAAAATTACACTTACTCAGCTAGTCCACAGTGCTCTGGGGGCTTCCAAAAGATAAGTTAAGTTTTCCTTCTTTGGGTTCTTCAAATAAACAGCGTTTTACTGGAGACTTACATTTAGATTTCAGACATTTCACCAGGGTCAAGAGTAAGTAATGCAGGGAAAGCACACCCTTTTGCTTGATGTGTTCTGATGATGACCTATAAATTATGGTAGCCACTAGATATTACTAAATAAATAAAGATTGCTTCTCTTCTCCCCCTGGAGAGAAAACATTTCCCTAGAATTCAAATGCCAAGAGATTCAAATGAATTTAGAAGTCTAGGTTGGGGGAAAGTTGGGGGTTAGACTTAGAGAAGAGAGTTTTGTAAGAGAGAGAGCTTTGGTTCAAAAGATTCTGATTCTCAAAGTGAAGGACTTTATGGGGAGCCAGGGGAGAGTGAGCTCAGCTTGGACAGAGAAGAGGAAAGAGTGCCGACTGTGCAGAGATCTTGGCCAAAGGGCCTTGGATCAAGAATAGACTGAGCTTGCAGAGGTAGCCAAAGGTATTCGGACCAGGGAATTGAGCAAGATTTATTGCCTAAATTGGCTTAGACTGGACAGAGCTTCGCTTTGGGTCTATTTTATGTGTTAGGCATGCATATATACCTCCTTACAGTGGAATCTTCAGATAAAAAGCCATCACCCTCAGCAAAATGAGGACAAGGGGGGGGGTGTTTGTGTCACTAGTGTAGACAGAACCCAAGAAGCAAAGCTATGAAGAAAAATCCCTAAGCTTTTGAAGGTAACTTTGTGGGCAGGCAATTGCAGCCCACTTCTCTGTCCTTCATGGACCCAAGGGTGCTGCATATGTTCTCTGCATTCAAACAGTATGCCCCCAAGAGCATTGGAGATGACCAGGAAGTTCCCACTGTACCCCAACTTGTGGCTTGGCCCACCAGCTTCTTTGCATCACACTTCACTGCTTCACTTTTGGTACTAGACACTGACTCTTATGAGCTGCTATACTGTGTGTGTGTGTGTGTGTGTGTGAGAGAGAGAGAGAGAGAGAGAGAGAGAGAGAGAGAGAGAGAGAGAAAGAGAGACAGAGAGAGAGGGAGAAAGAGAGACAGAGACAGAGAGGCAGAAAGAGAGAGAGAGAGAGAAAGTTTAGGGGAGTCCCAAGTGGCCCCAGCTGCAGCCTCTCTGACTACAGGCTTCAGGGGGAGCCTGTGCATATGAACTTTGCTTGACTAGTTTGCCGGAAGGAGAGTTGAGCCTAGGCCCCTGCTGGTTCTGTCCCACACTCCCCGTTATGATAGTCAGTGAAGCAAATCATTTGGGCAATTGCCTGGTCTTAATGGGCTAGAAAGGGCTCCTCTCTTGCTTGAAAGGAACATCCAAGCATGTGCTTACTGTTTAGTTTTCCTGGAAAAATAATTTCTCTGGCACACTACAGAGGGAGAATTTGCCTTTCAGTAAAGGATTGTGTCATACACATAATCCTTGTGGCCTCTCTACCACTTCCATGGCTGAGAAGTTTGCATTCAGTGGAAGAAAAACCAAACATCTGCAAGGAAAAGGTTTTAGTTTTTACTAAAACAACAGCAGTAACAACAACGAAAGACAAAAAAAGCACCCCCCAAAAAAAACCCCAAAAACCAAAAACAACCCGAAATTGTGTTGCTCAAAAGGGAATAGAGATATGCTGCTACTGGGCAGCTCTTTGGGGGTACCCTGGAAGTCCATCAAAATTCAGAGATTTCTGAAGGATAATGCAAACTAGAAACCAGGACTAACTGCGCAGTGTTACAATTCTAAAGGTAACAAACAGTTGCCAGGACTCCTGGAATTCTGGCTTTTAGACACTCATCGCTTTATGAGACCCTGTGAGTGTTCTGGAGTCATGTGTGGAAAGATAAACTAAGCCTGACAGGAATCTTACCTTCCATCTGCTGATAACAGCTATCTCTTCAGTGAAAATAAAGATCTTTAGATAGGACAGAAGGATTGCTGGTAATAGCAATATTAGGATGCCTGCATGACAAAGGAATGGGGCAAAGGAATGAAGGCAAAAATGGAAGAATGTCAAGACATGCTAACTTAAGACATCTTAGATGAAAGGAGCTTCAAAGACCACCTATTCCAGTGCCTTTAAAAAATACTTCTTAATGGATAAAGATGTGGTTTTTATATACAATGGAGTATACTCCGCAATAAATAAGGATAACTTGAGACATTTCAAGCTACATAGATGCACCTTGAGACCATATTTTTAAATGAAATAAATCAGACACACATTTAAATATTGCATTGCTTCTCTGTGTGAGAAACCAAAAAGGTAATTAAGGACCAAAATGGTGACAGATATTGGGAAGTAGGAAGAAAATGTTCCAATAGCAAGGGGAAAGAAGGGGAAGGGAAGGAAGGAAGGAAAAAAAGGAAAAAAAAAGAGAATAGAAGGAAAAATGGAAACAAACAAGTAAAGAGTGTAAGAAGGGTTGAAGGGAGGGGAGGGGAATAGGGAAAAAAGAAGAATCAAGATATATCATGTACAGATACAAATTCCCTATGATGAATGTGATCGTTATGTATATCAAAATGTACCAATAAAATTAACTTTAAAGAGGACTTCTTTAATGATATTGAAACTCTTCACTCAAACACAGAACACTATTATGCACCAAAGAACCCCATTATGCAGTCAAGTGAGACAGCTCTGGTCAAAAAAAAGGGAGTGAAAATACTAGGGCCCCGCCTACCTAGTCTGTCTTTCTCCTAACTTAGGCTAAGAGAGAAGTGAGGTGACCCATACCCTGCCAAATCATTGGAACAAATGGTTCAACAGGAAATTTGTGAGCCAGTTTGTCAAATGCAGCCATTATTAAAATTAAATTATGAAAGCTTACAGTTAAGCTATATTAAAGACAAACCTAATGCGGCCTCAAAAGTCATCACTCCCTCATGGTTTTTGCAAGATTTCACTATTATCAATGCCCTTACATTTCTAGCTACTTTACCTTGGTGCGCTCCTACATGTTTCTTCCCAGCTCCTTATCTAGTGACCGTCATGGTGGGAAGTTGAAAGTGGCCCTGATGGGAGTATTTACATTGCAGAAATTCACAAATGCTCTAAATCAACTCTCCTCTGCCACCCACCAGAGAGCCAGTTATTAAACATTTACTAGCAATACCACTGACTACACCTCGAGTCCTCACTTCCCTGAAAGCTTTCCTTCCAGCCCACTCAACCATGAGAAATGCTGCTTAGAACTCAGAGGAAGAGGAAATGCATCAGAGTGACCAACCATTATCCTGACCATGTGCGCCTTCCTCTGCAGGAGAGAACTGCTGCAATGGTAGGGCTAATATGTGTTAAATAGCATAGTGGATGAGAAACAACATGGGGACAGCCGCATGGAATGACAGCTGACTTTGGAAAGTCCCAACATTACAATCTTGAGCCTTTTACTATGAAGGCAAACAGCCATCTTATGCCTGAGAGCCTAAGACCTCACTGTGTGTGAGGTCTTAGTTCAGGAAGTGAAAGTGTTCATCCTACGAGCAACTCGAAGTGAGCTAAATTTCAGACAGAACAAGCAACAAGAAGGCTCCTGGTCTGTTGGATCCACTGGTGTGTTCCCAATACCTAACACAGTGTTTGGCATGCAGAAGGCCTTTAATAAATACCTATTTAATGAATAAAACTCATTTTTAGAAGCAAGCTCCTTGTCTATTTCACCACCATTTTCAGGAAAAGTTTTCACAGCACATAATTTTAGAAAGCAAAGGAATATGCATGCATTTTGGAAAACTAACCCAAACTGACTTTACAAAGAACTGATCCTCAGGGGGCCAAGTGTCCACTATTGGGTAAATCATTGGTGTGAGACCACAAATGTCCCAATTAGGGTGGAGAAGCAGGAAATGATTGTATCAAGATGGGGAGCGGATTGCCAGTGGCATGCCTCCTCCCATTACTGCTGCTATTCCAAACTTCTCTGACTTCTCTCTTCTGTGCCTGCCCCTTCACTTTCTAGTCTCTTGTCCTTCTTACCTTCTGCCCCTTTCCTTCCTTTGACCTTTTCATGTCCCTGGCTTACCAGTCATCCCCTGCTTGGCCCTCCTCACTCACCCGAATCCCAACACACCAAGTCTTGCCTGAGGCCTTTCAGGCTGGAGAGATCACTCCCCATACACCCAAACAAAGTGTCTTTAGTAGACAAGTCCCTTTGTCTCCAGGATTTATGAAAGGAAGCTCACCTAGAGCCAAATACTTCCCTTTTCTCATTTCTTCAATTTGTGTATCTGTGTGTGTGTGTCCCAAAGGACCTTGCTGTGCCCAATTCCTCTTTTATGCTTTTTCTCTTTACAACCTAATTTGGCATATCTTGAGTGTATAGCATTGCAGAAGAACTCAAGTATATTTCCTGATTTTAATTATGTCTTTTTGGGTTATAGTGACCCAGATGTGACCAGCTAGCTAATTTGGGCAGACTGTGAAAACAGTTTAGGCCAGAATCACTGGGTTCACTGAAAGCTTTTGTCAGAAAACAAACAAACAAACAAACAAACAATTTGGAAAGCAATATGAGTCAAGTTGGATGGGGAGTTGCTATGTCACTTTTCATCCACTGGTGCCATGGTTGACGATCTGAATGTCAGGGACATGTTGGGGTCCTTCTAAAGGATTTCGTGGTTTGTGGCCAACTTAGTGAAATTTGTGATTTGTATTCTATGGCTCTGTAGGCAACTTCCCACAAGCGAGTGATTAGGGTGGGCTGTCTTCACCAAGGAGCCATCTCAGGGAACCTTGCTTGCAGACTAATCTCTTTGAAGAGGAATGGAATTCTTAGGGAGAGACAAGTCAGAAGTGTTTTTGAGGTAAGAAAATTAATCTGAAGGTGTCTAGATGGGACTTCCAGGAGCCCTGCTACTAAGTAGCTGAGCAGTGCTGGCCAAATAATATTTAATATACTCTCTTTCACACCTTGGACACAGTTTGTGATTTAAAATGTATGAGGGGCAATTAAAAGTAAAATAAAAAATAAAATTGTGGAATTCTTAAGAGATATGCAGAGTAGGAATAAAATAATGCAAGAACGGAGCATAGTGGTACAGCCTCTGAGAGGTTGGAGGCATGAGGATCATGAGTTTGAGCTTAGCCCAGGATTTAGTTAGATACTTTCTGAAAATAAAACTAAAAAATAAAATAGAAAATAGAAGCCTGGGAATGTATCTCAGTCCCAAGGCCCATATTCAACTCCCAGCAACACACACACACACACACACACACACACACACACACGCAAGAGTTTCTGGGTCAAATCCTTGATCTATGAGGCCTGTGGCTGGTTGTGGTCCATCAGTTTGTGCCACTGACAAACAGGGCACATGGAAGTGGCTGTGGGCTAGCAGGCTCACTGAAAAGTCAGAGCATACGCATGGCCCGGTTATGGTACCGACAGTGTTAGGGAACTGGAAGCTGGTGATGGCTTCCTGCGCCCAGCTCACAGTCATTACAGTCAGCGTGTGCCTGTGAAGAGTCCCAGCCAGGACCCTTCCAGCACTTGCCTCTCGGTGGGCGCCATAGCTCACCTCCTTCATGAATTCCTGAAGGTTTCCTCCAGGGACTCAGAGACCAGATTGCCGGGCCCTGGCCTTCTTGACACCTTTTCTCACTGCACCACCTGCTCACCCTTCTAGCTTACACCAAAACCCAGCTAAAACACAACTTTCTCCATTTGGCTTTTTATGTTGTGCGTAAAGCTGATCTCAAAAGATTGGGGATCCTTTTTTTGAGGGAGGAAATCCTTTTTCTCACTCTGAGATACTGCAGTTTAGGGAAGATGGGACTTCAGCACTTCACACTGAATGAAGGAGGAATGGGGTGCTCCAGGGCTGTGAGTCTTGTCAAATGACTTTCAAAGCTCTAGCTAGCACCGATTCAGAAGGTGAGTTAGATACAGCACCGGATTTTCTAGGAGTCCTGATGTAATGTACTTGGGGAGGCAATGCACAACTTTATGGGTCTTTGGGTATTCAAGGTCCCACAAGTTCTGGCACTTATCTAAGTATTGGTCTTGCAACATTAGAGCCTCCCAAGGTTTGCAAGCTATGCTGCACTCAGCCACAATAAATAAATAAATAAATAAATAAATAGCCCAGTCATTTTTCGGTCAGTTGTGCCAGAGCTTTCATTTTTCAGGTAATTTCAGTTCAATCCCAGATCAGGTTTCTGGAGTCACATTTTTTCCATCAACCCCTCCTATTTACTGAGAGGAGTTTTAGGGTAGAGTACATGATTTAAATTTACTGAAAGTTAGGGAGGCTTTTCCTACTCAAAGGTGCACAAGCTTTGGAAATGGGACCCCCAGGATTCCAGGAGGAGGCAGTCATCTTTGTTGGGGAGTGGTGGGTGGAACCTCTTTCCGGAGTTTGGGGGCTCTGTTCTTTGACTTCAGCATTTATCTGGTGTTTTGCTTTCTTCATTTATTCTCAAGCCTTTAACAAGAACCACTCTCCCCTTCCAAGCAGCCTTGTCACTGGAGCTGAAGCCCTGCTTCTCCAGCTGCTTAGGATGGTTTTGCCCAAGTTTGGGAGCCGGTTAGAAAAATACTCGTGATTCTTATGATCAGACAAGTTCAGGAAGCCTGGCCAATTATTGTTTTCTATTCAGATGCCCCAGTGCCACCCAAAGTATGATATGATTGAAACCATACTCCTTCTGAAAGCCACTCCTCCTAAAAACTGTGCTGAAAGAATGAAGCAGAGCTACACTTGGTCAAATGGAGTCATCTCCAAGAAGGCTCGTGAAGTGAAAAAAACAGCAGGCTGCCAACATTATAGTGGAAACTTGCTTACTGGACTTCTGCAGAGCCAACAACACAGTGCCTGATGCCTGCAGCATGCAGGATGGGCTTAGATGTCTCGCCCTAGGGGACTCAGGCACTGCTACTTTAAATGTTTTTAATTAGCTGCCCAACTACTCCCCTGATTGAACAGATAAGGGATATAGTGTATTGGGGCTAACAAAAATATTTACAGCACGAACTGGTCTACATTCAACAAAAGGTCTACAAATACAAACGGTCTTGTAAATGCAGATAAAATGTCAATAAATGTAAATAGTAGTTGCTTCTGGGAAAGAGTATGAGGTGTCTGCGGTAGGAAGGTTCCCTCCATACCCTTTGCATGGCTTTCATTTTTTTTTTTGCAATGTTCATGCATTATTTTCTCATATTTTCATTTTCAAAATTTCAAAGACACTGAAAAGTAGAATAATGAACACATAATTGCAACACTCCACAATTAATATGTCAACATATTTGGTGGATGGTTCTGATGCTATCAGTCAATACCTGTGTGTGCTCATGTGTGCGTGTTCATATTTTCTTTTGAAATACTTAAAAGTCACAAGCATCATAAACCACTATTCCTAAATTGTCCTAAATGACTCCTAAAATATATTCTCCCTCTCAATTACATATCATTATCACATCTAAGAGAATAAAAAATAATCTATCATCTACTTTCAATTCATATTCAAATTATCCCAGTATCTCCCAAATGTCCTTTATGTATTTTTTTCAAAACCCAGAATCAAAAATCAAAATTTATGCATTGCATTTACTTAATGTCTCTTCAATTCCTTAAATCCAGAAAGGCTAGCCTGGTCCCACTTGTGTGTATGTGTGGGACACTGGCTTTCTGAAGCGTTCAGGTTAGTTGTGTTGCAGAATATCTCATCTTCTGAATTTGTCTGCCTGTTTTCTCATGGAATATGGTATTTTTACTTAATAAAAAGATTTAATAGCCATAGTGATAAAAGAAACCAGGCCCTGTTTTATATAAACAACAACCTTAAAATGAGCTCATCTTCCTAATATCTCTGGCAGTAACAGCCTCCAGATTTCTGGTCCCCAGACCAGCTCCTATCACCACCTCTGTTCGTCATTCTCTATAGTAAGTCAGTTCCCAAATCTGTCATCTTGACCTTTGACATGTCTCATATTCCTCACGTTAGTCTTCATATTCCTCCTATTTCTTCTCTGGTCCCAGTTTGTCCCTACTTCCATCAGGCCTTCTGATGCCTTACACTTAAATTATTATAATTATTTCCTAACTGACTCCTATAGCACCACAGTCTTGCAGTCTCATTTGGAACATCTAACCCATGTCCCTCATCTCTGAAGAGCCACCCTGCTGTGAACATAGCCCTCAACATCAGGCAGAAACAGATCTCTACTTAATCCCACACTGATACATGCTGAGTGGTCTTGGAGAATCCATTAGGTTTAACTGGCCTTCTGTTTTCTTATCTGTATGAGAGAAGTAACAATTGAGCTTTCCTCCCCTGGCTGCCATTCCTTCTAAGAATTCCTTTGACTCCTGTGCCTTTAAGTCTCAGCTCCAGCACCGCCTCCACTAGGAAGACTCCCCAGCCATGGCAGCTCTTTCCCTCTCTGGATTTCCATCGCAGGTGGAGTCTACAGGGAATAATGTGGCATGGACTTGTTTTCTCATATTTACTCCTTAGAAGGTTCAGGGCACCTCAAGGGCAGGAGTCATCTAGCCATTATTTCTCCCATAGCCTCCAGAGTTAGTGCCATACCGAGTGCTCAGGTATCTGAGCTAATATCTCACTGGATGCAAGAAGATACTTTCTTGATCTTTAAAATCTTTCTTTAAACTAAGAGAATATATTCTGGTCATTTCTGATTCTACTGGGAAGCAAAAGGCCAAGGGCTGAGACCATCATTCACATCATCACAGGAATTGCTCTTATTTCTAGAGACTCTAATGGGTTCAGTGCTTTAAGTGTATATTCTGTTTGAGTCCAGTTGACTAGAAGAAGAAACCGAAACCCAAAGAGGGTGTGTGACTTGTTCAGAGTCACCTAGCTGTTGACAGCTCAAGCTGGAACTTGAACCCAAATTGGTCTCAATACAGAGCCCTTCTCTTTCCTTGTTGCCTCTGTAGCAACTGTAAACACTATATGGGTGGAAAGAAGGATAGAAGAGTTATTAGAGCCACTGAAACCTGGACAGAATTTATTCCAGTGTGCTCCATTATAAATGAGAACGCCTACCTTGAAGGTAGCATGGTGTTGCCAGTGGTGGGGAAGCTGCCATGAATCTGCCTCTTCTCAGAATCCAGGCCTAGAGGCACGCTCTCCGTGGGGCCGTGAGAGAGAATGCGGCAATGCAGCTCATCATGGAAACAGATTTAGAGCCCCTGCCTCTTTTTCAAAGGTCCAAAGTGATCATCTGGGTTAATGGAAACGCCTACAGGATGGAAAGCACTGATAAGGAGGTAAGTAGGAGAGTAAAAGAGAGGACAGTGATAAGATGGCAAGTTAACTGGGAAAAGGCCAGGAGATTAGATTAAGCAATATGTGCTCCGGGGAATCTCATGGGAATTCCTAAAGGCCAACCCACGTAACTGGGGAGTGGAGTGTTCGTGTGTATATGATATTGATTTTGTATGTATGTGTGTGCCCGCGTATGTGTTCAGTCTTTGGATTTAAATAAAAAACAGACAAAATTCAGAGTCAAATGGCCTCTTTCTCAGCAGCCACTTCATCACCCTCATGTCACATTTCCCAGCTGGAGGGCAATAATTGCAGGCCCTGATCTGGCCCCATCTGGGAAACACCAGGGTCTTCCTGAATCGTCATATACCATGCTGGCTGCCAGAGCATAAGGTGACCTCAGCAAAGCCTTCATACAGGCCATGTGCACAGAGTCATAAAACCCCAAGAGAATGTGGCAACAGAGACTGAGCTGCTGTGCTTGCCAAATTTCCAAAGGGAAGAAGGAACTTACTGCATCTGTATTTGCCCCTAGGACTGGAAAAATGTATCTCAGTCACTGGAACTGGGGGATGGGGTGGCCTTTACCTTCATAGGAGAGCCACTGTTTATACAAACACTGCTGATGGCCCGATATATGTATGTGTGTTTATATAAATAGTTATACACTTACTTTCAGATTGCATCAGCTACCTGATGCTGACCATTTTGCTCTGGTCCTTTAAAAACACCAGTCTGAAAGTCAGAGTATCTGTATTATTTCTTCATATTTCACTTAGAGGGTGAAAGATGTCCACATGTGCTGCTCACCCTTGAGATGGTCACTGATTGAATTCAACTTACTTTCATTTGTTAAAAATGAAATGAAATGTTCATTTATCCTTGGGGCCCCAATTCATTCATAAGAACAAAAGGGGTGTTTTGGAGATGGGGGGGTCACTTCACATTAGGGAGAATTTTTAGGGAAACCAGGCGTTAGGCTGATCATTTATAGTGCTTGCTTTTTGACAATGTAGCCTTTCATTTTTTCATTCACTAAACACATGTGCAGTGTATCCAGCCCCATGCTAGACATAGAGAATGCAAAAGCAAATAAAACCTGCCCTGAAGCTGGGTGTGGCAGATGCTTATAGTCCTAGCTATCTGGGAAGCTGGGGCGGGAGGATCTTTTGAGCCTAGGAGTTCAGGGTCAGTGTGGGGGATGTGATGTGATCCTGTCTCAGATAAACAGAAACACAAAAACAACCCATTTCACTTTCCTGCAGGAATCTTTTTTTTTTGTCTTTTTGCGACAGGTTCTCACTATGTAGTTCAGGCTGCCTTGGGCTCACTTTGTAGTCCAGGCTGGCCTCGAAATCGCAAAGATCTGCCTGCCTCAGCCTCCTGAGTGCTGGGATTACAGGAGTGTGCCACCACGCCCGGCATGAAGGAACTTAACTTTGGTCCCGAGTTCCCTGAAGAATCCCACCGCCAAATGAGAAAGACAATGTTCAGGGATTGCTGGTCATTATGGTTGATGGAGCTGCTATAGGAAGCTCCTCCTCCACTCCAAGCACATTGTGTTCATAAACATTTAACTATATAGCAGATATTAAAAGAGAAAATCAGAACATTCTAGTGTCAAAAAAGGAGAGGGAGCTCAGAGCCCCAGCAGCGAGAGGCGTTGTGGCCACCAGCCTCCACAGGAATCTAAAACGTATGTCCAGTCCTGTGCACAGGGTCTCAGTGCAGGCCGGGGACAGATTTGGGGCATCTGAGCTCCTTGTAGAAAGGCAGCAGCAGTTAAGGGCTGTGCCATCTGTGGGGATGGAGGAAAACACGGCTCACAAGTATGCTAGCCACTTCAAGGTAAGGGTGAGGAGCCGCAGGACTCAAGGTATGCAGGACTCCAAGGTAAAACAACTCCTGCCAAGTAACATATTCCTAGAGATTTTCCAGTTATTGCAAACCACAAGTCCTCTGTAACTCCTCCTCTTAGTATCAGGCTCTAAAGTTTGCACGTATGTTGTCAGTCTTCTTGGGAGAAGGTCAGTGTCTTAGTTCAGCCACTACTTACTGTAACAGCTCAAAAGCCCGACACAGTGCTGTAATCCCAGCTACTCTGGGAGGCTGAGGTGGTGGGGGAGGCTCGAGTTTGAACCCTATCTGGGAAACTTAATGACTCAGCAAGACTCTGTCTTGAAATAAAAATTAAAAAGGGGCAGGGAATGTAGTTCAGTACATAAGGCTGTATTCAGTCCTTAGTGCTAAAAAAATTCCAAAGTGCCCAGTTCTCTTGTTTTTCACGTAGACCAATGTTTCTCAACTTTAATTATTATTTTTGGCTTCTCCCCCCATAAACTTTTGAACATTTCCCCAAATCCCTCCATGATATTTTAATATTAATGATATACCACATATCTTTTCACATACTATACGCACATCCCTCAGGCTTTATTCCAGCATCACACGGTCTGTTCCCATCATGTGGGAGCAAGGCTGCTCTACTTTCTTCTGCCTCTTGCTTTGCTTGGCTCTCTAGTCTTCAGCTATCACATCCTGAACATCACATCCTGAAACCCTCGGAACAGGTCAGGCCCCTGTCATATGATCTTCTTTAAGGAATTTAGGAAAACTGTAAGGAAATAACGACTTGTGTAATTCTTTATTCAGTGGGGACCTCCTCTCTATCAAATTCTGCTGTGTCCTCAGAGCTCAGTCAGCTGGCTGGCAGTTGGTAGATCCTTATGTAGCTGAATAAATGAATGAGTGGCATTACCTGAGCAGAGGAGAGGAAAATCACAGACTTGGGCGGGACCTTGGAAAGCTATTTTAGCTCTTCCCCAGCGTATGAGCAGTACTATTGTGTAGCTACTTCTGAAAGAGCAAGCTATGTGCTTTTCTTAAAACCACACTACAGTAGTTCCTCTTTCCTTTAAATAGTTCTCATTATTTGGAAGCAAAAGGTGGTCAGGAAGCTGTTGAGAATAGAGACAGACCTCTTTTTGAAAATATGTAAAAATAACATCTAAAATCATTTGCTATTTTAGAAGATCCAAGGAAACTGCCAGCTTAAAGAAACTGTTGTAAATCTTTTTTGTTACAGGGAAGAACAGAACAAATTGAGTGAAGATTCTTTCTTCTTTCACTTTCCCTCAAAATACAAAACAAAACAAAACAGGACAGATTTTAGTTTGGACAGAGTGGCATGCTTATACTAACTCATGATAGCAAATTATTAATTCTGAGAACTGGTTGTGAAAAAAGACCATTATTAAAATCTAAATGCATCATCAGTAAATGCTTCATCCTTTTAAAACCACAGCAAATAACTATTCAAATCTCATCCCTTCTTAATTATTTTATCACTCCTTACTATCGCCCATGCTCTGGAGGCAACTTCCTCCTGTTTTAGCTATGCGGCAGAAATATTACCTAATGCTTTACTATTTTGTGTCTTTTTCCAGCGGCACATTTAGTGATGTCAAGTTGGTAGCTTGGAATCGGCCATGTAGGAGTATTTGCACGACAGAAATGGGCAAATGGTACAAATCAGAGGTTAACCTATTGTTTTGCTGATTGTTCTGACCAGAGGTCAGACAACTTCCACCCGCAGCCTGTTATTGACAGCCCACAAGCTAAGAACATTTTACATTTTTAAGGGCTGTAAAAAAAATAATGAGAGTGTTGTCACAGAGCCTAAAATATTTGCTATATCTGGCTCTTTACAAAAAAAATGTTTGCCTAACTGTACATTAGGCTTAAGAAAGTGATGGAGAGACTGTTAATAGCACAGACTAAATTTAAAACTGTGTTGTCTCCATAGCAATTTTGTAAATAGCACAAAATGATGAGGAAACTTTCTTCCAATACTTTACTATCTGATTCAATAAAGTTACTTGCATCACTGATGTGACCAAAGAAATGTAGACTTATTCTGTCTTACTCATCAGTACAGTCCAATATATCTACTGATACCTAATCACATGTGCTAGATGTGGCAGCATTTTAATCCCAGAACTCCAGGTGGGGGTACTGAGGCAGGAGGATGGAAAATTTGAGTCCAGCCTGGGTGATTTAGCAACTTAGTGAGACCCTGTCTCAAAATAAAAAGTGAAAAGAGCTAAGGGTATAGCTTATTATTTATTACTTTTTGTTTACTTATTTATTTATTTTCTCTTTTTGAGACAGGGTCTTGTTAATGCTGTTCAGGCTGTCCTGGAGTTCACTTAGTAGCCCTGGCTGGCCTCAAACTCACAGCAATCCCCCTGCCTCAGCCTCCCAAGTGCTGGGATTATAGGCATGTGCCACCATGCCTGGATCTAAAGGTGTAATTTAGTTCAAAGACTCTGGGTTCACATCTCAGTACTGCAAGTAAACAAACACATCCAAAATGACAACACAAAAGAGAAAACAAACCCCACTCACTTGTTAATTGCCACACACCACCTCAGGTGCCACACACCACCTGGTTATGGATATCATAGTTAGGCAAAAATTGACTAACACTTCCTCTTGGTAGTATAAAATTTACAATGTTGTGTACATTATTATTTGTAAGTTGTATGCTATGGGCTTATAATGAAGCTACATATGTGTATTATGTATGCACGCACACATTCTTTTATCAGAGAGCAAGGTGCCAAGTACCTACCCTCACACTCAGGTTGTATTATCAGGAAAGACAAAGCTCTGTGGGGATGCTTTGGGTCTTTCTGAGAAGATTTACAGTGCTTTGTCTTGGCTGGCACTTAGCAAAGCTCCTAGTCTGCAAAATGAACTACTTATCTGAGCTGTCTTGAACCATGTGCAATGGCTACAAGCTCAAACCCTCTTCATCTGATCACAGGAAGGGGGAGGCTGTCTAGTCTTGGAGGCCTCCAGTTGCCTGGGAAATTCTTCAGAAAGATAATGTTGCACTTTGGTGACAAATTTGTTGATTTTACAGATAGCATCCACATTTTGCCCTCAAGAAGGAGCCTGCAATGAAGACATTGATTTTTATGTTTTCCTCCAAATAGTCATTAGTACAAATTAATAAATCTTTGTGTCGGGGGAACATAGGGCTATATTTTATTTTCGTTCAGCTAACACAGAAAAAAGTGCATTTCCTTGGGTCCAGGATAGAAAGAACGAGTAACTTTGAAGTTATATGGACCTGGCTCATGCCCCCAGGTCACACTAAGGACACAGAGCACCAGTTACATGCATGAGCAGAGTATACACGTCAGTGAGTACTTTCTCAGGCAGTGAGGAATTTAGGAACCTCTGGAGCAGAGGTGGTCAAACATTGAATCCTCTCAAGGGGCTGTTAAATGTTGCATGCTGGCCCCCATCTCCAGGGTTTCTGATGCATCAGGTCTAGGCCGCGGATGAGAATCTACACTTCTAATGAGCTCCCAGGTGATGCTGCTGTGGTTGCTGTTGGTCTGCGGGCCACCCTTTGAGAATCTGTTGTCTAGAAAGAAAACACCAGTGTTCTAGCTGCCCGGTTTTGATTTTAATCAAAGATAAAGTTCCCTTCAGGGTCACTTTGATACCTGGTGATCATGTAAAAGAAACAGGAAAATATCTTTCGTCCATGATTCACATCAAATTCAGGCAAAAGAGGTTAGCTGTTCTGAACCTGGTCTGTTTCAGCTCTCGGAAAAGTCAGTTATTTTCCCATGAAAAAGTCTTTCAGAGCCAGCATTAGTATTTCAACTCCTCTAAAGGCAGAAGACCCAGTGAGCTGAGATGCCTGATATGGCTGTCCTGTGAGGGATCCAGGGGCCCAGAAATGCTTAGCTTCAGTGTGAGGGGAAATATTGATTAGGACATTAAAATCTGGGTACAATTCAGCTTCAGGTCTTATCTGTGTAGAGGAAGAAATGAACGAAGGGTTAGGAACACTATTTCCAAGAATGTGGCAGTGATGATGGAGCTTTCTTTCTATGGGCCAAAGTGAGACCACAGAGATGAATAATAAGAGGAATGGAGAATGCAGTGCAGTATCTACAGTGTTTCTGGTGGTTGTTCTTGGAGGACGAAGTCACAGATAATTTTCCTTTTTCTATTTTACTGTATTTTCTGAATTGAGAAAAACATTTGCATATGTTAATTAATGACAAAAAATTCCTCCTCACTATTTTTCCTTTTTAAAAAAATGGAAGCATAGCAGTTAAGTGCATCACATCTACTCATCTTAAGTATAAGCTTTACAGTGTTTTGTGTGTGTATATTTATGTAAACATCATCTATATCGAGATAGAGAACATTTCTGGCTCCCCATAAAGCCTGCTCCAGAATGTTATCACAAAAGCATATGTGTAAAAGATTTGACTCTCATATTGGCAAAGTGAGAAGGTAGTAGAAATTTTAGGAGGTGGAACCAAGTGTAAACTCTTCCCATGTCTTTGAAGGGGATATTGGGGCCCTAGCACCTCTTCCTTGCCCTCTGCTTCCTAGATGTCATGTGCTTCCAGCATGATGTGCTGCTGCCACACCACAGGCTCAAAAGTAACAGGGCCAACTGATCATGGGCTAAAAGCTGAAAAACCGTGTCAAAAATAAACCTTTCCTTTTTAAATGTTGATTACCTCTGGTATTTGTTATAGTGATGGAAAGCTAACTAACATATCCTCTATGGGTTACTCAAGTCATTTGATCTCTACCATTACCCATTAGGTTTATCATTCCTTAAATTTTAAAGAAACAGAAGCATACTTTGTATGTCTGGTCTTTTTAGGCCAATATATTGTTGGTAAAATTTATTCGAGTTATTGTGTGTATCATTAGTTAATTCCATTTTATTTCTGATTTTCGAATTCCATTGTATGGACCCCACGAATTATTTAGCTATTCTCCTATTGCTGGGCATTGAAACTATTTCAAAGTTTGAGCTATTATGGGTACTTTTATTTCTTTTGAAAGGTAGAACATAGCAGTGCAAATGATATATTCCTTAGTAGTCACAATTCCCTTTAGTTGAATGTCTATTTTGTGCCAGGTATTTTACTTTGTTCTAATCCTCCTAACAATCCTATATAATTAGTCTCCTCTCATTAGAGAGGAAATAGGCCAAGACAGACAGCTTGAGTTCTTTGGGAAGCAGATATTGCAACAGTTGGGCATGCAACAGGGTTAGTGGGAAATAATACCTGTGAAAGAAAAGGAGAGGAAACAGGAGTGGGCAAGAGGAGTGCCTGGCACAAGGCAGACCTGTCAAACTCTATGCCCACCAGGGAGCTCCAGAACAAAGACAGCCTATTGGAGGAGTGTTCTGTGTAGTGCAAATGGGTCTTGTATCACCTTCTTGATCAGTCGTTGGCTAAAAGCCACGCCAAGAACACCATGACCTTGTCTCAAAAGCTGAGGCACACCCTGATAAAGCTAACAGATGGAGCCCGCCAACTATGTGCACTACTCACAGCTGGTCAGTGGGTTCTCTTCTAATGGGAGATTTCAGCAGTGATCTCTGCATCTGTGTAATGCAGAATCAAGGACTCAAACCCAGGACATCTGGTCTCAAAGCCTCCAAGACCTAGAACCCTACCGTCAATAGGTGAAAAATCTTCAGACAGTATGGATCAGGATGATCAAGGTGCTAGATAGCACCCAAGCTAGTGGGAAGCCATGTTTCAGCTTCAACTGAAGTGATCAGTTTTAACTGGAATTCCTACAGCCAAATAGGGAAAGACATCTCTAGAATAAATTCACTGTATCAGTCTATTTTTGGTTAGTATAATGAAGTATCTGAGCAGGTTAACTTTTTTTTTTAAAGATTAGCTTTTAGGTTTGGAGGCTAAAAGTACAAATAGCATCATTGAGGCTTTGGTGAGGACCTTCCTAGACTACTTTGCCTAATGCCTAATTTGGAGGTCATGTAGGAGGAAGAGATCACATTGCCAAACAAGAAGCCAGAGAGACAGTTTCTGAGGCCACACCCTTAACTGACAAAAGAACCTCTGACTAGGCTCTGTCTCTTAGAGATCCAGCCTCCCAACGCCATCACACTGAAGATAAACAGCATCCAAATCAGCATTGTGTGAGTGGCAAAGAAGGCACAGGCAAGAGAAAAATTTTCCTCCAAGAGAAAAATTATTCCAAGCCACCCTGCTTTTTGAAACTACGGACTGTAATGATAATCTAAATGTAGAGTGAAAAGTCAGGATTGTTAACACAGGATGCTGGGCCCAACTAATGGGAAAGGAAGAAAGATTTTTCTTAAACTTAGGGCAGAGTGATCAGAAAGAAGAAAAGGGTCTTTGCTGAGGAGTAACATTCTGGAGAAAGGGAGGTTGGTTCCAGAAACATACATACATTTTCCACCTGATTTGCTTGGAAGTTGAGTTATCAGACCTTATATTGGTGACTACTATTTGCCTGGACAGTGTCCCTTTTTCCCGCAGAGTGGGCAGAGGTAGAAGAGGCTTCTGGTATGCTGGCCTGAGGCACTGGGACTACTGTGAGCAGTCCGTACGTGATCATTCTTTTCTGTCAGTTAATGAAACCTCACATTTATGACCAATTTACTTTCAACAAGGATGGCAGGACTATTCAGTGTGGGAAAGGAGAGTCTTTTAATAAATGGTGGTGGGACAACTGGAGAGTCACATCACAGAGAAAGAAAGTCAGAGTCTTCCCCACCATATTCAAAAGTAACTAAAAATATATCAAAGGTCTAAAGGCAAGATCTGAAGCTATGCAATTCATAGAAATAAACATAGGTGTAAATCTTTCTAACCTTGCCTGAAGCAATAGTTTCTTGGTTGTGACAGCAAAAGTACAAGCAATGAAATAAAAATACATAAATAGTACTTCATCAAAGTAAAGAGCTTTTATGCTTCAAAGTACACAACTGAAAAAGTGGAAAAGGCCACCCACAGAATGGGAGAAAATTTTGCAAATTTTACATCTGATAAGAACTTGTATCTAGAAAATATGGAGAGTACAACCGTAAAATAAAAGGAAAAATAACCCAATTAAAATGATCAAAGGGCACAAATAGACAGTTCCAGAGAAGATAGTCAAATGCTTCATAAGTACATAAAGAGATACTAAGCATTAGCAGTCATCAGGGGAAACAAATCAAAATATAATTAGGTGTGACTTTACAGCCAATAGGATGGCTGTATGAAAAGGGAAAACAACAGGTGTTGGTGGAGATGAGGAGAAATGGGAGCACTCATGCTCTGTTGGTGGGATTTTAGCATTGTGCAGCTACCTTAAAACACTTTGGCAGATCCTAAAAGAAGTTAAACATGGAATTATCCTATGGCCCAGGAATTCTCAGGAGATTTGAAAACATGATCTCAAAAAAACATACCAAAGCAAACCAAACTAAACCAAAACAGAACTTGTACATGGCTATTCATGGCAGCATTATTTAGAATAGCCCTAAGATGGAAGCAACCCAAAGGCCCGTCGATGGTAAGGAAATGAAATGTGGTATAGTCACGCAATGGAATATTATTCATCCATAAACAAGAATAAAGTACCAATACATGATACACACTACAACATAGATGAACCTTGACAACATGGTGCTAAGTGAAAGCAACCAATCACAAAGGCCACTTATATGATTTCATTTGCATCAGATGTCCCGACTAGGCAAGTCCATACACACAGGAAGAAAATGCTGGAGATCAGAGGGAAAGGAGATCAGAGGGAAAGGAGACTAGGAGTGACAGCTTAATAAGTCAGGGGTTTCTTTTCAAAGTGATGACAGTGTTGTGGAATTAGCGATGATAGTTGCACAACTCTGCGGATGTACTATATAGGTGAATTGCATCTCCATAAAGCCGCTGTTTAAAAGTGCCTAGCTCCCTAACCACAGGGCACTCACACCCTTGGCTTCTATCGGAGCTGCCCTGGATGGGTGATCCGTTTTAGTCAAAATCCTAAACTCCTGGGCCTGCAAAAACAGTCAGAAGTTAGGAATTGAGGTTGGAGATGCTTTTGTCTTTGTCCCAAGTAACATTTTTTCTACAAGATGTTAGCACAGCACAAATTTTTTTCTACAGCAGCCACTACTACGAGGCCAATTTGGAAATGTGTCCCTTGGATATTTTTCACCCTGAAATGTTAGTGCCTACTGTAGAGGCTGTGTGAGGGATGGGTAAATTCTGAGAGATCCACATCTGGCTAGTAAAGACAAATTTCGATGATACTCATGTGTTACCATGTCTATGGCAGCAGAGATAAAGCTGTAGTCAAGAACACACCTCCCAAAATGGATAAAATAAGATGACTGATAACACTCCTTGCTAGCAAGGGTGCATAGAAAATGGGGCTCTCATTTATTGCTGATGGAACTGTAAATTAATAAAGTCACTTTTGTAACAGTTTGGCAATACCTCCTAACACTAAACAGATGCCTACCCTATGACCCAGAAATCCCATTTCTGATATACATTCAACAGAAATACACAATTATGTTCACCAAAAGACAAATATAGAATATATGCAGTATCACTGTGCATAATAGTCTCAACTAGAAACAGTTGAAATGTCTATCAATGGGATAGAGAATACATTGTAATATATCCATACAAAGAAAATTTTAAAACATTTTAAAAAGCTCCTAGTGTACACAACAAAGAAAAGTAAATTGTTAAGCAACAGCTAGACACGAAGCATAGTATATGATTTTATTGTTCCATTTGTAAAGTACAAAAAGATGCAGAATTAATTAATGGTGGTGAAGGTCAGAATAGTAGTTACCTTTGGGTGAGTGGTGGGGTGTTGCTCAGAAGGAGGGGTGACAAGAAAGCCTGTGACTTGCTGGAAATATTATAAATTTTTTTTTGCAGTACTGGGGATTGAACTCTCAACCTCGCACTTGCCAGGCAGGCACTTATGCCACTGAGCTAAATCCCCAGCCCAACATTATAAATCTTGATGTGAGTAGTGTTTGCAGGTATGTACACAGATACACATGTGGGCAACTTTGTGGAGCTACATCATGTAGTTTGAACCCTTCACTGAATGTAAACTATGTTTCCGTTAAAGAAAAGTAAAATATAAACTAAGGTGGACAAATACGTTGGTATAGAAAGAGCTGCTAGGGACATTCAGGACCAAATTTGATCCCTTCTTTTTATCAGATGAGAGAACTGAAAGAAATAAAAAATAAAAGAATTGCCTAAGGCCATGAGCTAACTGGTGCAAGAACCAAGACTGATGATATCAGTTTGCTATCTTTGAACATTTATTATGTGTTGGGAGCTTTTTTTAGTAAGTGATTTAATACTCATGTTAACCCTATGAGGTAAGATTTATTTTTGTTCCCATTTTACAGATGGGAAACCTAAATCTATCTAACTACAGTGTCAAGTAATGGAGCCAAGAAGTCAGTCCAGGAAGTCCTATTCCAACACTCACACAAGTAGACACTGTGTCTAGAATTGGATGCCCAGACTCACCAGTGCTCTGGATCCTGGGCATCATGTTCCATTTTGATTTTTCTCCCTGGGTTCTCTGTTTCTTTCCACAATGTGGCCTCTGGCATCACTGAGAAGTAGTGTTGTTAAATCCAGTCATTATGGCCAGCCCATACTTTTCTTCAGGAATTCCACACCAGGGTAAGTAAGTGCTTACATGAAGGCTTTAAGGCCAAAGACAGACAGATCCAGGACTTGGAAAGATTTCTTCCTGGCTCTTCCAAATCTCCCTGCCACTTCCTCCAGTAAGCAAGTACATTGTTGTCTTTCACCAAAACCAAATGAGCAGTCATGGCTCTATGATGTGGCAACAAGTCAGTTGGGCCCGGTGAAATTGGAGCTGGCCTTGGGAAATGGTGTCCCAGAGATTTCATCTCTTGGTGAAGCCAAGGCCATCATTCTGGCCCCTGTCTTCCAGGCCAGGAGGAGGGAGTGTAGTCACAGGGGGTTGTGCTAGGCCTAAGTAGCTCTTCACAGGGGCAGGCAGGGTGGTGTGCCACTAAGGTTCACCTCTTGTCTGGCTCTTCCCATCTTTCCAGGCTCTTCCCTATGAGCTCAGAGGTCCCATGCAGTCCCACTGTGCCCAGTCAATGTCTCTGGAATGCCTACTGTAAGAACTCAGGGGTGATTTAACGCATCTGTCTTCAGCAAGTTCATTTTCCAGTAGGACAGATGCCAGTGCCAGACACTCTCTAGCTGTGTAACACTAGGCAAGTTACTTAACCTCGCAGTTTCTCAGACTTCTCATCAATAAAATCAAGACATGAATAACACTGTGAAGTTATGAGAACTAAAGCTTGAAGCATGTAGAGGATTCAGAACAGTGACTTGTACATGGTAGACTTAAGTGTGAGCTATTGTTCTGAAGGGTGAAAAGTACTCTGCCTGGAGAAAACACAGAGAAGGCCTAACTCAGGCAGGCAATCAAGGAAGGGTCTCCAATGGAGGCCACAGAAGGAGTTCTACCTGCAGGACAGGTAGGAGTTAGGATGGAGAAGTAGGGTGAAGGAACATCGTGGACAGAAGGTGAAGCATGGGCAATGACAGAGAGGCTGCAAACTGCTCCACCTGGAAGGTCTGGTGAGGAAGGAGCTGGAGTGCAGAGGAGTGGAAGATGAGGCTTGAGGAGTTTGGTAGGCACTGGCTGTAAGTGGTCTTAGCAACCTGGCTACTTTCCCTGAGGTCTCCTTTTCCTCCCTCTGAGTCAGGCACCCTGCTCTTGGCCATGGGGCTTGCCCTGGAACTCACTAGAACGTTGGCTGGGGTTCATAAGAGACTGCAACTATCTCCAGGAAATGCCAAGGTGATGAGGATGGCCCTGCATAAGGCTAATGTAACTGTCACTCCAGTCTCCCCACCCCCACCCCATCCTGCAGAACAGATTTTTGCTTCTGTCTCTGGAAAACATGTGTGGAAGCAAAGTTGGGTCAGGTGGCAGATGAAATCTCTTTTGTAGACCACAGGAAGGCACTAGTCCAACTCATGCTACGTGGGAGCCTAGAGACCAGCCTCGTGTTCACCTAAAAAATAGGTCTGAAATGCTCAATTCCCCTGGGTGGTCCTATTCTACCGCGGGGACTGTCCCCGATGCATCTGTTTCCTGCTGACCTTACACCAGAGATCCAGCAGGCAAAGGGCCTCTACTGCCTCATCCTTGAGGAATGCCTCCAGAGCCCCCTCCTACCTCCAGCCTCCTGGCTTCCAGAACTCAACAGCTCGCCTCTTGTGGGCCAATGTTTGCAGAAAACTCTTTGCAGACTTCATAGCATGCACTTCCAGGAACAATTAGCAATAAGGCAGCCGGTCTTTCACTCAGGTCTGGAGAATGAAAACCTCAAGGACAGATGAGAGTGCTGGGTTGGCTATGGGTGGGCTGGGCAGAGGAGGGTAGGCATGTTGGCCTAAGCAATGCTTGGCAGCCTGCCTAGCTGGCTGAGCTCAGTGCCTTGAGCACATCACCAAAACCTGCTCGATCAACCTCCTGGAACAGAGAGTCTTTGGCTGGTCTTTCTGTTGTCATAGAGAACACCAAGTTACAAGAGAGCCCTGGTCCTGCCATGCACACAAGATAAGGAGATGCTATAGCTCAGAGCAGGAGCAAGCCATCCTGAACACCTTTTCCAGTAATGTCCCATTGCCTTAAGAATTTAGCATCTGAAAACTCCTCCCCACCATTCCCACCTAACAAAGACACTGCTAGATTTCAAGTTCACTGAGTTAACTCAAGCACATGGTGAACAGTTGGGGAGCTTTCTGAGAAGGATGTGATCTCTGCTATGTTTTGGAGTTCTCTGCACTATTGTATTGAACCATAACATGATTGTTCTGCTTCCTTTTAAAAAAATTAACCCCATGGAATGAAACTCCCATGATATATGGGTTGTGTCAGGCCTCCAATTTTTGGTTATGATAACCCAGTGATATGTGATAGGCAGGCCCCCAAGTAAATTTTGCAAATTTTTGCAAAGAGCTTTCTGTCCTGAACTGCAAACTGGCCCAATAGAATGGAACAACCTGGTATTTTAGCAAAAATAAAATATAACAGAAATAAATGTTAAGTCCTGCAATTTGATCCAAAAAAAATCTATCGCACAAATACAGAAGAGAAGAAAACTAACTTAATGGTAGAAGATATAAAAAAAATAGGTGGGAGGAAGAGAGGTTCAGGGGTTTCTTTTGACAGCCATTCTGTTGTGAATCGATGTATGATGTGGCTGGTGAACCAAAAAGCCACAATGCTCTCAGGTTGCATTCAGGAAAGTCTAGTCTTCACCTTGATGCCATAGATTAAGCAAAACTCTCCTGATTCACTGGGTTACATCCAGGGCCCCACAGACCCTTGAGTATGGAGATGGCAAGTGATGGAACTGGCAAGCAGGGAAGGTCTTGTTCCCTTATTAGGTATCTCTTCACTGGACTCTAAACTCCCTGAGGGAAGGGATCCCATTTGTTTCATTCACTCCTGTGTCCTTAGGGCATAATAAAGTGCCTGTCAGATAGTATGTGCTCAATAAATGGAACCAAGTGCTAAATACATATGAAGGAAATCTTTTTTAGTCATACTCATTCAAGAGTACCACAAGTTCTTTGATGGTGTCATGCCTACCACTGGAAGAGTAAAAGGACAGGGTAGACAGTCATTTAGTGTAGGGACTGCAGAGGGCATTTGAAGCACCCTAGATGACTTTGAAGGCCCATTCAAATACAAATTCCAAGAGCAGATGGTAACATTTGCTGTGGGAAATGCAGGAGATGCAAGGTGTCTTTAGATGGTCCTGATACTGTAGCAGGCTGTATGCTCAGAAGCTCCTGAAGCCTGAGCTCTTGTGTGATCTCTCCTTTACTCCTTTGTTCTAGCTTCCCTTCTATTTTCATGTTGAATGGGTCTCTGCAGCAGCCTATGCAGTTGTACTAAGAAGTGGATAAAAAGAATGTGGTATCTATACATAATGGAATACTATTCAACTGTAAAGAAAGATAAGTTTGAGAAATTTGTGAGACAATGGATGCACATGGAAAATAAAATGTTTTTTTTTTTTGTCCCAGGGATTGAACTCATGACCTTGTGTTTGCCAAGCAGGCACTTATGCTGCTGAGGTAAATCCCTGGCCCTGATAATATTAAGTGAAATAAATCAGATACACAAGGTTAAATACCATATACTACCTCTCATTTAAGTAAGGCAAAGTATAAATAAAGTACAATTAAAAGAGTGATAGAAGGAAATAGGAAGCATCTAAGAGACTGAGGGGGAGAGGAAGAGGGAGGGAAAAGAGGAGTAAAAAATATTTAAGATGTGTCATATACATATATCAGATGCCCACAATGAATGTAAACCTATGTTGTAAACATGAACTAATAATAACAGTAATAAATTAATAATGAAGAAAAAATCTAAAAACGGAGAGAGGGTGGTAAGTGGGGAGGGGAAGTGGAATACAAAAGAATCAATATGTTTTATATACATGTACCTACTCCCTAAAATGAATGCAAACTTCATGTGCTACAAATGCATACTAGTAAAATAAAATTTCTAAAAAAAATCAAGCCATATTCAGTTCTCTTACTTAGTTCGGAGGTTTGGTGCTTCTTGCTATAACCAGTTGGTTGGAGGCATGTTATCACTCTCTAAGCAATGTTATCTGTGATAAGTATGAATTTCAGTACAAACTCATAGTTCTAATGGAACAAAGAAAGAAATTCATAAATCATGAGTACTATCCACAAAGGTGGTTTCATCTGAAAAAAAAAAAAAGCTATGACTTGTGCTACATGTCCCCCCACAGAATCATGTGGTAATAGGTGGGGCTTTTTAGAGGTAGTTAGATTTAGGGTTGTGACTGTGGATTAAAGGTGTGATATTGGGATTAAGGATGTGAAGCCTCACATTGGTGTGTGTGACACCAATCAATGGGATTATAGCCTGGATGGAATATAAAGGGAGAGAAGGAAGGTAAGCCTGCTGCTGCTGCATGCTGCCTTCTGCCTGAACTGTTTCTCCCCTGTGGTGCTCCTCTGCCATGCTGCCCCATCTTTGAGCCAGCTGACTGTGGACTAAAAGCTCTACAAACTATGAGCTAAATAAACCTTTCCTCCTTTAACTGTGGGTGTTGGGTATTTTGTCTCAACAATGAGAAAAGTGACCAACACAAACCAATTCACAATATCCTAGTAAACAGGTGAAGGGCTGCTTTCTTACTGTGCAGAAGATGTTGCACTAACAATGCCCTATGATAGGTAACTGGCTGGTGGGTGAGGAGGATAGGCCAGATTCACGATTGCAGAGAATGGAGTTGATGAGTTGCTGATCTTTATGAATGAACTGCTGGCCAACCCTGGAAATCTTGGCATCTCAGAAGCTCCTTCAACTATATTATTAGAGGCAAACTTGAGACTTCTGGGGGCTACTGTGAGGTTCAGATTATTTATGTGAGTCATGAGAAGAAAGCTCCCCCCATTCCTCACTGTGTCTGGGATGACCCCTTTGAGGTTGGTTAAGCTGAAATGGTGTTTTTGAGGAACCTTGTCAGTGCTGACAGGAAAAAGAGAGGAGTAAGGGGAGATGGTAGGAGGAGGGAGGGAGGGAGAAAGAGAGAAGAAGAAGAAGAAGAAGAAGAAGAAGAAGAAGAAGAAGAAGAAGAAGAAGAAGAAGAAGAAGAAGAAGTAGGAAGAAGAGAGAAAAGGAGAAGAAAAAGAAGGAGAATGAGGAGGAGGGGGATGAGGAGAAGAAGACGAGAGAGGGGGAAGGATAAGAAGTGAGAGAAATAGCCCAGGCTTATAAACTTGCTGGAATCACACTGGGTATGTCTCTTCAGGGCAACGTCTTTTAAAAGAGCAAACAAAAGAAAGAGAAAGGAAAGAAAAGAGGGAAGTAGAAAGGAAAGAAGGAAGGCAGGGAGAGGGTTAGAAAAGGAGGAGGAGAAGAGAAAAGAAAAATTTGACTGGATTTGTGTGACAAGAGTGAGAAAAGAAGTGGTCCATCATTCTGTGGCCATTTCTTTTCAGCCTTCAAACTTTATCACATAAAAGTCTCATCATAGCCCTGAAAATGAAAGTTTACAAATTGAAAGTTTTAGTGGGCCAGTGGTCCCAAGTGAGAAGCAGCTAACCCTATCCCTGTACTTCAAGAAAGTTGCTTCAAATTGGTGCCTCCCTCGTAGAAAGATGGCACATATTGCCAGCTAATGGGAAACACTGGGCAGACCTGTGGACTGAGGCTGATATTGCCTTTTGGTCACCATCTGTAGAGGGAGGAATGGGGCTCACCTTGTTCTCTAACAGGATTTAAGGCCAGAATGAGAGCCCAAAGTGCTTGAAACCGCCTGAGCTAGGTATTACAAGCCAGTGCTCTAATATTCCTTATGTGCTAGCATAATTTCCATCTCTCCTGGAAACAAAAAAGAAAATGTTCAACAGACAGATATTTTCAAAGGTTATTGCCCTTTGCCTTCTGATGCCTCACATATGTTGGGCATGATTATAATTCCCTTTAGGAGTGACACATAACACAATGGTTTAGACACCAAAATCTTGCCCCAATAACTCACTTGGGAACCTTGTTTGTTTGTTTGTTTGTTTGTTTGTTTGTTTCTTTGTTTTGAGACAAGGTCTTGCTATATGGTTCTCACTGGCTTTGAACTCACTGTGTAGCCTAGGCTGGCTTCAAACTCACGGTGATCCTCTTGCCTCATTTTCCCAAATGCTGGAGTTACAGGCATGCACCATCACGCCCAGCTTGAGAGACATTTAATATGTCCCTTTCGAGGTGTTTTACAAGTTTAATGGCTATGGGAAAGTACCAAACTTGCCCAAAGTGTCCTTCTGCCATGGCTCTTCTCTAGAAATTCTAGCTTTAGAATGGCACGTTGTAGAGAAATATTTCAAACCCTTGAATCATTTTCTCAGTTTTGTGTCTCATATTCTCTTGCAGCAGAACTGTGGAGACACTCTTAATCTCTGCAACACCAAGAGTCCCTGTGCCAATTGATCTTGTCAATTTGACTGGATTAAAAGACACCCAGAGAGGTGAATGGATCATAAATATGCTATACTCATCAGTAGATTAACCCACTGATGCTTATAGCTGAATGTTCTGGTACGAGGTGGGGCCCAGGTAGGCATGGGTCTCTGGGTGCACTCCTTTGGAGAGAATGTGTCTTGTCTGCTCTCTTTCCTGTGCTTGGATTCCCAACCTGCACGAAGTGAGCATCTTTGGTCTGCCATGGTCTTCCTCATTGATGTACCTGCCTTCAAATCAGCCCACTGTGAACTGAATCCTCTGAAACCATAGCCAAATAGATCTTTCCTCCCCTAAGAGTGCTGGAGTAGGGTATTTTGTTTCAGCAGTAGGAAAATTAACCAATACAGCCCCCATCCAAAAGGCCATTCAAGAATGAAATGTAAGGTTTGGGTTGGGGGAGGCATATTTATGTGTTTTTGGGAGCTCCAAACAAGAAAATCCATATGACAGAAAGCCAGAATGCCAAAGGACTCAAGAAAAAATAAACTTGGTTCTTACAGCATTCATTCCATCACCTTAATCACATGCACCATGGCCCACACATTTTGGTGGCATACAGAAGTGGATAATCTAGAGCTTAAAAAAATAAACACCAACAGTGTTTATTTCAAACAGTGATTGACTGGGTCTTCCACTTTCCTATTGGCTATATCGATTTCATGTAGATGTGGTCCAGGACAGAGCACACTAATGCCTTGGCATTTTGCAGGTCATAGAAGGAACTATTTCAGAGCATTTAAAGAAAAGCAGAACGTGAGTTCCTGCATTGATTTTTCACTTCTTCTTCTTCCTATCTTTACACATGGAAACACAGATTAGGCTCAGTGTTTCCACAGAATGGGGTAAAAAAAAAACTTGGCAAAAGCTCTGTTCCCATGAAAAGACCCATAGTACAGAGTTTGAGAACATATGTGAAGAGAAAAAAAATGATCAAGGAAACACTGTGCTCCTCAGTTCTTAGTGAAGAGGGTCTTCAGATAACTCATGTAACCGTTTGGTCCTCAGTGGCCTCATGTATAGTATGTGGAGAACAGTAGCATGGATCTGGCTGAGGCAGGGGTACCAAATCATCATCAGTTGCGAATACAATCCAACTCCGACATCTGGGACCAGCAGGCTTTGTTCCGAGCCCATAGATAGCCCTATTGTCTCTGTACCCTATCTGTGGCCAAACTGGCTTAAATATCTAAAGAAGTAAAATTCCATATGGGCAAAGTTCTGTCTGGCATCCTCCTCCTTTACTATGCTGGAATTCTAGACAAATTGTGTCTAAGACAGGAGGTGGTGAGGTTTGATTGTCCCCCTATAGGCCTCCCCAAGCATCTCCTTGAACTGTGGCCTGGTTACAAATAAAAATGGCCTTTCTACCACCACTTAGCCTCCCCACTTCCCTCTAGCTGTCTTTGGCCCAAGGGATGGGAGCACAGTTGGAACCCACAGTGTGGACAGCCAAGTCAGAAAATCTGAGCTCATGAGATTAATTTTGGGTCAGAGATGAAGAGTGTGAATTCCTAGATGGGCAGGGTCATCATATCAGTGCTCACCTCTCTGTTGTTCTGAGTGAGGTGAGCCTAGCCCTCTTGTCATGTCTCCCCCTAAGGTGGAATACAGGCTGGCAGAGCCAGAAGCAAAGGGGAGGAAGGAACAAAGGAGTCTTTCTTTGGCAGCGTGACCTTCTATAATTCACTTAACCCTTCCATGTCCCTTGCTGCCATATGACTGAAGTCATAATTTATTAGTTATAAACATGCAGTTGTTCAATGAAAAAGTAATGGAAAAAGGGTGAACTTGTAGAGTCTATTTAAAGTCAAGTTACAGAGTGGCCTTTATTTTAATTAAAAAGCATCTGGAAATTGAAAGCCCTGTTTGGCCCAAGGCCTCCTTGGAGAATAACTGAGGCATGTCATCTGGCTGGGCTGTCCCATGGCTCTCTCAGTGAGGGGTGGGGGAGTGGAGATCTGCTGAGGCCTTGGAGACCTTTCGTAGCAGCAGCAGATAAGCTCTGCCGCACACACTGCTCCCTTGGCTGATATTAGAGGGCTGATCTTATACACCGCCCTGAACTAGTCTGGTATCAGCAGGATTCCTTACCAGTGACTTAGCTAACTGGACTCCAAGGGAAAGGGGGGGTCTCTGACTTTAAGCTTTGCATTTCCCCAAGAGATGGTTAGACAGCTCAGTGCCAAGATGCATTATCACATCCTGACATCCAATGCTGACAGCAAAATGATTTCTAGACAACCTCTTATGCCTGGATTTTTATGTGAGAAGCATGCTTCTGGGCCCCTCTCTTCCCAAAGCCCAGAATGACTGGACAGAATGGAATGCTCATCAGATGGGGAGACACAAAAAACTTGTGTCAACCCTGATTGCATCTTCAAACAGGTCCATTGTCTCCTTTGTGCTTCAGTGTCTTCACTGGAGACAATGTAGCTCTGGTGTTCAAACATATCTGATCATAAAACATGCTGTACAGGGACAGTATAGAATAGCTGTTAAGAGGATAGCTGGCCCGGAGTCCGATTCTGACTCCCCTGCTTCCTACATAGGTGATGATGGGCCTAACAGCCAGACCTTCTTGTGCCTTACTTTCCTCATCAGTGAAACAGGAATAATGGAATTATTTCAGTGAGGATTAAATGGGTTAACATCTATAAAACACTCAGAGCATTAGCAGTTAGTGCTATATAAGTGTGTGTTACAAACTGAACTTGTTCAAATTGCTGATTTTTGGACCCTTCCCCAGGAGATGTTGACTTAGTGGGTCTAGAAGGGACCACGACCATGTGGATTTTTAAAATGCCTCTTATTTCCTCCCATCTAATGCAAGTAATAAGATATACTAGGGGATGGGGGATTTAGTTCAGTGGCATAAGTGCCTGCTTTGCAAGTACGTGGTTGTGAGTTCAATCCCTGGAACCGAGTAAAAAAAAAAAAAAGAGAGAGATACTATCTGTTAAGATTTCTGAATATGGTTCTAGAAGTTTTTCTATATACATTAAAACATATAAACTAATATATGGAAGGATGGACCAATAATAATTGGTGAGCAGAAAGATAGGTAACCTGGGCAATGCAGATTCTTACAAAGTACTCCAGCGATTGTGATACCTAGTTACTAGATGGTTCTTGAACTGTAGTCTAGCCATTAACTGAGAGAGAGGTTCATTTACTCTATGAATAATAATTGAAGAACTAGGCATAGTGCTAGACACAACAATGAACAAATCAGATATGAGCCCTGTCTAAAGAAGCTTACCTTTCAGTGGCAAAAAAAAGAAACAAAACAAGATAAAAAAAAAAACCAAGAAACCAATCCATAACAAATCAAACAAATATTTGGTATAACTCCAAAATAATAAATGCTCTGAAGAAAATAAAAGAAATACAAACAGTTAAAAATAAAACATTTGGAGAGAAGACAAGATGGCCGATCAGTAATCAACAAAATACAAAGCCTCCCAGGAGAAACAACTTATTTGCCACAATAAAACACCCTGGAGAGACCAGACAGAGGGAGATGGATCCTCTTGACACAGGAAGAAATTAAAACATAATAAAGCTTGTCAAATATTTCGGGACTACAACTGAAATAGCTAAAAATTATGAGACACAATGTTTTCGTTTGTGGAGATCCACCAAGTTTGCAAAGGCCTGAATCTGCGCTGGCTGGCAGAGCCTCCCAAACTGTTTTATGCCGCCACTCACAGGAAGCACAGCAGTGCTGAACAGAGCCCAGCAGAGAGTGTAGCCAGTGAGGAGATCTTCATTAATCCACAGTCAGTGCTGGGAATGAGACACCGCCCTCCCACAGGAAGGGCACAACCAAATGGGTGACATGTTGGAATCAGGCAGGAGGAGCCTGAACTGGGAGCAACAGTGACTTTGGTTGGTTCCTCCCTCTCAAGAGCAGATTCATGGGATTTTCTGGGACTGGGCTGCACCTCTGGCTGGGACCCAATGAGCCTTCCCAAATCAATTCCCTGTGCCTAGCAAGTACTAACCGGATGAAGGCACCTGAAGTTTGGCTAGCCCGGTGGGGAGGGGCAGACAAATACAGCCGCTGCTTATACCTCAGTGACAAGAGCAGGCAGGAGAGGGTGGAGTTCCCTCGCCAGTGCGCTTTGGGGGAAATGTGGCCAACAGGGAAGGGGGCTGGGACCTGCACTGTAACCCATGTGGAGGAAGCCAGGGCCATGACAGGAGAGAGAGGCAGGAGGAGGACCCCAGCCCAGAACCGTGAAAGCACTGATCCCGGAAAAGGCAGCAAACACACAACATCAGATATGGCTTCAATGGACATTAAGAGATATCTTTGGGACCTTGTAGATGAGCTCAAAACTGAAATATTAAATCAGGAAAAGCAGGATATGAGTAGAGTAATAAAATAAATGCTCTCAGGAAGCATCTCTCAGGATGATACAGATGGAAGAAGGGAGGAACACAAAAAAAGGAGAGAAACATTTGATAAAGAATATAAAGAAAATATGGAATACATGAAGCAGATTCAAAGAGATTACCAGGAAATTAAAAACTCCATTGAAAACTGGCAAAACTCCTTAAAAGAAACTAAGGATAGACTATCAAAACTTGAAGACAAGTTTGTAATGTGTGATCATGAAAGGAAAGATCTCTTAAAAACAACAAGGAAACAGGCAGTAACAATACAAAGGCTAGAATATGACAAGAGAATCTACAATTTAAGAATAAGAAACATGAACGAAGAAGCAGGAATACATACAGGCGAATTACAAAGGCTATTCATGGAAATAATTAAGGAAAAGTTCCCAAGCATGGGAAAAGAAAATGACATTCAGTTATGTGAGGCATACAGTACTCCAGCCACCTACAACCAAAACAGATCTACACCCAGATATATAATAATCAAGATACCAGAAATTCAATATAAAAACAGAATATTAAAAGTCGTCAGAGAAAAGAAAAAGATTACCTATAAAGGTAAGCCCATCAGAATCATGGCTGACTTCTCAACACAGACCATCAGATCAAGAAGAGCTTGGAGTGAAGTCTTCCAAGCCCTAAAAGAAAATAACCTCCATCCCAAATTGATGTACCTGCAAAACTGTCACTAGAAATTAATGGAGAAACAAGATGCTTCCATGACAAAGAGGAACTGGGGGAGTATGTGACCACCAATCCAACCCTACAGAGAATACTGAAGGACATTCTGGAGAAAGAGAAAAAAAAATACCAAGATTTTAGGAACAGTGGCAGAAAGGCCTCAAAGAATGGGGCAAGCAGTAGAATGAAGGAGAAAACTAGACAAACAAAGGCAGAAAAATAGCATAGCAGAAATGAGGCAGAGAAGGATAACTAGAATCTCTAACATAGATGGCCTTGATACACTATATTATTAATAGTGCACCAGGATTTAAAACCCACATTACTCACACTACTCTGCTGAGATGTATTATATTCTGTTTCAGTCATTCTACCTGTACTAGATCTGAGGGCACAGGCAGCAATCCCGAAAATAACAGGATATAGTATGGTAATCATTCTTAATTTCCTATTAACTTAATCTAAAGCTCTGTAAAACCTACACTGTTTTACCATGACTGACTGTAATCAAATCTGGTTTGTTGGATTACTGTTTTGTATTGATAGATTTTATTCAAAGCTCTTATGATTGGTAGTATCAAGTCTGAGCGTATAGGGAACTGCACTTAAGATGACAAGTTTCACTAGAATATCCACTCTAGTTTGATTATTACCTGCCTTTGAAATTTTATACTGTCTACAATGTCTTATTTTACTAATATTGTTATTTACTGCTATACTCAATTATACTGCTATATTCAATTATGCTTGATGATATAGACATTCTACTGAAGATAATAAGAAACACCAGAGTAATCATTGTAGATCACCTTGTACTGTGGTTTTATACAACTTTTTGGTTTCATGTTTTTATAGGAATTTGTTTTGTTTTGTCTTGCTAAGATTTGTTTTTCCCTCTAATACAGAAAGGATAGAAATACACGTTGAGTTTTATGCATGCATAGCTGTTTATACTCTCACTGTTTGACTATCTACTTTGTATGCTTTAATTTTGTAACTTGAACAACTATTTCTAAGAGGACAATATGTAATTTATTAACTAGTGATTTCTTATTGTTTTTCTTTTTTTTGGAATTCTGTATTATCTCTAACCTTTATATGCTTTTGTTTCTCTTTAAATAAAAGATTTTTAAAAAAGAAAATAAAAGAAACATACTTCTGCTTTCGTGAGAAAAATCAAGGAGGCATCTTGGGGAAGATGACATCTGAGAAAACCCATCTTATTACCTAAGGGAATGGCTAGTGCAGATTCCAAGTTAGGGACAAATGGAGAAGGTTCAAGAAACAAATGGAAGACCCCTAGTGACTAGAATATACTGTGTAAGGGTGAAAACAGGAAGAAATGTGGCTAAAGGGGTTTGTGCGAGTCAGATAATGAGGATCATAGTAGAGTGATTGAATCTTATACTATGTGCATTCAAAAACCTTGAAGAGTTTGACATCCAGTGATGCTCTGTTCCAATTTAGGCTTTTAGAAGATTGACTTGGCTACTGTGTTGAGAACAGCCTAGGGAGGTGGGGCTTGAGGTGGAGAGACCAATTAGGGAACACTGATGGTGGTCCCAGAAAGAGACAGTGGTGGCTTGGACAAGGATGATGGTGGTGGAGGTGGTGAGAAGTGGTCAGATTCTACATGTATTTTTGAGAAGGAAGCCAAAAGGGTTTTCTAATGAATTCGATGTGGAGGATAACAGAGAGAGAGAAATGTAGAATGGCTCCCAGATTTTTGGCCTGAGCAACTGGATGGATGGTAATATCACCTTTCCTCCCCCCTGTAGCTCTTCTCATTGTCAGTAAACTTGCCCTGCTGTGCACATCATACTCCACACTGAACAGGTTGTCTGGTTGTGTCACTCTCCTCATTTCTAGTCTCTGCCTGATGGTTTCCACCACACGTATGTTAAAACCATGTGTGTCCCGTGGCTCCTAATTTTCCTGCTCGCTCTGGCTCCTGCTAACTCCCCATTGACCCGCTCATTTCTGGCCCCTCTTCTGGTCACCCAGTGTGCAATAGCCACTCTGTTCTCCTTGCCTTTTCTCCAACATGCCAAGAACGATCCTTTCTTAATACCTTTGTACTTGCTGTTCGATCTGCATCTAACACCTTCCTCCAACCTCTCCATACCTTGTGGTAGTGCTTCGGTTCTCTGTTTGCATGCCATCCATTCCATGAGCCTTGTCTGGAGCACTGGATTAAAAGTAGCAGCTCCTGTCATTTTCTATCTTCTTACCTGGCTTGGCTTTGCTTCCTAGCACTTACCACTACCTGACATTATACAATATATAGTTTATTTGTTAACGCTCTCACTATAGGACAATATTCTATGAAGTCAGGTAGTTTGCTTTGCTTTCCACTGTATCTTGAGCACCTGTAACACCTCCAGTTCATAGTAGGAGTAATGGGTTGAATGATGGTCCTTAAAATCTTATGCCCATTTCCTAATCCCAGGAACCTGTGAATGTGCTCTTTATCTGGATTATCTTGGTGACCCCCAAGTCTAACAATAAATATCCCTTTAAAGAGACATACACAGAGAAGACACAGAAGGAAAAAGAAGGCCTCAAGTAGACAGAGGCAGACTGGTTTATTCCAATACAAGCCAAAGTTCTCCTCATCCACCATAAGTTGGAAGAGGTAAGGAAAGATTGTCCATTAAAGCCTTTGGAGGAAGTGTGGCCCTGACCACACCTTGATTTGGGAATTCTGCCTCCAGAACTGCGGGACAATAAATTTCTGTGGCTTAAACCTCACCCAGTTTGTGATAATGGGGTAGAGCAGCCACTGGAAACTAATATAGTAGGGGTGCAATATTGTCTAGTGTAAAAATGAATGAAAGTGGAAGGGAATGGCTGGGGAAAAGGCGGGCTCAGGAATGGGGAGTTCAGCACTGGGCATGTCATATGCAGGCCCATATGTGTAAGAGAGATTTCAAGAAGGTAGTGGATTTATGAGACAGGAAGGATAGGAAAGATCAAAGCTAGAGACATTCATTGGAGAGTTTCTCTATTAGTCACGGGGCTGGATGGTGCCCTTGTAAACAGTATAATTAAGCTGTGAGAAGAGGGCAAAAGAGGCAGCTGTATTTACTTTTTTGATTCTTATTCAGCAGCGGTTTTCAGTCTGAGATTTTGCCACCTCATCTAACCTCAACTGAGGACGTTTGGCAATGTCTGCAGAAATTTCCGGTCATCACAATTTGCGGAGGATGTTACTGACTTCTAGTGAGTATAGACAAGGGCTGCTTCTGAACAACCCACAATTCAATGTACGGGGTACAGAATAGCCCCCACAGCAAAGAAATATCTGGCCCTAATGGTCAATAGTGCTGAGGTAGAGAAATCCTGGTCCATAGGGACTAGACTCAATCTGCTGGATTTGTGTTTGTGTTTATCTGGTTGGTGCTGCAAATATTTCATTACAAAAGATGAAAGGAAAAGATCAAGAGGTGGAACTGAATCTCCATCACCAATTTATTGTGTGGCCTTGAGTGATTTTTTCTTTTTTTCCTGAACTTCTGGGTCGTTTTGGAGACTGTAGGCAAAGCTGGGGAGGAGACTGATTGTATTATCTTTTCTCTGAGCTTCTTGCTGGCCCTTAGGGTCTGAGGGTCTCTGTTCTTTTCCCCAAGGAGAGGTAAATTCCCCTTTGGCCAAGGCATTGGACAGTTTCCAGAAGTAGCAGACAAAAAGCAGAGTGAGTTACCTCCCAGGCAGAGACTAAATTTTCTAGGATATCTCCAATTTCAAACACACTAGCACTCTGAATCTCCAGAGCATGTGTACCTTTCTGTCCCGTTATTATGAGTTGGGTATTCCCCTTCCAACACCGACAGAGTACCTAGTAAGTGTCACTGTTCATTTAATCCTCACAAGGACTTTATGATGTAGTACTATTATTATATTCACTCATCATATAATGATAGAAGAATATTCTGAGAAATACTCCATTAGGTGATTTTTACCATTGTACAAACATTTTAGAGTTTACAAACCTATACAGCATAGGTCAATTACTTGATATAGCCTCTTGATACAGTCCAGAGATGTGGTAAACACAAGATATATGAGGTTGCTGCCAGGACAACATGGCAAATTATTCTACAGAAAACATTTTTGTAAGTAGAAGTATATTCTAAAATAAGAGCAAAAGTGTAGCATATAATAGCCAAATATGGAATTAACCAAGGTGTCCATGGATGGGTGGATAGATGGATGAGTGGCTAGATAGATAGATGGATAAAGAAAATGTGATACACACACATAATGGAGTACTATTCAACCATTAAAAAGAATGATACTCTGCCATTGGTGATAAAATGTGTGGATGGAACTGAGGACACTGTGTTATGTGAAGTGAGCCAGATACAGAAAGATGAATACTGCATGCTCTCTCTCACAGGTGAAAGCTAATATGCTGATCCCAAAGTGAGAGAGAATAGAAGAGCAACTACTAGAGGTTAGGGAGTATAGGGATGGGGCTGGGTGGAGGGAGACTGTGTAGCAGTTACCAAAACACAGTTAGGTAGGAGAAACAAGTCTGACAGTCCTACAGCACAGTGCGGGGAGGGACTATAGTTCACAATAACCCGGTATATACTTTAGGAAGAAATGGAAGGGAGGACCACGGCAGCTCCAAACATAAAGAAATGATAAAGAGATGGAAATGTAAACTCTATATATTGCATAGATATATGGAAACATCACACTGTACCCCTTAAATACATATAACTGTTATGCCCTGGGGCTGTTGCACAGTGAAGGCACGGAAAAGAGGAAGGTTGGTGTCTTTGGAAGGAATTCTGTACAAGTGCATAGCCTAAAAAAGGAAAACACCTTTCTTTCCCTATCCTGTATCCCTTGTGAGTGGTCTCTTGAGAAAATTACTCAGTCCAGAGTTTGGAAAATTAGGTCTATATGTGGGGCATTGACTGAAATTCTAGGCTTTCCTTTGGCTGCTTTAATTAAAGCCAATGTCCATGTGCCTGTGCCCTGCAGTTTTAATTGAAGGAGGGCAGTTGTGGTGGTGCTGAGGGCCACTTGAAAAGGTGCTATACTTTCTCAAGTGCCCTGACAATTTCCTCCCTGAGTGAAGCCATGAGGAATCAAACCTAATGGACAGAAAACTTCAAAGGTTCTCAGTGTCTAGAAGTCACTGTCTTCATTATAAGGTGAGCACACTGCATGTTGAGGAGAGTTAAGACTTACCCAAATCATACAGGCAGACTGAGGTTGTAATCAGACTTGTGTGACCAGGCTATGAAGATTCTCACATGCCAAGGGTCTTCATCAGAGAAGGAATGGAGATTCACTGTTTCTTATCAAGACCTGCATTGCATTAGCTACTCTTTGTTATTGTCTCCATAGTAATCCTGGAAAACTTGAAATTATTTTACTAGGAGGAACCTACTCAATTTCACTAGTGGCCATTAGTAAAGTTAAATAACCAAAACACAGTCCCCAAGTGGTTAAAATACTGTGCAATGAGAATCAAATGAGTGGTTAAACTCTTAAATTGTTAAAGAATCTCTGGAGAAGCCATGAATGAGGAATGAAGCTACCTTAAAGGATAACTAGAAGCTGAAGAAAACAAAACAAAATAGGGCCAGGCACAGATGTGGTCATTTGTAATTCCAGCTATTTGGGAAGCTGAGGCAGGAAGATCATGAGTTCAAGACCATCCTGGGCAACATAGGCAGACTGTCTCAAAACCAAAAATAAAATGGGCTGGAGAAGTAGCTCAGTAGTAGCAGACATGTGCCTCACACGTACAAATTCCTGGGCTCAATTATCAGTCAAAAAAGAAAGGGAAAAAACATAACCAGAGACCAATGAGATTCTCTTCCAAGCAGGGGAACAAATTGAGATAAAAGATGCATATGGAATGGTGATTTTTGTACAGTTATGCCACACACATTTATTAATTTGATCACTATTTATTCAGCACTTATTCTGTGCCAAGTCCTAAATTCTCAGCAGTATATTTATTTAGGGGTCTTCAAAGCAAAACACATGTAAGAGGAAATAAATAGTATGAAATGGTATTGAGGAGGATAGAAATGAAAAAATAAAGATGAAAACCTATAAAGTTATAAGACCTATGAAAGCAGTGAATTTTTGTTTTATTCACTGATGATTCCTAATGCCAAGCATCATACCTGAAATTTACTAAGAACACAAAATATTGGTTGAATGAAATGAATGTACCACTGTCATCAACATTATTGTATGGAAAAGATTCTAAACATGGTTTTGAACTCAGGTGCATCTCCTTGTTGGATCTCAGTTTCTCCATTTGTGTAAAGAGGTGTTTATTCTCCAGCTTTTTATTTTAAAAAAGGCCACATAAATGACTCTAGGTCCTCATCATCATATCACATCAGGAGGCATACTACATAATTGCTATTATTGGCTTATTTACTATTACTGTCAGGTTTGCAATTTCAAAGAAGAAAAGATGCTTTTACAATAGAAAAATTAGGCAGAAAACAGCATCATCAACAAATCAACCTAAGATAGCCTCACACCCTACAGTTTCAGCATGAACTGATGATCATGGCCTATATCCATTATTAAGATGCTGGTTGCAAAACATGAGATCTTCTAGCTCCATGATTCCTTCTATATTTATTCCTTGGAATTCTTGTGGGCTAGGTGACTTTTAAGGTGTTTTATGACTCAGATGTTCTGTAACTCTGTAATTAAACCTGATTGAATTTATTTGGGGGTAGACAGTTTGGAGAGTGAGCCGTTGACAAATGATGCTCAGCACAGGGTGTTGGATGGGGCATGGAGCCTAGGCTTTTGTACCATTAGAGAAGTCAGCAAGCTTAGGTGGGTTCTAAGAGCCTCAAAAGGGAGAGGAAGAACGCCTTTGACTTTTCCTCTCTTCATAAGGATTATAGGATATTGGCCTTTCCATGTGGCTTCCTATCTTCTTTAGACTAATGGATGTAAGTGAATTATATGGCCTAGATGAAGTACCCCACTGCAGCCAATCTAGTAAGTGGCATAAGAATAAAAAAGAATATGAACTTTTCACTTATGAAATCAAGACGCCCCTGGCTTAATCTAGTGGGCCTTGGAATCGTCTCAGACCTTCCATGGCTTCTATCTGCAGACTCTTAGAGATGTCAGCTAGAGCATCTTTCTCCATTACTCCAGGCCTACCCACCCTCCATGGTAAATAGCACAAAAGGGAGAGGTGAGTTTCACAAACCTGTTTAGATGGGTCCTCTAAAGGAGACTAGAATCTAGGCTCCTATTCTAGAAAAAATCCAGTAAGCTCTCACTGCTTGGATGGCACACAGATCTGAGTGCCACAGACCTTTTCCACCAAAGGTTGCCAGAAGTTGTCAAATAGTGGTTTTGTGTCATTTATCTTTCTCTGGCTAATTCTGCCGAGATTGAAAACAGATGACAGAGTTGGCCTTCAGTAAAGTTGGGGATAAGGTTCTTCCAGAGTTCTGTCCATAACACTGAGCCCAGATAAGGAGTGTATGTGATGCTCATAATATACTGTAAAACCATCTACACTAGCAATTGTGGCCAAAGGCTTGGAAAGATCCTTATTCTTCCCTGAAACTCCTTTCGCTTATGGAACTGTCATAATGTCAATACTCGCTTTGTGCTCAACCTTACTCCATGTAATGGTAGTCTTCATGGGTACCATGTGTAAGGCCATTGAGTTGGGCATCTGCAATTATGTTGACCTAGCTCTGAAGAAAAAAACTAAATTGGCATGCCCAATACAGGCAATAACACCCTGCTTGGCTGGGCTGACGTGTGTTGGAATGCTCAATCAGGAAGAGACAGGTAATCTTGTGACTCCGATGGGAACCTGAACAAGTCAACTGGTGATCAGTCTTGGACTAGACTTGGGCAGAGAGGTGGTATGAGAACAGGATTTAGGGTGAGACCACATCTCTCTCACATGTAAGAGATTGGTAGGCATATCAATAGTCTGAATAAAAAAAAAATCCAGGTGTGGTGGCTCACGCCTGTAATCCCAGCACTTGGGAGGTTGAGGCAGGAGGATTGTTGTGAGTTCAAGACCAGCCTGGGCTACAAAGTGAGTTCAAGGCCAGCCTGAACTGCATAGCGAGACCCTGTCTCAAAAAACACAAAAAACAACAACAGCAACAACAACAAAAAAAATAGTCTGAATAAAGTTCTAAGGGAAAGGAGCCTATGTGGTGTGAAAACTTTTTCCTTATTGCCCTCAGCAGAAAGATTCCTTTTTGCCTGCCTCCAACTACATGAACACAAATGACTCCCTCCAAAACTTCAGGTAGGAATTCAGAAATTGGCATCGTTCAGGAATTATAAGAGTTCCAGGGATGGGATACCATCATCTCAGTAGCCAGAATATTACTGAATATTCTGTCATTAAAAATTACTATGTTTGGGTTATGCTTGGGTTTGGTGTCTTGTCATTTACACTTTTGGTGCCAGTAAACTTAAAAATAAAAATTCTGTATTTTACTGCTTATATTCCAGGAAGACAGATCATATTTACTAGCTACTTCTCATTACCCTAGTAAGTGCAGTCTTTCTTGCTTAGGTTGCCTCACATAAAGGTCACCCATCAGCTGATAGATCGACTTCCCTGGGTCAGGACCTCATCTGTGACCTAAAAGGTCATCACTCCATTCTCAAGGAATAGTTAGGGCCATTTTCTTCAGTAAAGGATGGCGGACCATGCAGTTCTCTTTAGAAGGAAATGGTGAACATGGCAGTCTTTGTGACTGACGTGTATGGTTTAAGATTTCTGACAGCATAATGGCTGGAGAAGAGAGATAGTTGGAGGCATTATGGGCTCATCTTTGCAAAAGAATACATAGATAGTCACTCAGTTCACCTAGTTCAGTGGTGGAGAACCTATGGCACACATGCCACAGCAGGCTGTTTGTTATCATTGAAAGTTCTGAAAGGCTTGCCATTACTGACCTAGTTTATTTCTGCCCAAAGCTGGACCTAGTATCATAGCCCTCAAGTCATTGAGTGTACCAGGGCCATCTGTGACTTGGGCTACACAGAAGGACAGCTCTGTTCACAGCCAAAGGTGCTGATGGAAGCTAGATGGCTTTCCCCCTATATGAAAGTCTGCCTAGGCCCTGCAGAGGGACTCTACAGAGCAGCTGTCAGCCTCTGTGGAGGAACTGCTGAGTGAGTGGCCACGTGTCTTGTGTGCTTTCTGAGGAACATGCTCCAACTTGCGTTCCCTGCTATATTTGAGTGGTTGAAAGTGGATCCAGCAGGAACTAGACATCTGCAGTTTAGGTGGCAACACCAGATTGTTACTTTTACTGGGCTGAGGCTTAAAGTGAAACAGGAGCTGAGCCTGGCACCACATATATGCAAGACCCTTCTCAAATTCCTCAGCTCAATGCTACTCTCCTTTTGCTTAAGTTAGCTCCAAAAATAGCATCCACACTGGACCACAGGCCGGTGAGCAAGCCAAGGTGAAGCATGCAAAATATATGGCACATGGCATGCTACACAAAACGGCAGCCCTTATTTTCTTGGTGAATACTAGGGAAATACTGCTCCATGTGAATGGGGAAATCAGTGTCTGAAATTCAGTGCCTGGTTGAAGAACTGATATAGTCTTTAGTGAGGAACTCAAGCCTGAATTAAAAAGCTCATTTAAAAAACAGTGATAAAATGACTGTTTTAAGTCAAAAGATTCTATAGACATATTTGAAAAAGAAAATTCAGTGCCTTTATACACTTGGCTTAGAGGAGGAGTTTGCTGGGTAACAACAGCTCTTTAGCACTCTAAAAGCCCATGTACCCTTATCAGGTCTTGTAACTGATCTTTTTCCTGCCCAGTATCTAAGGAGTCATTTGGAGACAGACATCTGTTTAGCAGTCTAAGAGCCCCAGACAGAAGACAGAGACATTCATTTTCCTTTACTCATAGTGCAGAGGCGAGGGAGGACTGATTTTGTGGCAATATTCCATGCTGGCCTGGCTTGCAGCTGATCTGGGCAGAACAATCCGGGATGACAATTAGACACTATCCAAAGAGACATGGATTACCAAATGAGGCCTAAAAACCAATGAGGAGGGTATTCTGGAACCTGGAATTGATATAAGCCAAGAGGCCCTTAATTAGAGGTGTGCTATTGGTGAGGTTACAGAATGGTGGGGTAGAAGGGGTCTCATCCAGGAATCAGGACATCTGGGTTCTATCCCACAACGAAATGGCTGCATGACTTTGAGTAAAGCCATCCCTTCTTTGGGCCTCTCTGGGCCACATCTACAGATCTATACAACTCGCTGGGCAACATCTACAGAAGGAATTCAGAGTTATTTTCCAGCTCTGGTATTCTATTGATGAAGACAGAAAAGCTGGTGTCTAAGAGACTCTCAAAAGCCTAGAGCATATCAAGTAGGGAGGATTTACTGGTTTTACTCTTATGTGGGTTGTTTAGTTTTACTGAAAAGTATAATCAAAGGAAAGATTCCTTTTCCTAGCTAGACCCCTTACTTCATCTCAGTCAGCCATCTTTTTGTTTAGTACAGGGAGGAGTAGGGGAGAGAGTGTGAAGGGCTCAGTCTAGCCCTGTCTACCACTAGACAAATACCTTGAGACCCAGCCTTGCTCAGGATGGGTCAGCCATCATTAGTGTCCTCATGGTAGTGCAGTACTTATATTATTATAGGTTTGGAAAGAGCCTCCTTCAACCTCTTGTGAATAATAGAAGACAATGAATCTTAGGTTGAGTACTACATTAGCTGTACAGACAGCCATGTATTCAGGGTAAGTGCCGAGCCTCAATGATTTTGGAAAGGTCTCAGGTTTCTCTGAGCTCCAGAGTCCAACTTCAGCCTGAAACTTGTCACTTGGCTTCTCCCAATAAAACCAAGAATCATGGCTTTTAGCGTTTGTCTTGGAAATCAAGAAGCATGAAGTAGTGGCAATAAGGAATTTGGTGACAATTCAAGAAGAAGTGATAGCTGCCCTTTCAGGAGACTTAAAGTTTGATAGGAGATAAGTACAAATCAAGACGCTTCCCATTGTCCCTCAAATCTTGTTCCATTCTTAGAATCAGTGATGTGTCAGTGGAAAAGAATTATGAAAAGGACATTGGCATCAGGACTCTGTCATAACCTAGTCATGACAGGGATTAGTTAGCACCAACGTGGACATTCAAAATTATTGGAGATTTCAAGGCAAATGTGTGTTAGAGCTTGTTAACCTGAAAGCATCTGAAGAGTCACTGTAAATTTCTTGTCAAAACAAAACTTCCATTCATCCAAGCCAAAGGTAGAAAACATTTTTAGTTTTCTTTAACCTATCATTGGAATCTGCTTTATAAAGCACATTTAAGGGATTCTGGAAAGTTCATTGCTCCAAAATACAACGTGAGAGCCTGCTGGTTTCTAGGGCTAATCTGGGTGTTTAGGCTGACTATCTTATCCCTCAATTTTTTCCCTATCATTTTATGATAAAGGGTGGTAGACCGGAAAGAACTCTGGACTTGGGTTTGTGTCTTAGTAGAATCTATTTTACCTTTCCAATCCTTGGCTTTCTATTCTGTACAATAATAGCACTTACCTCATATATTTGTTTTGGGACTAAAAGAGATCGTATATGTAAATCACCTAGCACATCATCCAGCACATTGTCAATCTCAATACACAGCAGTTATTATTTGTTTTCATGAAGCCTCACAGTAGGGGCCTGGAGCTCTGTGACAGCTCTGAGAACATGGAGGGAAGCCTATAGACCACTAAAAATCATGAGGAGAAAGAAAGAAAGAAGAAAGGAAAGGAAGTGGAAGAGCCTTGGAGAAATTTCATGTGCTTCCCTGACAACCAGCCCCAACTCCAGGAAGTAGGTTTAGAGTCAGAGGCACCCACAGATATTCCGTCTGTAAATTTGTCCAGAGCAAACCATTTTCTCTCTTGCTTTAAGAGCACACGGGAGTTAGGTATGTGGGCGCATGCTTGAATCCCAGGACTCTTGGGAGGCTGAAGCAGGAGCACTGGAATTTTGAGCTCAGCCAGGGCATTTTAGCAAGACAGTAAGATCTTGTCTCAAAATAAAATAAAGTAAAATAAAATAAAATATAAAATAAAATAAAGACTCAGGATGTAGCTCAGTGTGAATCCCCAATATCATCATCATCATCATCAAATAAGAGTACATGGGAATCTCTTCTGCTCAACCTATTTTCCTCAACTCCGACAGTCTCCAGTTGTTTGACTCATAGAAATATGAGATGAAATTGTTGAGGTTAGCAAGTCCAAAAGTTGTGTCAGTCATGCTTAAGGGGGTATAGCTTTTCATTCATGGAGCAAGTATGTAACAGGCAATGCAGCAAATATCATCAACCCTCTCATCCTCACTTTGTCAAATTACGTGGAGTTACCTGATGTCCTGATAGAGTCATTCTGGCAGCTGCCATACTGCATTAATTGCAAAGAAGCTGGATTCCATACAAGGTGTTCCCAAAGGTTCATTACTAAATACTCAGCCAGCAGTGAAAGGTTGCATTGGGTGACAAGGACACTAAATCCTTCTATGCATTAGAGCTCCAAGAAAGGGCAACTGGAAATTACACCATGATTTTTCTCTTTTTTATTTCCAGAAGATAGAATGCATAATTACTCACTTGGGTCATTCCCACCCTTTCCGTGATATTTTCTGGCTTTGAAGGCACTTAAATGCTTGCTGCTTTGTGTTCAAAATCTTACACCACAATTTCTTTATGAAAACAATATGTCTTTTAAATTAACACTAAATAAAAATGTGAATGTCACTGGAACAGCATCCTGTATAAAGTGTCCAGATTTAAAATGAGGTTAATGACTTCTGACCTCGAATTCAAGCTCCGATCTCAAATTTCTGGCTGCTTGGAAACTATCTCCACTTGGATATTCCATGACAACCTCCATTTTATGTTTAAAACCAAATGTTCCACCTTTGCTCCAAACCCACTTTTCTTTCCATGTTTTTCACATTAGTTGAGGACACTACCACAACCCCACTACCCAGGCCTGGAAACCTTGGATTTACCCTAGTTCCCCTCTTCTCTCCATCCGCTTTTTGATGGATACTAAATTGTGATTGTGCTGACTTTAACTTGCTTTTGAATTAGCCTTTGCTTTGCCTTTCCACTTTATTTTCATTGCCACCATCCCAGACCTGGTCCTTGTCACACCATGGCTAGATTCCTGAAAGAGGCCACTTACTGGCCTTTTCTCATTTTATCCATCCTTTTTGGCCACCACAAGATTAATCTTCCTATAAACCTGCTTTTAGCATGTCATACCTCTTCTCAAAATTCTCCATGGGCTGACTTGTGCTTATTGTATCAAGTCTAGATAAACCTATCATTCGAGGTGTTCCTATTATTTCACCGTGTCTACCAAACTAGAAGACACACTTTCACTGTGTCTACACAAACTAGAAGTCATGCTTGTTCTTGCTTATAGGCCTTTGTGTTCATACCCTCTTCCAGCTTCTCTGATTTATAAACTCTTCAATCTTTTAGGGCCTTTAGGAAGTCCCAAGCTCACTTTGACTTCTCCAGTATACACGGAGTATTTCCTGGGTCTACTACCTAAACCATGTGTTAGCAACTAATCAGATAACATAAATTGATTTATTGATTAATCATGGTGCTAGGAATTGAATCCAGGCCTTGTGCATGCTTAGCAAGGGTAACATTCTCAGCCACATCTCTAGTCTTAGGTGACACAAATTTAAAGATGCTTATGGAATCAAGAGACTTGGCCCTACTACTCAGTTAAGATGTGACACTGGAGAAGTTCCCCTGACTCCTGGCCTTATTGTCTTCCTTAGTAAAATAGCAGAATTCACCTGTGACAATATTTCTCAAACACCAGTCATTTGCATAGCACCTGCCTATTTCCTGTGTTGGCAGTCTGACTCTATATTTTTCCTCATGGGGATTTAACTCAGGGTCTTGGCACTGAACTGCATTCCAAGCCTTTTTTTTTGTATTTATTTTGATACAGGTGCTAACCAAGTTGCTAAACTGCCCAAGCTGGTGTCAAAATTCTGATCCTCCTGCCTCAGCTTCCCAGAGTGCTGGGATACAAGCCTGTGCCACCACACCTAGCTAGTCTGGCTCTCTATTTATTTACTTAAAACTTGCTCTATTTGCTTGTTGTTTAAGTATATTTCTATTATGGTAAAATATAGATACAATTTTTATCACTTTTAGAATTTGAAGTGTATAGCTCCGCTGTATTAAGTATACTCATGTTGTACAACTTCTACCACCACTCATCCCCAGAACCCTTTTCTTCTTCCCAAATTGAAACTGTCTGCATTAAACACCCATGCCCTAGCTTTCTTTCCTGCAGCCCCTGACAGTCACTATTCTATATGCTGCCCCTGAGAAACAGGTATCATATGAGTAGAACCATTCAGTATTTGTCCTCTTATGCCTGACTTATTTCACTTAACATAATATCCTCAAAGGTCATTCAGGTTGTGGCATATGCCAGAATTAAATGCACTCTGAACAAAAGGAAAGCATCATATTTGTGGAATCACAGTTTTATGGGATGTTTAGTCCTTCTAATAGATACAAAATAAATACATGAATATCAAAAATAAAGTTTTTGTGTCCCAGCCCTGCTTGTATTCTGCTTTGCCTGGTCCTGGAAATACCTGATGCAATATTGTAGATGAAAAGCTACACATATAAAAGCAATGTGTCGTACACATCCTATCAGCCCAGCATCATGCCAGGAACTGTGGAAGATTGACAAGAAGCTTAAAACATATCTCCCACTCTCACAGAACTTAGCCTCTGAAGAAAACAATTTAATCCAGATGGAATGAGTGAGGAGAGATGACTTCCGAGTTGGGCAGCCATTCAAGCCAGATGCACTATGGGCAGGCTGCATGGATAAGATTTGAGTGGAGTCCTTAAAGATTTGCAGAGAGAAACAAGAGAGGCCAGACAGAACCTTTCAAGAGTAGAGAACAGCATCAGACATGGCTGGGGCAGTTGCCCATGTGGTATGTTTGGGTTGGAGCAAAGAGACTCGTCTCATCACACAAGGCCATGAAAGTACTCCGGAAATTTCACTGCTTAAAGTTCTATTCCTCAGGATGGTCCTTGTGGAAAGGCAAACACACCTGGGCTAGTTTGCATATGACTTCACTTACACTTTAGTGTGCACTAGTGAAATTAGGATGCCTTCTCCCTAACAGCTAGGTGAGACAGGTGGGCTGAGGGATAGACACTGATTGGTAGAGTCCCAGAAAGGTCATTTTGGAACTCCAAAAACAGTTTCTGCTGGAGAGGAAATTGGTAGCGAGCATGGTTCACAATGTCAGCAGTGACATTTTGAGCACAAGAAAGGGGACAAGTCCTAACCAGAATCTAATTGTAGTGGCTTGGAGCTTTTTGCAAATTGGGGTAATGGGCACATTTACATCAGAAAAACTTCGAGCTTTCACACTGGACAAATAGAAGCTTGCTGCGGATGGGTCATTTCATTCAATGAGTATTTGAGAAGACTGTGACAGGTACTGAGAGTTAGTTTTTCAAAACCAGGATGTACCGGCTCTCTCCTTTAACTTTTTACTTAAGTTTTTCCTTCTAGTCCCTTCAGATTTTACTACCTAGGTTTGACCTCAGGTTAGGAAAAAAAATTCCTTTGCAAAGACTGTTTTCTTCCCCCCACAGTGGCTGTGGCTCCCAGAAGAGCCTCTTTCTTGAGTAGCTGGGATTACAGATAAATGTTATTTCTCTTCCTTTTCTGGGCTCAAGGAAGCTTGTCTCCCCCAGGGCTGCACACGGGGCATCTCTCCCTGGCCAGCTTGCCATTCCCTGCAGCCTTACACCAGTTAACCCAGCCAGCCAGCCTTTGTTTGGCTTGGCAGGCCCGCTGCTAACTTAGGCAAAGACAGTTAGGAAAACATTCAAAAAACTTGACTCTGGGGCTTCAGGAATGAGCCTAAGACATGGAAACTGTCCGCTCTTCTTTTGTTTTACTACTTTCCTCATGGAGCCAGCCCTAACCCTGTCTAAGGGATATTTTGTTTTTAGTGCTCCAGTTAATCAACCACTGAGTTAATTCACAAAAGCTTCCTTCAGAGTCCATCATGCGCTCAGCTCTATGTGGCAGACAGAAGAGGTAAAAAGCCCTAGCTCCACAGTGAAAGACCTCTCTCTCCCACACACATAGAAATTAAATGCTGAGTTCTCAAGACATGGTGGTAGAAGCTTGAAGGCAAAAATTATTGGTAGGGGGAGAGATTCCAGGAGAGCAATCAATTTGGAAAACGAAGAATGGGATTCAGGAGGGAGAAGTCTAGGAAGGCTTCTAGTAGGAAGTGGCTGTGTGCTGGATTTTGATAGAGGAGTTGAATTTGGAAAGTATATTTAGGTGAATTTTATCATCATCTCACACTTGAAAATTTCAAGCAATTCCTTACTGTATCCAGCATCACAGTTTGGCATTCAAGGCCTCTAATTGCATGGCTTTACTTGCCCCCTCCCCCACTCTCTACCCCATCTAACAATGTCTCTTAATGTTCCTTTGCACAGGTTTCTCTCTCCACTCTCATGCATTCCTGGCCTGAAGCATCCCTAACCAACTGCCCTTACCTTGGAATTCTCCATTCTTCTACCTTCACTTCTCTTCCTCTCCAATGCTTCAATGTTACCCACTTCTCCCCAAGTTAAAAAACCACCTCCACTCTGAAACTCTCCCTGCCGACAGACGTCCAACTATGACCATCTCCTTCTTTTGAATTTCTACAACACATAAGGTGTACCCCTCTCATTTGATACCTGGCATAAACTATTTGCTCTAATAGCTCAGCAGTTACTGAGACTTTGAGGTTGCCAGGCAATAGGCTAAGTGTTTTATGAGCATCTTTACATTTGATCCACAGGACAGTCTTCTAAGAAATTCTAATCCTCTCTTTATAGGCAAAGGAATGGATGCCTGGAGGATTCACTTGATCAAGATCATACACTTAGTAAGTGGAGGAGCTCACCTTTGACTGAGCTTCTCTGTCTTGTTATATGGGCATAGAGAGGCACATCATATGAAGCTTTTTTTTTTACTGGAGGGTTGAACCCAGGGCCTTTGGCACTGAGCTACACCCCTAACACCCTAACTATCTGTCTGTCTATCTATCTATCTATCTATCTATCTATCTATCTATCACTTATTTATCTTATATTTTATTTTGAGATAGGGTCTTATTAAGTCACTAAGTTTCCCAGTCTGCACTCAAACTTGTGATCTTCTTGCCTCAGCCTCCCAGAGTGCTGGGATTTAATCCTTTAAGTCCTAAGTACTTCACTCAGCAAGCACACCATTCTTATGAGAAAGAAGAAGCAAAGGGAAAAAGACACACACACACACACACACAGCACGCAATTGAAAATCATGTGAGTAATTCTATCTGCCATTCCACTCACCCAGCTTTGCCCTGAAGTTAACATGAACTGGAAGGTGTGAATCTGCTGTTCCTTCAGCTGGTGTCAGATCCTGGGGCCTCTCACCATGTGATTCTCATGCTTAAATATATGTGCTTTCTATAATTTAACACAGCTCCTCAATGTGAGCCAGTTGGCTTGGTTCTTGATTAAAGAAAGTGATCTGGTACAATGTTGGAGGAAACAGAAAAAAAATCTAAGTTTGACTTACTGAAAAATGGTGTGTCTGTCTCAAGCGTACTGCCTTGCAAAGGAATTTTTGAGGGGCGTTTTGTCTATAAATGACTTTGTTTTTTTCTTACAGAAACCTAACCACTTATGGGACAGGACTTTACCACGCTTGTCTTGTTTCCCCAGCTGGTGTGAAAACTCTGTGTGAGAAGATTTTGCACCTTAAACTTCTTTGTGTCTTTCCCACAGTGCCTAGAAAAGTGATTTGAGAACCACAGGGGCTCAACAAGTCGATGCTGGGGATTATTTAATAAATAGGCTCACTTCTCGGGCAACTATAAGGTTCCTGAGCTATCACTAAGCTCTCCAGAAAACGAAAAGGAAGACAAGTGCTATTATTTCATGACTCGTTGGCATCCTCTGAGCTATTTTTAGAAAGGGAGTCTGTCTTTTTTCACCCTGAGCTGGATCTACTGAGCACCTGACAGTTTCCTATGGATGCTTGTTCAGCTGTCACTTCCAGACTCCCGGTTCTATTTGCTCACTGTGTCTCCTTGAGCAGGCCTGACTATTTTAGGTCTACGCTACAGCTGTCAGCATTTCGCTCGTACCTTACATATTTCTAGAATTAGTTGGAAATATCTGAAGCCTGAAAAAGTAACTATAATGTTCTGAATATGAAGGAAATATTTAGGCAAGAATCAACTGGCAGCACATACGCTCACTAAAATGAATCAAGTCTCTGGTGATAAAACAAGATGAGAACAACCTAGCTAAACCATCTGAGGCTACTTGCATGCTACTAGTTTGGGAGCAATTACCACACTATTTATACTATTTTATTAGCATTCAATTAAGAAATCAACCAAATACAAAACTGTTTACTATAAATGTGAGAGGCCAATACATTTGTTTTGTGCTAATAGCAAATAATCATAATTCTTCTATTTAAAAAGTTCAAAATATAGGCACAGGCAATGACTTCCTAAATAGGATCCCAATGACTCAAGAAATAACAGCAAGAACTGACAAATGGGATGGAATCAAGCTAAAAAAAAACTTCTTCACAGCAAAGGAAACAATGTTGTGAAGAGACAGACTAGAGAATGGGAGAAAAATCCTTGTTGGGTATATCTAAGATATGTAAATAACTCCAAGAATCTTAATGAAAAAAAAAAACCCAGGAAAATAAGCAAGTCAATCAAAAAACAGGCAAATGACTTAGACATTCCTCAAAAGAAGAATACAAATAGCCAAACATAATATGGGGGGAAAAAAACCTTTGAACACCTTTAGTTGTCAAAGAAATGCAAATCAAAACTACACTGAGATCCTATGTTACCCCAGCCAGAATGGCTACCATCAAGAACAAAAAAAACCAGTAAATGTTGGTGAGGATGCAGAGGCACAGGCTGGCACATTGTTGACGGCAATGTAAATTTGTTCAGCCACTATGGAAACCAGTACGGAGGTTTCTGAAAAAACTAAAAATAGAGCTACCATTTGGTCCATTTATTTCACTCCTTGGTATATTCCCAAGAGAATGAAAGCCATCATAGTGTAAAGCTACCTGTGTAAGCACATTTATCATGGCACAATTCACAGTAGCCAAGGTGTCCACTGATGGACGAATGGATAGAGAAAATGTGGTGCATGCAAACAATAGAGCATTATTCAGTCACAACAAAGAATGCAATTGTGTTATTTGCAGGAAAATGAATGTAAGTAGAGGTCATCATATTAAATGAAATAAGCCAGACTCTCAGACAAGCACTGTATTGCATATGTTCTCTTATTATGTGGAAATGAAACAAAAAAGAAAGACCACATGAAAGTAGAAGACAAACTATTAGAGAAGATGGGGATCAGTGGAAGGAAGGGTAGTGGAAGGTTGGATATGATCAAAGTATGATATATGTGAGTATGAATACGGCACAATGAAAACCATTATTCAGTATAATTAATATATACTAATAAAAATGACAAAAATAAAAATACAAATATTCATGCCAGTTATACATATGTTCTAAGGATGCTTTAAAGTCAAGTTGTATATCTTGACCCCAGTCTTCTAGATTTTCAATAATAATTTCTGTTCTCCAATCTGATAGGGTATAATATTGACTGGGAGCAATTACACTGTGGCTCTGAACCAAATTATTAAAATATAATTAGTTCTCTTGGAGTCAGACCCAAGAAACATAGAGAGTAAATTTTATGGGAGGCAAAACACCAGTGCAAGTTGAAGGTGATAGAGACTTCTTCAACTTTCAATATCAAGTTAAATTTGGTGATTTAAGAAAAGGCAGGTCAAACGTTTTTCATTTACACATCAAAGTTCTTCTGAAATAATTTATTTGGGTGTGTTGAAGGGAAGTATAAAATCCTTCTTCAATTTTGCCATTTAATAAGTTACTTTTGTAATACATAGTGGAATAAACAAAATAACTGAGACTGGGGTTTGTCATTGAGGTCCTTCAGACAAAAGCTATTAGTAGAACTAAGCAGTCTGAAGATGGAGGAAGTGACTGTAGTGTCAAGACACAGAGACCATGCGCTCAATCTTTGCAAAAGGCCAGTTATCTTTATTTCTTTCCAAATAATTCTGATGTAGGTAGCTCAGGGACTGTAGTTTGAGAAATACTACCTTAAATGCTAACCTCATTTGTTAGCATTAGTCATGGTCCAAAGAAAAGTAAAATCTTAATATTTATTGCCTTTAGATTCTTTAGAATTTGCTGTTCATGGAATATTTTGGCTTTGTAATCATTCCAATACTGTTTGTTTCTAGTCAACAAAATATTGATAGAGAGATTGCTGAATTATATCAAGTGTTAGAGAACTTTAAACTTCAAAATTTTAGCCACAGAACTGATTCGCTGTCTAATAGTTGCTTAATCAGTAAGTTATTTTCCCCTTTTGTAAACTGAAAATCCATCTAAGAACATCTGGTAAATTTTGGATGAAAAGCACTGAGAGACCGTGTGTATCAGAAGATGGACTTTTTTTTTCTTTTTCTATGGTTGCCAGATTTACAGGGGAAGAAAAAAAACCTGCTAGTTAAATTTGAAATTCAGATAAACAATAACTAATTTTCTGGCATAAGTATGCCCCATACAACATTTGGGATGTACTTATAGTAGAAGAATTATTAGTTATCTGAAATTCAGGTTTAACTGACTGTCCCATATTTTATCTGGCAATTCTATCTCTACCACCCTTCCTAGAGCTTGCACTTTCTAAGACCTCACTAAGTTTCCCAGGCTGAGCTTGAACTTGCCATCCTCCTGCCTCACCCTTTCAAATATCTGGAATTACAGATATGCAGAACCACAGCTAATTTTATTTATCTATTTGCTTATTTTTCCTCTTAATCCATGAGAGCAAAAACCTTCTCTATCTTGTTCATCGATGTATATATAATATCTTAAATCAGTACCTGACCCTAAGTAGGTGCTCAATACAGTGGAAGCTTTTTAAAATATCTACTTTCTTCTTTACATACTGTCCTGGTTAATCAACTCTTCCAATCCCTCCTATAAAATATATTGCATAAAGTTATAAATGTCTGAGGCCAGTAAGCCATTCCTTAATTCGCCCACACACTTTTGCTCATACCAGATAAGTTGCATATTTACTAATACCCACTTGTTTGTCCCCAATATTGTTTATGTCACTTAAGTTATGTAATTAAAAATATTCTATAAGTAAAATATAAGTGAGTGTTAAAATGAAGATGTTTTAAATGAAAGTTGAATGCTTTAGAAAAACTTAAGAAGAATGTGACCAACCAAAGAAAAAATATATTGAGTATGTATAGGCGAGAAAACTATAAGACTAGGAAAATATTAATGATTGGAAGGGGTAATTTGGTTAGCATTTGTTATTGCCTATATACAGTATATATGCTGTGAAGTGAGCACACTTTACGGTTTATATCTAGGTGTCCTCTCCTCCCCAGAGCCTTGTGCACTCATAGAAGGAAGTTTGGAGAAGGTGATTGGCTTTAGCTGACTCGTTGTTAGGAGGCGGGGCCTGGACTGGAGATGTGGGCCACTGGGAGGGGCGCCTTGGAGGGTTTCTCTACCTTCCTGGCTCTTCCCTTGACTCTGCTTGCTGGATGCCATGCACAGGCAGTGATCCCTCTGCTCTGCCCTCTGCCATACTTTCTGCTTTTTAGTCAGTGGACTATGGAGCCAAAACACACGTCTCCTCCTTTAGGTTGTGGGTGCTGGATACCGTTTCTCAGGGATGAGGAAAGTGGCTAAGATGTTTTCTTTAGATCCTGATCCAATTTTATAAAAAATTAAACTTTACATTGAAAACAGTATGAGTGTACTCTATATAAGGCAGTAGGAACTCAGAATGAAGAAGCCAAAGTCATAAGAGGAATAAAAATAACCCAGACACATCATGGTGAAAACAAAACATTCTTAAGATAACCCGAGAGAAAAGGCAGACTACATTTAAAAACTGATGGACATAAAAGGACTACACCAACAACAGCTAATAATCAACAGACTTCCCATTATGAACAATAGCGCTCAGAAGACAATAGCATAATATTTACAAAGATAAATACTCATAAACATAAAATTTTATTAAGCTAAATTATCATTCACAAATGAGGACAATTAAAATCTTTTCAAAGACTAAGAGAGTTTGCCAGCTGCAGATGTAACAACAACAACAAAAAGCATTTAATGAATATATCAAGAGGAAAATGAACCCAGAATAAAAGGCTGGGGTTCATAAAACACTGGAGTGAAAAACTTGGAAAATATATAGGCAAATTAAAACAGCCTCAACTGCAAAAATGGAGCTCCTTTGGGGATGATATTTTGGTGACTGACATCTCACTAAAAATGTCTTCAAAAACGAGATAAAACTTCCAGTAACAATAAACATATAATGACCAATTTGGATGATATGTATTGCCCCAGTGTCACATTTAAAAGACAAAGTAGGGCATTGCAGTTAAAACACACTAAGTTTATTTTATTATTCAAGGGATAAATGGAAATACACATTAACTTGAAATCTTGTCCAGACAGGGAGTACATATAAAAATTTAAGGTAACAACTAATGAACAGAAATTCAATTTCTGAAAATTTAGAATACAGGGGAGATAAAAATTTCATCAATCCAATAAAAGCAGGGATAGAATTAAAAGGGGAAAATGTAAACCATAATAGTAGAAAATAAGTAAATTAAAAAATTAACTGAACTCTTGATAAATACAAACATATTAAGATTATGTTTTTAAGAAATATCCATAGATAGTGACACTCTGCAGTATTCCATAGAAAGTTTAAAAATAAAAGAATAGAAAGCTATAAAGTAGGCAAATGTGAATGAAAAGAAACTTGCATAACTATATTTATAGCAGATTTTAAAACTTCATAGCAAAATATCATTAGGGTTAAAGAGTGTTCATTGACCCATAAAAAGGAACATTTAAATACCCAAATGTTATCTGACAATAGATACACTGAAGATGCAAGAATCTTGAAATATTATAAATAACTTCATGTTAATAAATTTGAAATTAGTTGAAATAGTCTCTGTTTAATCCAGTGAATAATAACAGAAGAAAAGGGTTCTCATGCTCATTTTATAAGGCTACTATAATTTGATCTCAGCATCAGACATGCATAGTATAAGAAAGAAAAACATTAGTCAAACCCTCCTGTGAATGTAGATACAAAATTCTGAAATAAAATATGATGAATACAAATCCACTTATGTAAATGACCATGCAAAGTATATTCCAGGAATGCAGGATGGTTTTCCATTTGAAAAATCTACCCATATATTTCACTAAACAAATAGATTAAAGGCAAGAAAGCAAATGATTACCAAAGATGTGCAAAAAGATAAAACATTAGTAATTTTTTTAAAAATTCTAGAAAATTAGCAATGAAGAGAAATTCCTTCGTGATAAATATCATACATAATGATAAAAGAGGACAAGTGTTTACCTCAAAATTCAGAAAAAAGTAGCAATATTTTCTTAATTCCCAGGGCCCCAGGGAGTCTGCCTTCTTCTATGTCAGAGGTTTTTAATGTTCATTTTATAGGCAGTAGCCAGGGTTTTCAGTTGTATTTTATATGTTTTTCAAAAATCATCATAATTTTCTTCATAAAAGCCTTACTACTACTGTCATTACTACTTCTGTTTGACTATTAGCACTCAAAAAAGATAATATATAGCAAAATAAATAGATAAATGTAGATAAAGCTAGATAGATGATAGAAAAGGAAGAAGAAAGTATTCTTGTAGATGATATGATTGCTTGCATAGAAAGTACAAGAGAAAAAAATGCAAGACCCTAGACATGGCAAGAACTAAAAAGAGTGTTTAACAAGGGGGCTGAATATATTAATATGAAAAATCAGTACCATATATACCAGAAATAACCAATTAGAACATGCAATTTTAAAAGGTGTGGCATTATTTACAATACGTGTTACTAGCACAGAGCTAGGAGTGTGAGTGGTGTGTGAGTAGCACCCAAGAAACATCTTTCAAACAAGTATCTTCAGGTACTTCTTGATACACATGACAGAGCGATGACCTCTTTGTTCATTCAGTTGTCTCTAACAATCTGGTTACCTGCGACAATAGTTTGGTGAGACTTTTATGGAGAAAATTATATAAAATCTTGAAAACATACTAACTACAGCTAAAGACCCTCACAATTATATGTAAAATGAACATAAAAAGCCTCTGACAGAGAAAAGAGTGCAGAATCCAAGGACCTTGGGTTACTGAGGAAACACACTGATGAATTCCTTTTTTTTTTTTTTCTTGTCTCATATATTCCAGCCTCAGTGTTAGGAAAGCTGGCATTTTAGGAACACCAACAAGCACAGACCAAAAAAAAATGCTATTCTCTCTAGTCAAAGTGCCAGAAAAGGAGCAACCTATGTGGACAGAAAACTCTTAACAATAACTGCTCTGCATTTCATCCAGACACTCCCACCATCTAGTGTACTCCCATGTCTACTCGTGTGGGCACAGGCTAAATGGGAAGTCTCTGTCTGAAAGGTTGTCTATCCTTCCAACCACCCAGCCAGTGTGGTTTCAAAGGTGGCAGAGTGGGCAGCTGGGTGTGAGAGCAGCTTCTTGCGCCCCACAGTGACAAAGGCCACATGGGGAGCCTGAACTTGCACCTCTACCCAACAGCAATGAGGTGTTGTCCCTTCTCGCACCATTGGACCAGGGTCAGAGTTCTGCTAAAATAGAAGATTTAAATAAGATCCAGAGTCTCCTAATACAATACCTCAAATGTCAAATATTTAATTAAAAATCACTCGTAATACCTCAAACCGGGAAAATCTCATCTTGAATAAAAAACAACTGATGCGCACCAAGATTGAGACAATATAGATATTAGAATTTTCTAACAAAGATGTCAAAGCAGCTATTATAAGAACATCAAAATGTAATTGCAAGCACACTTAAGAGAAAAGGGAAAAATGCAATAAAATAAAAGATATAAAATAAAACTAAATGGAAATTTCAGAACTGAAATAGTAAAACAATAACAACACAGTAGATGTGCTCAATAGCAGAATGGAGGAGACAGTGAAAAGAAGCATTAACTTGAAGATGGACAAATAAAAATTACCCAGTACAAACATTAGAGAAAAAGTAGAGAGTTGGCGACCTGTAGTACAATGACAAATGTTTCCCAGAATAAAGTGAGAGAAAAAAGATGGGGATGAAAAAGTATTCCAAGAAATAATCAATGGCTGAAATCTTCTCAAATTTTGCAAAGACCATAGGCCTATAGGACCAAGAAGCTGAGTAAATCCCAAACAAATAGGATAAACTGAAATGAATTTAGGCTAAAGTATATCATAGTCAAACTTCTGAATATCAAAACAATGGGAAAAAAGAGCTTAGCACTAAAAGAGCTAAGCTCTTTTAGTTTTCCTTTATCTAAGAATGTCTTGATTTCCCTTTTTTTCCTGGAAGATATTTTTGCTGGATGTAGTGTTCTATGCTGGAAGTTCTTTTCTGTCCGCACTTGAAAAATGTCACACTACTTCCTTGAAAACTCCATAAGTTCGGGTGAGAAATCACAATCATTTGGATTACTCATCCCTTATAGATAAGATGTACTTTTTCTCTGGCTACTGTCACGATATTTTTCCCATTGTTAATGGAGGAGACAGTGAAAAGAAGCATTAACTAAAACGATTAGCAAAAGTGACAAAATTAAACATCATAACATCCATGGTAAGCCTGACATTATACAGTTAAAAGCTGGGCATGGTGATATGGACTTATAGTTCCAGCTACTCAGAAGTCTGAGGCAAGAAGATCACTTAAGTCCATGAATTTGAGGCCAGTCTCGAAAACATAGTGACTTCTGTCTCTAAAACTATATATAAATGATAAAGACACAGAAAAAATTTGCCACGCAATTAAAAGAGAAACAGCATCGAAAATACATAAAATATAAGCAGTGGTTTCCTCTTGTCTGCAGTTTTGTTTTCCATGGTCTCAGTTACCCATGATCATCTGTAATCAGAAAATATTAAAGGAATTACAGATATATGAATTCATGTTTTGAATTGCTCACTGTCCTGAGTAATGTAACAAACTCTCATACTGTCTAATTCCATCCCTCCTGGAACATAAATCATCCTTTGGTCCAGCTTCTCCCATGCTGTACAAGCTTCTTGCCATAGTCACTTAATAACTGTCTTGGTCAGCAGATCAAGGGTCTGTGTTCTGTCAATCCTCATTTTACCTAATAAAGCCCCTGAAGCACAAGAGCAGTGATGGTGGCAACTTGGATACACCTTAGAGAACCAGGAAGATAAGAGGTAAAAGGTTTCCAATTTAATAAGAAAAGAAGCAAACACATGCTGAGGTTGCTAAGATCTATAGTACCCAAAAAATTCTGTAGAGTTCAGAACTATCCGGAGTTTTGTATACCATTGCCGGTATTGGAACATATCCTTCTTGAATAAGGGGGGCTACTGCACTACAAATCAATTTCTAAAAGATGATCAAACCTAAAGTCAAAATGAGCAAAGAATACAACCGACAGCTCTCACAAGACACTGAAATGGTCTATAAATACATGTTAAAATACCCTTACTGGGACTCTGAGAAATAAAAAACAACAACAAAATATGAACAAGTTGGCAAAACTTAAAACTCTACCATTGTGCATGCTATGGTACCATGACAACTCATGCACCAATGGTGGGACTGTTATTTGGTAGCTCTACACTGGAGAGCAATCTGCCAATACTCAGACTGAAAGTGCGCATCTTCTCTAACCCAAAATTCTTACTTGCCACAAGGTGCGCACTCTAGAGAATTCCCATTCACAGTACAAACACACGCGTATGCCAGTGTTCTCTGCAAGTTGTTTGTTTATAAAATATACTGGAAACAACCTAAAGATTCATCGATTGGAAAATGAGTAAGTGTCTCTCAGTTGTTCTCTAGGCTACAGCTGATCAGTGAGAATGACTGATCTCAAGAACGTATATTGAGTTTTTTTAAAAAAACATGCAAGACTATACCATGTATTATTATTCACAGTCTGAAAGAAAACCTATCAAATTAATGAAAGAGGGTTGGCTGGAGATGGATGATAAAGAGAGCTTCAACCTTTCTTTTTTAAGTTAATTAATTAATCAGTGAATTTGTCATGTTGGAAACAGAACCCATTCCTATAGTAATTCTTTAATCTTAAAAAATGAAGACAAAATTAAAAAAGGAAGACAAGCTAAACATAGCAGTGTATTTCTAGTCTGCATGGCAAGAACATAAATGTTTGCTGTATTCTTCTTTGTACCTGTCTGCATTTTAAAGTTCCTGATAGATATGAGAGATATGTCAAACACCCAGTTTGAGGAACTGCCATGTTAAGGAGCTACCAACTTTATATGTGACTTTCCCAGAACCATTTTCACTTTGAGATAAATCTGCAAAAGGGAAGCTGGGTATGGTGGTGCACACCTGTAATTCCAGCAATTAGGAGGCTGAGACAGAAGGAGCTTGGTGAGTTAGGATCCCTTAGGTTATACAGCTCAGAGAAAGGAAACAGAGCATATTTCTTCATTCAATCATGCTTTTGTTTTTTAATAAGTAAAAGTACATTTCAAACACCACCACATAAAATAAAACTTAGAGTAAGAGTTATAGAAATGCAGACACCCAAGTGCAAATAAATCCCTCCAAGTATTATCAAGCTTGTATTCTATCTTGTGCATCAGGCTGGAGCAGATTAAGGCAATTTAAATATTCCTTAGCTTGTCTGCAGAGCATCAAGGCTTGTCTGTGGCTTTGAGACTCCTACTCCCTTCACCCAAATAAACTCCACCAGTTGTTTAAACTGCTCAAATCTTTCTTCAGCCACAGTTTTCAAGTGAGAGACTTTTTATTGCTGTGAGCATGTTCCTTCTCCTAGCCAGTGCTCAGAATGTTAACTATCTAACTCTTATATTTCTCTCTGTCTCTTTATCTGGGGGAGAAACTGCATTTCTGTTCCACACAGTTTGGCAAAGGCAAGCAGGGAGTGAGAGATTACAGCCAGATGTACATCTGCATGTCAGCAGCCAGAAGGTCTGGGACGGTGCTTTTTCAATCAGAAGGGAGTAGTCATTTTCCCTCTCTCAAAGGAGAGGGCCTCCTCCCTCCTATCATATATTTGGCTGCTGGATGCTTACTGATTAATTACTGAGGTTGTCTCCTCTACAATTGGTCTCCTTAATAACAATTCTAGCATGCTTCCAGCTTATTTCTGAATGTGTTGCTTAGTTCTAAAAGAATTATCCTCCTTTCCCCAAGCATACACTGGAAAAAAGAAAAAAAAATCCAGTTAAACAGAACAAAGCACAATTTTTAAACAAAAAGTGATTCCACCACAATGTCTCATGTAGTTTAAGGAAATCAAGCAGGTGTGGGGGAGTAGATTCGAGGGCAGGGAACTATTTCTAGTATACTTACAATTAGGATGTCAAACTGATAATTTCTTCTATTTGCATCTAAAGCCTCAGTCCTAACTGAAATACATTTTGTACTGGGAACATAAGGAAACATAATCAGCCCTTCTCTCTACCCCGATAGCCCCATGCCCTATGTGGCTGCCCCTTGGAGAAGGCATACATATCAAGCACATTACTAGTAAGTCCTTTTTCTAGCTTGACTCATGACAGAGAATGCCCATCATTTTTCCAAGATAGATATATATTGTCTGTAATACAATAACTCCATGAAATCTAACCTGAAAATGCCTCTTGGGTTATATTCTCATTTCTAAGGAGCTCAATATGAAAAGCAGCTAGCGTCCAAAGTGCTTGATCCTGAGAAGTAGAACTCAAAGACACCCTAAAATCACAAGTACAGTATGACAGTAACTGTTTTCATTAAAATCACCTCTCACCTTTCATTAAGACCACTTGGGGGATATACTGGAACCTGACAAACAACCAGTAGTTCTGTGATGTCAATGACAAGTCCACAAAATTTGGGGGACAACCCTGCTGAAAGGGTTTACTTAAGCTCTGAAAAGATACATCTACCCTGCCCACGTTCATCTTGCTCCATTCTCCCACAGAACACAAACTTTGGGGATCCACTCTGGCAACTCCAAATTCTGATATAGCTGATAGAAGATATTGACATTTGTAACACACTCTTATAAGTGTATTGGGGAACACATGATTCTTAAGATGCAAGCTATTCTTTGGATTTTTTTTCTCTGTCATGAAATTGTACTGAAATGCAAGCAAAAGCAAAACAATTATTATTAGGATAACCTTGCATTCACTCCACTTCATAACTAAATTACTCAGCAACATTGGCACATTAGCTGTAATCAGTTACCAATTACTTGTGTCACACCTTATAACCAATCACAACAAATCAACTGTGGTTGGCAATGGCTACCCTTGTCATATCAGTGAACTGCCAGCCACTGTGTCTCATGCCTCTACACACAATTTCCCCTAACTGTACCCTAAAAGTATGCTAATTGGTTAAATAAATAAATAGATAAGTAAACAAACAACACAGTGCTTGCAAACTCAGATAAGCTCCATGTTGCTTTTATAACTTTTGTACATTTAACCATGCCATGCACTGACAAAAAGTAATTTTATGTTATGAATAGTAAAGTCAACTGTGATTATGGGCAATTTTCTTGACCAAAAAGCATAGAGTAGTAAGATGCTTTGCAGCTGTACATTTTTATTAAGTGTTGTTTAAATAAACATAAAGCATGTTTTCCAGGAGAGAGTAAAAAAGACAGAAGTAAATTTTGGTCAGAAAATAGGTACATTCATTATTTTTTTGCATTTGCTCTAAAATGTGCCCCTAAAACAGCAATTACTCTGGGATGTCATTTTTGACCAGCGACAGGAACCAGAAACAGTGACTTAATTTGGGCAGGAGTTCACTGGGACATAATATGGCTACTGTGCCTGGAGTCTTTCTTGGTCATAAAAGTTGTAAGAAGTATGACATAATGGTGTGATGGTAAATCACAGCCCAAGCCATTTTGGTTGGCAGAATTTGAAAGATAAATAAACATTACTTCAGGAGCAGAGAAGACGTGCCTAATTACCTCCGTGCCTATGCTAGGATTCCTGCGGCTTCTGTCGTTCCTGGACTCAGGTGGGTCTATACAGACAGGGTCCACGTGGACAGGGTCCAGATGGTCCAAGGAAGAGGTTGTGGAGACAGGCAGACCCAGCTCTGGAACCTCCTCTCCAGGGAAATCAGGCAGGCTGAACTGAGTGAGAAGGACAGCCTTGAGGGGCCCTGCGGAGCCTGGAAGGAGTGGGATTGGAGGAAGAGGAGAGGCTGGTCCCACCCACTCTGCCTTGGAAGTGGTGGGAAGTTGAGGAGCTGATTGCATTGGTGAATCTCCGCAATTTTTACCTCAGGCCAGCCCCAATCACCTCTTCCTTCCTTCGTAGAAGGCTGTGGTCTCCCAGCCTGACCACAGTTGTGGCCCATGTGGTTTTCAGGGCTCATTGGAGGTGAACACAGTGTAAGGATGGAGCCTATTCTTCTTGCTTACTCAGAAGCTTCCATTATTTTGTATTTGATTTTATTCCATCTGTCTCTCTCTGTGTGTGTGTCTCTACCTTTCTGTCTCTGTCTCTGTCTCACTCATTTTTGCTCTGCTCTTGCTCTCTCTCCTTTAAGAAAACTACCTGCTTTCTTGGAGTAGTATAGAAAGTAGAATCTCAGACAGGCTTCCAATAAAGCATTGGTCTGTCACAGTTTTCCTCATACATAGACCCCTAAATCCTATCAATTTCTAAACTCAAGTTCATTTTTAAATTTTGTAATTTACATTACATAAAGCTTACTACTCAGCATTTGTCTTAGTTTGCCTTCCATTGCTGTGACAAAATACCTGAGAAAATTGGCTTAGAGCAGTAAGGTTTATTTTGGCTTATGGTTCTGGGAGTTTCAGTCCATAGCCTCTGGCACCAGTGCTCTTAAGTCTGTAGTAAGGCAGAAATCTCATGCTGGAACCTCATAACAGAATAAAACTGCTTACTTGTGGCAGCCAGGAAGCAAAGAGAGCCAAATACGAAGGACTTGGTACAAGATCCAGTCTCCAAGGCCATGCCTCCACAGTCTATTTTCTTCAACTAGGCTGTATCTCCATGGTTTCCAATATTTCTTTAAAAATGCCATTAAATTTTGACTCCATCAATGGATTAATCCACTGATGAGGTGAAAGTCCTCATGATCTAATCACGTTTTAAATGTCCCACCTCTGGACATTGCTGCACTGGACACTGAGTCTTCAACACAAGAGCCTTTGGGGGGTCATTTCATATTCAAGTCATGACATGATTACAACCATTTTTTAATGTCCAGGTCAGGGACATTCAGGGCATCTACAATGTTGTGCCTCCATTATGACCATTTATTTCCAGAAACAAAAAATCTGTACTCATTAAAAGATAATTCTTCATTTCTCTTTTCCTTCAACTCTATCCTTGGCAACCACCATTTTGCTTTTTTTCCTATTAATTTAACTATTTTGGGTATCTTAATAACTGGAATCATATAGTATAATGTAGACCCTTGACTTATGAACTGAATTAATTCCTCAGTGCTGGCTGTAACTCAGGTTGTCAGTTGAAGGCTCGGCCTCCTTTCTCTCCTGTATACAATGAGATCCCAGTGTCCTGAGAGAGACTCTGGCCCTGGATTTTTTGGTTAACCCCACACAGGAAAGGATGTTGTAATGTTCCTTCCAGAACTCTTTAAAGGTTAAATATATATCTGAGATCATCTGGAAGCACAGGTGGCCTGCATTCAGGTCCTAACTCAAGACATTGGTCTAAAGTTAAAACTAAAATTCCAGTCATAATCCAAGTTGATCGTATGTCAGGCCAGTCGTAACTTGAAGGTCTACTGACATTGGCTTTTTGTGACCGGCTTATTTTACTTGGTATAATGCAATTCTTGTTCCTCTGTGTTGTAGTATGTATCAGAATTTCTTTCCTTTTAAAGACTGAATTGTATTCTATTGCACTTATCATAACATTGGGCTTATTGAGTCATCCATCGATGGATATTTGGGTTGTTTCTACATTCGAAACTTTGTCTTAACTGTGAAAACACTGGGAATGGACATTCAAAGTCCTGAAACTCTCAGATGCCTCACCCTCTGTTCTTCACAGTCCTCATCTTTGACCATCATAGACTCCACGTCCACTGGTTACACAGATCAGTTGTTAAGCTCTTAGCATACTTTGTCACATGCAAACTTCACAACGGTATATTAGGTGTTATCCCCATTTTACGGAAGGTTATAGTGAGACTCAGAAAAGCCATGCCACTCGCCTGAAGTCAAACAGATAGCAGAGTTAGGGTTTTAATATCCACTGGGCTTATCTCATTTAAAAGCCCTTACTCAAAACCACTACTCTTGTGCTTACCCAAAGCCCAGGAGCCTTTTGCCATCAGTTGATACCTGCTTCTCTTTGGTTTGAGTTTGGGTTGTTTTTTTTAAAAAAGTAGAGCTGTCTAAGAGCTGACAAACCATTGGCCACATGTGCCCAGAAGGGTCCTTTGAGTCCCCAAATTCTGCCTACTCACACTCCTTCACACACACACACACACACACACACACACACACACACACACACACATCAAGTTCTGAAATTGCTCCACTTTGAGGGGTTCCAAGATTCTTTCTGCTCTTTAGACCAGGCTGAGAACATTATTAAGATGCTAGGATCTGTTCTAACTTTATCAGTTAGCAGCGAGTAGACTGACATAAAAGACGAGGAGACTTGGTTTGCATTCTTTCATTTTTACAAAAGCTGTGTGTCCCAATTCCTCTCCTGAGGCTCTCTACTCTCATTTATCACAGATGAATTAATTAATTGCAGAGATGCCCAGCATTTAAAAATGCTCAAAAAATTAGGGTACAGGCTATTGATGAATGTTTACCTGTTGGTGTCTTAGATGCCCAAGTGACACGAGGTTCCAGGAAAGAAAACCTGAGGAATTTTATGACAGAGACTATAGTTTGTATGTCGGGGAGGTATCTATGGAGGAGAGAAAATGCCCAGTGGGGCAGAAAAATGCAGCCATAAAAAAATCTGCCTCAGTGTTGCCAGAAGCTGGCTAAGTCCACAGTTCTCTCTGACACTGCCCCAAAGATTGGTTAGAATGGTCATGAACATGCCGGTACTCTGGGCAGCAGCAGGCCCAGCTGGGTAAACAGAAGTGCAAGAGCAAAACAAGCCAATCAATCACAGTTTGGCTCCAGCCTGCCCTAGTCCCCTCCTTCTCCTTCCTTTCTGGCTCCCCTGCGTCACACTTCACACTCACACTCGCAGGCAAGTGGGCCCAGGTGTCCTTTGATCTATAGGAAGGGTGAGCTCAGCTCCACCTGTGACCTGCCCCCATGGTAGGGAGCCATGAACTTCACATATCCAGCTGCTAATGGCAAAAAGGCAGGCAGACATGGAATACTTGAAAAAATTAAGGCTGGCTTATGGTTAGGAGAGCCCTGCATGGTTGATCTTCAGAGTTATTGAGATCAATGAGGCATGCTATCTACCTCAAGCACTAGAGCATAGGTCACAGCCTATACTAAGCACACAGAGCCGTCAGTGTTGAATTCAAACCCTATCATTGCCCCTTAATTCATAGCTTAGTTTTTCCCACACTCCTTGTGCTTCACATTGGGGCTCCCATAGTTTTGAGATCCTTCATCCTGACAGTAAATGGATGTGTCATCCACTGTTATGCCATGAACCCCCAGAAGACTTCTTTCAAGAGTCCCACATGGTGTAATGTTCCATTGGGTGAAGATCTTACTGTTGTATCTACAGGACCTAGAATACGCTAACACATAATTTACACTGATTAGATATTTCAATGAATGAATAAATTGGCATAGTGTGATGGTTAAGAAGTTGTCTCAGGAGTCAGAAAGGCTGGAGTTCCAGCCCTGGTACCACCAATTTGACTTTGATAAATTTACTTACCTTTCCTTGGCCTTAGTTTCCTTGTGTAAAATAAGAACAAGACTATCAAGTGAATTAAAAAGAGATAATGCATGCAATTTTCTTAGTCAATGCTTGACTCAAAACAAGTCCTCAGCAAAATGTTGGCTTTTATTTTGTGTACCAACTTCAAGTAACTGACCCATCTTGCTAGGAGTGGTGAAGTGAGAATTCCATGGTCTCATTCTCATTGGTGGGAAACAGTATGCTAAGACTACGGTTGAAGGTGTAGGAATGTGAACGTACTTGCTAAGTATTTGCTCTCTCTTATCTGGACATAAGGACAGCCCAACCCCAGCCTTTCAGAGTACTCATCAAACTGCAGGAGTATATTATGTGCATACAACTAGCTTCTATCAACCATGAAGATGTGGAGGGAAGAATTTTTGCACTCAGTGGCCACTAGCCCTCAGAGTGAGGGTCAAGGTTAAAGGCTGCCTGTCTACTAAGCTATTCAACTTACATAAGGGCTGGAAATAGCATTCTAGTTCTTTACCAAACACCTCCCTAGTCTGAGCCTACTGTCAAAGAGAAGGAGACCACAATAAACAATTGCTCCCCGTATTATTCCTAAGTCTTTGGATCTGTAAGTAGAATGACCTCTTTACATGTACTTTAGATTGTCAAATGTCATATACTGTATGTCAAACATGTCAGTTTGATGTCATGCAAGCAATATCACACTCGTTTCCAACTTTATTTAAACTTCAAATGCCATGTCAGCCATGTGGGCCCCACCTGAAATGTGTTGTACTTTTTTTCAACTGGTACCTGATGGTCAAGAAGACTTAGAGTTCCATATGTAATTAGAAATGGAGCCAAGGAAGGGAGATTTTGATTAAAGTAAATGAGCTCATCTTGGAAAGTCTGAATTCATCTGGAAACAAAAAAGCACATGAGGTCAAAAGCAGTCTTAAGTTCTCTGTCTAAAAATACTCCTGTGATATCACCTTGAGTCTGGAAAAATCCTTAGGATCTAAAGAAGTATGAACCAGGACACCTCCCCAAACTCCCTCACAATGTATCTCCAGAGAATTAGCTCCCAACAAAGTATAAGGCAGACTGAGCCGTGAGGGTGTAGTTGTCACATTTTACTCCCCACACCTTGAATTTGTGTCTCCAAATAATGAACTTGCTCAGGTATATTACACATACAGAATCCTACTCTGCAGAAATATCTCCATCTTGGTCTCCAGCAGATCACTATTTTTTATATAGCTTTGGAAATGGACATTCCTCATGGTCAGATAATTTGAACCGGGTATTGCATGGAGGCTTTAGCAAATAAAAGCATGGGCCTTAAACAGGTAGATTTCATCTGGCAAGTTAATAAGACTCATTGGAAAGGGAAATCTAATAGGGAACAAGTTTTGAGGCCAGTCTCAAGGCCTGACTACGCCCCCACAGAGACAGAGACCTCAGAGGTATCCTAGGATTTGGCTATTGAGGCCACCAGTTAGCTGAACATAGCATCAGAAAGGGATATTAGAAGACAGGGGGACAAATGTTTACATTTTGCCTGGAGTCTTGCTGGGCAACTCTGCTCCCATAGACCCTCTTGTGCATCAAAGGAGGTGAAACCAAGGGGAAGGTGTGCCTTCTGTTTAGCTGCCCATTTCCTTCTCTTGTGATGGAGGTGCTAAAACAGCACCTGTGAATAATTATATTTGACGTAACAGCTAGACTCCTTCTTTGTAAGGGGCTTATGGAAAAAAATTTGAGATAGCTATTTTCTAAATAGAGGGGATTTAACCAAGTCTTGTTCACCTGACGCCTGGGACAAAACTACAAATATCCCGGATGAATACAGACATTAAATCTCTCAAAAATTTAATAAGAGCCAGACATAGTGGTATGTACCCATGTTCCCAGTTACATGGGAGGCTGAGGCAAAAAGATCACTTTAGCCTACAAATGCAAGCCCCAGTACTGGAAAAATTCAGTATAGGTAAATTCATAGGAAAGAAAGCAAGTAGAGTTCAAGGGAAGGGAGAATGGAAAAATGACTACTTAATGTGAATGAGATTTCTTTTGCTTGTGATTAAAATGTTATAGATCTACAGAGTAGTAATTGCTGCACATCAGTGGACAACTAAATGCCACTTTGAAATGGTTCAAATGATGAATTTTGTGCTATTTGTATTTCACCCCAATGATAAAAGATACTCAACAAAACAACAGAAAATTTAATACAACAACATGATAAAAGGATCATAGGATTTTTGTTTACCAAGAACATGAGGTTGGTTCAACAAAAAAGAGTCAGTCATTGCAATATAACATATAAGCAAAACAAAGGACAGAAATCACATGTTCACCTCAATGGACTCAGAACAATTGTTTGACCAAATCCCACGTTCCTTCATGATATAAAATGCAACAAGCTAGGAAGAGAAAATAACTTCTGCAACTTGATTAAGAACATCTATGAAGAACCTACAGTGGACATCAAATTTAATTGGAGAAGAATGAAGAATTTCCCCCTAGATTAGCAACAAGACAAGGATATCCACTCTCCTCACTTCTAGTCAATGTTATATTGAAGGTTCTAATCACAGCAGTAAGGTAAGGAAAAGAAATAAGCAGTATCCAGATGGGAAAGGAAGCAGCAAAAATATATTTATTTGCAGATGGCATGATCTTATATATAGAATATCCTGAATAATCAACAAAAAACTCAGAAGTAATAATCTCAGCAAGAAAACAAAGTGTAACCACTTATTATATTGCTATACATCAACAATGAACAACTTGAAAATGAAATTAAAAAAATAATTATATTTATTATAAAACAATAAATTAATTAGAAATTAATTTGACAAAAAGTATAAGATCTGTATACTGAAAACTACAAAATGTTTAGAGACCATAAGAAGTGGAAAGATATTCCTTCATGGATTAGAAGATTTAATATCGCTAAAATGACAGTATTCTCCCAATTGGTCTACAGATTCAATGCCGTTTTTAACAAAATCTCAGCTAGTCTCACTTGCAAAATTGGCAAGTTGATCTTACAATTCATATAGAAAAGTAAGTGACAGAGAGCTAAACTTATAAAAACAGAAATCCTAGTAGACTATATAGGTGGATATCTTCATTACCTTGGATTAGGCAACAGAGTCTTAAATAAAATATGAAAAGCACAAATAACAAAAGAAAAGAGATAAATTGTCCCACATGAAAACTGAACACTTTTATACTGTAAATTTTGCCACCCAGGATGTTAAATGATAATACACACAAGAGGAGAACGTATTTACAAATTATTTATCTGATAATGGACCTGTATTTAGAATACATACAGAAATCTTACAATTGAATGATAAAAAGATAAACTCACTAAAAATGGGAAAATGATCTGAGAAGGGATTTCTCTAAAGAAGATATGAAAATGACTAATAAGTACATAAAAAGATGTTCAATATTATTAGCTATCAAAGGAATGCAAGCCAAAACCACAATGAGGTAACACTTCACATTTACTAGGATGGACATAATAAAAAAAAGACAGTGACAAATTGTTTATTTTTGTTGCCAAGGATATGGATGAACTGGAACCCTCATACCCTGCTGGTGGAGATAAAAAAGGATGCAGGTATTTTGGAAAACAGCCTGCCACTTCTTCAAAAGATTAAAAACACAAACACCATATGACTCAAAAATTCTAGTCTAAGAGATATGAAAGCATTATGTCCACCCAAAGACTTGTAAGTCAATGTTCAAAGCAGCACTAAAGATAGAAATAACTCAAATGGATAAAGAAAATGCCGTACATCAATACAATGGATTATTAGCTCAAAAAAGGAATGAAGTATTGATTTACGCACAACATGGATAAACCTTGAAAACAGTATGTTAAATAAATTGGACAGACACAAAAGGACACTGCTTCTGTTGACATGTAATGGCCATTGCGATAGTACTGAGAGGTGGGATATTTATTGGGTGATTAGATTATCAGGTCTCTATCTTTATGAATGGACTAATACCCATACTGTTAGCTGTGTGGCACCAACTAAAAGGGTTGTAACTGGATGGGATCAAAGGCAAAGGCAGTTTGTTTTGCTGGGGCTTCGTGCCATGCCAAGGATTGTTTCTCCCTTGACATGCCGCCCTGCCTTGGAGTTAGCCCACTACAGACTGAAACCTCTACTAACTGCGAATTGAAATGAACCTTTCCTGCTTTAACTTTGGGTGTCATTATCATGAGAACCAGTTTGTTGTAGTTTCTCTCTCTGTCTCTGTCTCTATGTCTGCCTCTGTCTTTCTGCCTCTGTCTCTATCTCTCTGTCTCTTTCATTCTCTGTCTCTATTTCTGTTTCTGTCTCTTTGTCTGTCTCTGTATCTCTTTATCTCTGTCTCTGTTTCTGTCTCTCTCTGTCTCTTTCTGTCTCTGTTTCTGTCTCTCTCTGTCTCTGTCTCTCCCTCACTCGTTTGCTCTCACTCTCACTCTCATACTTGCTTTTACTCTCTTACCAGGCGATGCCTCCTGCCATGCTATAGCACAGCATGAGGGCCCTCAGCAGATGTGGCTCCTTGAACTTCTCACCTTTTGAAATTGTGAGAAATAAATACCTGTTCTTCCTACTTTACCTAGTCTGGTATTTTATCATATTCTGATGATACTCTGTTATAGCAGCAGAATATAGATAGAGGCAGCTACATATCATATGACTTTAGTTCTAAAAATCACAGGAATAGGCAAATCTATAGAGATATAAACCTAGTGATTGCCAAGGCCCAGGTGGCAGGCAAAATGCTCAAGTGTAAGGAGCATTTTAGGGTGATGGAAATATCTTGGAATTTGGTAGTAGTGATGCACAACTTTTTGAAATTATGTGAAACATTGAATTGTGAATTGTGTAGTTAAAAGACTGCGTATTATAGCATATGAATTATATCTCAGTAAAAATGTGAGAAAGTTATTTTTGTTGAGAGATTGCTCTGATTTTTTAATAAGTTTATTGGTTCAATTTGGATATACATAATGATCACATTCATCATAGGGAATTTGCACCTGTACATGAAGTATCCTGGTTTCTCTTTTTATTCCAATCCCCTCTCCTCCCTTCAGTCCCTCTTCCCCTCCCTACTCACAAAGCTTTGTTTCCATTTTATCCTTCTTTTATCATTTTTTTTCACTTCCTTCCTTTCCCCCTTCACTCTGATTTTGGGTGCTCACAGAGTTACAAAATGACCCCTTCATAGTGCTTTTCAATTCTCCTTTTACTTATATAGACCAGTTTTATTAGCCCTTATTTAGATAAAATACTAGAGATATAATTGATGCCAGTAATGTTTCTTTCTAGTAATAAGTAGTATTTATCCACAGATGCTGTAATGACATATCTAGATGTCTCCCCAAAGCCTCATGTGCTCTTAGGTGGGGCTTTACTGACCGGGCTGGATCTAGGGCATGTGTTACTGGGATGAAGGGTTCATGGTACTAAATCAGTCCACTGATTGGAATTAACAGTTCTGGGTGTGGCTGAATGGACTTACTGAAGACAGAACTCCCACTCTGGGTGTCAGTGGCACCAACTTAAAGGCTTGTAGTCTGGATAGGATAAAAGGGAGAGCAGGCTGCTTCCCTGATTCTTGTTACTTTGCTGTTGCTTGCTGCTTTGCAACCTTCTTCCTGTCATGCCATGTACTGTTTCTGCTCTGTGATGCCCCTTTGTCATGCTGCCCTGTCTTGGAGCCAGCTAACTTTGGACTGAAGCCTCTACAAACTGTGAAATGAAATAAACCTTTGTTCCTTTAACTTTGGGTGTCAGGTATTTTGTCTCAGCAATGAGAAAAGCAACAAAGACAGATTTCTAGGAAAAAAACCCTGCTCAGTTCATTAAGAGATGCATTTAAAGAAACATTTAATTTTTGCAACTAACAGTTAATTTCAAAAGCTTTGATGTTTACTTTATTTTGACAATTGCATATAATTATGATAATAATTTTTAATGTTAGTTTTTAAAGACATGGAAAATAAAATACTAATTTAATATACAAGTATATTTTAATACAAATAAGTCTGCTAAGAAGTGTGTTATAAGTCACGTCGGTATAAAAAGCATTACCTTAAGATAAAATTCTCCAAAGAAAGTGGCCTAGAAATATAGATTCAAAGAATAAAATGTTAAATGCTTAAAAAGATCCTGCTTATATGATAAAAAATAATAATACAAACTTCTTTGGTATTTAGACTCACAAAATGCATTATAAAAAGTAAAGTAACTGCTTATTTATTTATTTATCTAATTATTTTTTTTCAATACTAGGAGACTGAACCCAGGGGCACTCTATTACTGATCTACATCCCCAGCCTTTGAAAAAAATTTGGGGGCCGGAGATTTAGTTCAGTGGCGCAAGCTCCTGCCTGGCAAGCACAAGGTCCTAAATTCGATGCCCAGTACAAAAAAAAATGTTTTTAAAGACAAGGTATCTCTAAATTGCTCAGGTGGTACTTGTGATCCTCCTGCCTCAGCCTACCTGTAAGGATTTTAGGCATGCACCACTATGCCTGTTTTTAATTTTATTTTAAATGCTGATATTTATAATAGATTGGAAATGACATCTTTGGAAACATATATGTATGATTTAAAATTATACAATAAAATATGGAAGGAGACATAGTTATTGAAAGGTTAAGGAGCACTGACAGTGGCATGATTATCATTTCCTTGGTATTTTTGTCAAAAATGCAATAACCTCAATCTAATCCTAAATTGAGTGACACTGTATAATTTAGCTGCTGACCTGAATCTTTAAAGGAGTGTCAGTTACCAGTGAAAGCCCAGCCAGAACAACCTCGTGACTCCTGTAATCCCAGCACTCAGGAGGCTGAGGCAGGAGAATCTCTGTGAGTTCAAGGCCAGCGTGGACTGCATAGTGAGAACCTGTCTAAAAAAAGACAAAAAACAAAAATATCTCCCAAAATGAAAAATAAAATAAAGGGATGGGGATATAGCTCAGTATGAAAGCCCTGGGATCAATATGTTTCAATGTAGTATATATATATATATAAAAAGACAAAGACAGACGAACTGTCACTGATTGGAGGAGACTAAGAAAATATAACAACTCAATGTTATGTGGGATCCTGAAATGGTTTCTGGAATAGAGAAAGGACATTAGTGGAAAGGCTGTGCAAACCTGAATGAACTGTATGGCTTGGTGAATATTATCATACCAATGTTAATTTCCTGGTTGCAACAAGGGAACAGAGCTATCTTAAGTTAGTGCATATTAGGGAAAATTGGATGAAGGTGTTAGAAGAACTTGGTCCCTTTCCCCCCCAACTTTCATATAAATCTAAAATTACCTCAAAACAAAAAGTTCAAAAGAGTCTCAGGGGATTCTCAGGCAAAATACCTCTGAAGATCATTGAGTCCTATGAGTCACAGTGTCCATAAGATAAGAAGCGAACCAGCACAAGTCTTTCTCCACCAGCACCCTCACTGAAACCCTGTGTGATAAAGCCCTCAGCATCCTCTCATAGGGAGCAGCAACAAGGGGAATGTGTTTGTTTTCCTGTGGGTCTGCATCTTGCAATGTGAGGATACGTGCCTCTTTCTCAAGGGCAAGGGCTCATTTTGTTTTTTTCTAGAGAAGAGTCTTTCTGGGGCTGGGGTCATAATTGAGTGGTAGAGTACTTTATTCCCAGCATCACAAAATAAAATGTAATTCTTTTTCCTGATTACAAGTCAATATAAATTTCTTATAGAAGTTTTAAAACACAAAAATAGCTGCAAAAGTGAAAAGAAAAATACCTGCAATTGCCCCACCACTCTGAATTTGTTGGGCTATTTCCTGATACTCTTTTCCCAGGCCTCTATATATCAGTTGTGAAGGTTTTTTTTTTCTTTTAATAGAAATACTAATCAGCCTGTTTTAATTATAAACTGTTGTTCTTTACAATTATAAGGTCACCTCTCCACATCATTCCAGATGTTTTTCTCCAACATCATTTTAAATCACGAGATAATATTCCTTTGTGTGGATGGACAAAAACTGCTTTTATGGACCCTCACTGCTAGGCCATATACTAGGGTTTTTTTCACTAACTCATCAACCCTAACTAATTAATATTTTTCACAAACTTGTCAGCTACACTCATAGCTATTACATTCCAAAGAAGATGAGATTTCTTCCCTACCAACACATAGGCAGGATCTTCACATCCTTAGTTAAAACAATGTTTTTGTGTATATGACCAAATATATATGCATATATAAGTTAATATATTTATCATTTTATGTTTGCATATATTTATAGCTTAAAAATCACATCAGTGTATTAGATACTAATATAATAATTAAGGACAGTATATAGCACATATAAAGGTGCAAGATTATTCATAAATTAAATGAGCATTCATGATCATAAATTAGAAATAAGTACTCTAGGGTCTGCTTCGTGTGTGTGTGTGTGTTTTACATAATAAAGTATATCCAGAAAATGCAAAATTAAAAGGACAAGATAAGTAGGTAATATAAAGGAAGTTCTAATATTTTCTTTCTGCATCCCAAAGTGCACGTCCCAGTTTTGAAGATCACGAAGTGGAGAGAATCTCAATGTGATCCATCTATTTGCTTAAAAAGAATGCTGGGATGTCACTTTCCCTAACACCTTCAAATTGCCCCTGATCAAACCCTAGGGAAAAAAAGTCCATCCCATCCTGGGCCCTCTTGGTCCCCTCCTGATATTGCAAAGGGACTCCTGCAGGGGCCTGCTGACCTCTGTGCCGCATGTCTGTTCAGTACAGAGCTGTGTGTTGTCTATTAACTTGAGATTGTTGGAGTCTGTAGCAAGAGGCGGGCCATTCATCTGTCCAACACTTTGCACCCTGTTAGCCTTCATTGTTCGAGGCCATGATTTGTAGACCAAACAATGGCCCTGGAGTCAGAAAATCTGGACCTCTGCCCTTTGCTTAATTGTACAACCTTGAACAAGCCAATTTATCTCTCTGAAGGAATCCATCGTGTGCCACAGGAGGCACTGTGACCGAGAAGAAGCGACATAGACACCAGAATCATCCAGACCTGGCTAAATCTCAACCCTGCCACTGGGTTCAAGCATATATTTCCTCAGCTTCCCCATGCTCATTTTCAATCTGGGTATAGTAGTAATATGTATTTCATGGACTTGTGAGATTCTGTGAAAGTTATGAGACTAGTATTCAATAAATCTGACTCATTTAGTGGTAAGCAGAATCATTATCCAATTCCTCCGAATTAGCTCACCGGCCCACGGTGGTGGTGCATGCCTGTAATCCCAGCTCTTGGGAGGACTGCCATGAATTTGAGGTCAGCCTGGGCTCCATAGTGAGTTCAAGGCCAGTTTATACTACATAGTGGGACCCTGTCTCAAACAATAACATCATCTGCTCCAACTTCTTTACACCACAAATGAACACAGTGAGGATAAGATGTGGGAAGAGGGCTTACCCAAAGCCACAGCCTGAGCTCCGTGTCTTCTATAAAGTGAAGGCACCTGTATTCTAATGACGGTTCTACTGCTATTGCCAAGTGAAATGTCCTTAAGCGACCTCCCAGCTTGTAACAGATACAATGACACCTCAGTTCAAAACTTAGTTCTTTCCACAATTCTGGTCACAAACCAATTGGATGAGAACCGAATTGAATTCAATGATTAGGTTCAATGTTGACCTTATTGGGAAATTTAATTCAGTTCTCATCCAAATAGTTTGCCACCAAAATTGTAGAAAGTATTAAGTTCATAAATTGAGGTACTATAGGATTCTGGAAAAGATGACTGCAGTCTAGTTTGCCCCAAGATGCAGAGTTCACAAAATAAAAACAAAAAACTAAAAACAAAACAGCGTTTTGCCAAATGGTTCTGTTTGCAAACCAAATTGTTTGCAAAAAAAATTATTTGTGAACTGAGCTACCACTGTATCTGGAAGATATCTTTTTTAAATTGGAGAAAATGAGGGAAGATGAGAGAAGGGCAGAGATATGACACTAAACCAGGGCCCATCAAATATATAAAAATGTTTAGTCCTCTAGAAGGAATATAAGTGACAGTAACATTCATAGGTATTGAGAGCTTACTGTAGATGGTATTTTTCTAAGCACTTCATATACATTAATGTATTTAATCCCTAACAATTTTGCAATCCCCATTTTATAGTGGGAAAAACTGAGGCTCAGAAAGAACTTGCCCAAGGTTATCTAGTGGGAGAGCTAAGATGGGAACCTATGTAGTCTGCCTAGAGAAGCAGTCCTCCAAGTTCAGCTGGCATCAGAATCACATGAAGAGCTTATGACACAGATGACTGGGTGCCACATCTGATTCAGTAGGTCTGAGATGGGCCCCAAGAATATACCCTTTTAATAAGTTGCCGGTGACAGTAATGCTAATGGTATAGAGGCACTATGTATTGGGCATCTCTAGTATATAAATTCTACACTCTTTTGCTTAAATACACTTTTATTTTGATTGATACAATATTTGGACATATTTCTGAGTTATAGCGTGACTTTTCTGCCATGCTAGAGTGAAATCCAAAGCTTTGAGCATGCTACAGAAGTACCCTACCACTGAGCTACACCTCGCCCCCAGTGCAATGTTTTGATTCATGCATGTAATAGGTGGTGACCAGCTATGTATCTATTCCTTCAATATTTATCATGTCTTCATGGTGAAACCATTGAAAAGTCTTCCTTCTAGCTTTTCAAAATGCATAGTACATTATCATGGTGTAATTCCCTTACTGAGCAATAATGAGCCAGAACTTACTCCTATCTGACTAGAACTTAATGCCACCCATAGACCAAACTTTCCTCACCCCCTCCTAATCCTTCAGTCTCTGGTAACCACCATTTTACTCTCAACTTGGTGTGAAAAACTTTTTATATTCCACACAAGTGAAATCATGCAGTGCTTGTCTTTCTGCACCTGGCTTATTTCACTTAATGTAATGTCCTCCAGGTCCATCTATGTTGTCACAAATGTCAGGATTTTTCACATTGCACTCTCAACCACCTTCCCATGCTATGCAGGTCATTGTGCTCTGAATTCTCCCTCCCTCCCTCATGAGCTTTAAGATAAAGCACAGACATCTCCTTACAACATGCAGGGCATTTTGTGATCTGAACTTAGCTTTCTCATCTCATTTCCTTCTGAAACCCTCTATATGCCCTATGTCCACCTTCTAAAGTGATTTTTCCACTTTCCACTGTGCTAAAATATATCAGAAACTCTCTCTGGCTTTTATCTGTATTCACTGCTCCTTTTCTCTAGGCTGTTTGCACACTTACACTCCCCTCCTGCCAGCAACATTTGACCAATTTGTGTAGGATTCAGGCCAGTAATTAACACTTGCCACAGATCATACAGAATCTTACTTCCTGCCCCCACTCCAGGCTAAAGTGAGGGCCTTTCTCTGGGTTCCAGTTCCCTGGTTGTCCCTCCATCATGATCCTGCTCTCAATATATCATTTTCTATACATGTCTCCCCCATAACAATGCAGGCTCTGTCTTACTCATCTCAGTATCTCCAGTGCCTTGACACTTGACAAATACTTGTCAAATGAGTGTGTAAGGTTGCTAGCTGAGGTACATTCCCCAAACATAAATTACAATATTAAAAGCTACTTGGTGGCTGAGGCAGGAGGATGGCAAGTTCAAAACCAGACTAGATAACTCAGTGATACCCTGTGTCCAAAAAGGGAGATGGTATACCTCATTGGTAGAGCACTTGTCTAGCATGTACAATGTTATGGGTTCAACCTCCACTACTTAAAAACAAAAATAAAAAGTGCTAGGTGAAAATGTGGACTCAGAAAAAGCAATTTGCCTTTTGCTCTAGGCTGCCAGAGGGATACCGAAGTTAGGAACATTCTTTGTCTCACTGCCTGCTTTGCCTTCCCACTTGCTCTCCCTCCTGCCACCCCTTCGCAGGACTGGAGACACTCTCCCCACATTCTTTAGCCTACTTTTGCAGTCTTTCTGTCCTGCGCCCTGCTTACCAACAGACTGCCATAAAGGTTACCCTCTTTGCTGTGGAGACAAAACTTGCTTCACACAGGCACCCCTACCTGGCCACACTCCAGAAGTGTGACAATTCTAGTTTGCAGGAGTTGGTCTTCAAACCTCAAAAGTGGAAAAGTTTGGGAATGGAAGGAGAAGTCAAGAAGCATCTTTTCTGGGTGATGTGGATTTCAATTCTCCTTCTGGGCTGAGGCTTATCCTCCTTAGTGGAAGTTTTCAAGCCTGTTAGAAAAGTAGAATGAGATCTCTTATGCCAAATATATTTCTAATTTTTTCTCCTTCTGAGATAATGAGTGCTGATTGGTCTTATGATTTATGAGTTTTATGAATAGAGATTGCTGAGCTAAGATCTAAGAAGCATCAAGACAAGCTTGATATTTATAACTTCCTCCAAAGACTGGACTCAAATTTCATCAAAAGATCTGTGGGGTAGCCCAAAGCAAACAGTAGGGGGAGTTATACTTTGTAAACTGAAGCTGTGAGCTAGGATCAACCACCTCTGGGAGAAGTTCGAATAGAATGTCACTGAACAAAAAAATACTGTTATAAGTGACAACAACAGCAAACCTTGGAGAGGATGGAGAATCTGATTATCAGCATTGCTACATACAATATTCAAAATGTCCACTGTTCAACAACATTTATGACATTTGCAAAGAAATAGCCCATATACAGAGAATTAATAGAAACTGCTTCAAGGAAGTTTTCTCATTGAACTTGTCTGGTAGATATAAATTGGCTATTTAAAATATGTTCAAAAAGTTAAAGGAAACTATGGCTAAGAACTAAAGGAAAGTAAGAATGGTATCTCAATAAATGGAGAATATCAACAGAAAGTATTTAAAAATATAAAACTAGTTGGAAATGTTGGCACATGCCTAGAATCCCAGCATTAGTAAAGCTGAGGCAAGAGGATGGTTGCAAGTTCGAGGCCAGCCTGGGCGACATAGTGAGCTCAAGGCTAGCCTGAACTATATAGCAATACCTTGCCTCAAAAAAAAGTCTGGAGTTGAAAATGTAACTGAAATGTTTACTAGAGAGTTTCAATGGCAGATTTAAAGAGACATAAGGGCAGAATGGGCAGACTTGAAGACTGCTATTATCTGGTGTGAGAAACAAAGAAAAAAGGCAGAGAAATGATCAGACTCCCCCAGAGATCTGTGGGACAACCATCTAGCATATCAACATACACTTAATGAGTATCTCAGAGAAGAGAGGAAAAAAAGTAGAAAGAATATTAAAATAATAGCCAAATTTCCCCCAAATTTGATTTCAAATACTAACTTACACATCCAAGAAGTTTAACCAACTCAATGTAAGATAAACTCAATAAGATCCACTCTCAGGCACAATAAAATCAAACTATTGCAAGCCAAAAGCAAAAAAAAAATCTCCTAAGAAGAGACACTGAAGTGACCCTCACATACAGTTAAGTTCTCAACACAACCATGGGCCTGGGGTGTGGCTTATGGTAGTATCCCTGTCTAGTATGCACAAGGCTCTTGGTCCAATTCCCTGATCACAAAGAAAAAAAATACACACACACACACACACACACACAGGTTGTAAGACAGGGTGAAGACATATTCAAAATACTGAAAAGAAAAAAAAAGTCAACCAAGAATTCTCTCTGGAAAACTGAGTGTGTTGGTGCATACCTATAATCCCAGCACTCAGGAAGCTGAGGTAGGTCGATCGTTGCAAATTCGAGACCAGCCTGGGCTACAAAATGAGTTCAAGGACAGCCTGAACTTAAAAAAAAAAAGAATTATCTCTGGCAAAACAGTTCTCCAAAAATAAAAGAGAAATGAAATATTTCCAGGTTAAAAAAAAAGTGAGTGTGTATGTTGCTAGGACATCCACACTACAAGAAATGGTGAAGCGAATCCCGCAGGTTAACACAGAAAGGCATTAGACAGTAACTTCAATGCACATGAAAAAATAAAGAAATAATACTCATAAGTGTGAATTTAAAGGTAAATGTATTTTTATAACTACTTTTTTTCTATGTGGAGAAAATAGATGACTGTATAAAGCAATGCTTATAAAACTAATTTAGCACATTAGTGATTGAGTACATGGAGAAAGATGGAATTATGATGCCCATTTTACAGGTGAGGAAACCAAAGCATGAAGAAGTTGTGTACCTTGCCCAAGGGCACAGCACAGTCAAGGAGGCAGGGAGAAGGACTTAACATATGCCTGCCTGATTGCAGAACCCAGGAGTTTAAACTCCTTGCCATTGTGTGTAAGAAAGAGCCCAGGCCCTCTGCACATGGCTTGCAGATGAGGTTTGTGAGAGGAGGCTAAGACATACTGCCAGGGAGGTGCCTCCAGAACAGCTCCTCCTTTGGGGATTTCTGCTGTTCCTCCCACAGTGCCTGCAGCTCAAGGCTGGGCACACAGCATGTGCTCAACAATGTGAGTTGTACTGAGTTTCCCCCAAATGACCTCAATAGTTCAGGGACGTCAAGGAGAGGGCGTGACTAGATGTTAATTACCCAAGCGCCTCCTATCCTGCCAGGCAATCTGCTAAGTGACTAGTCGGTCGCAGTTCTCTGAATTCATGCCTGCAAGAATGGGTGAGTTAGGTATTATAAGCATCCTGCTTTACCAGACTAGGAAATTGAGGCACCAAGTACGTAGTAAGTTACACAAAATCTTAGAGCTAGTAAGTGACAAAACTGGAATGTGACCCCAGACAGTCTGGCTCCAGAGCCTGTGCCCTTTCCACCCGACCGTGTCAGGGGTGGTGAGACTTTCCCAGCTATAGGTGCTGGTTTCCAAGTGACAGCGCTGATGGTTTCAGGAGTGCCAGAAAGGTGCCTTCTCCCGGTATCTTTTTATTAACCCACCCACTCGCTGGCTGATGTTCGAGTTTTTCCATTAGAAATGTGTTCCTTTGTTTTAAGACTCCTGATTCCTGAAATGGAAGCCTAAAATAGAACATACAAGCTACTGCGACATTCTTTCCAGAAAGATGATTTTATGGTGCACACTTTAGAGAGCCAGTGGAAGGCGCAGTGCCGTGGGGGGACATGAGAGCATGAAGGTCTGAAGGCTCCCTGAAGAAAAAGGAATGACTTAGAGCGCTGCAATAGACAAACCTTACCGTTTTGGAGAGGGCCAGCCTTTGTCAAATGCCAGTTACTGCTCTGGAAACTCATCCTCGCAGCCAGCATTGAGTTTCTGAGAGCCTGCAGGAGCCTTCGGAGCAAGGTTTTCCCTGGGACGACTGAAAGCCCCAGAGTTGTCTGTTTATCCCCGAATTCACTCAGCCAGCTACGCGTTTCTACTCAGCACACACTCCTCTAATTGTCAATCCTGTAGTTGCTACCTGGGAAACAACTCCCATCAGACTGTAAAGTGACAACCAGGGTACTAGGAAAGGGAGGAGCAGCTTAGGGAGTGGAGGTCGCTGAGAGCTCCTTTTTGCCAGCAGCTGAAGGGAGCAGCAATTGGGGCCAAGCTCCTGCCTGAGTTTGGCTCTGCCCTTGATGGCTGCATGGCCTTGAGCAAGTCTTTCTGGCGGTTGCTCTCCTCTCCCTCGGCTTCGCTTGCTTTCTGTGTGCTGCTAGCGCCTTCCTCTGCACCTCTCCTCTGAGCTACAAAGCTGCTGTCCCAGGCAGGGCCTATATCCCCTCCAGACTCCCTCCGGACACCATTCACAAGAGCAATATGCCAGACCAGGCCTGGCAGCACACAACTGTAATCCCAGAGCTGGGGTGGAGTGGGGTGGAGTGGGGTGGGGGCCACAGAAGCGTGAGGATTGTGAGTTTAGGGTCAGCATGGACTACAGAGCAAGATATGGTCTCAGAAAACCGAAAAAAAAAACCCAAAAAACAAAGAAAAAAACCATGATTTTTCACATTTGTCTATAAAACAAGAAATATTTCTATAGCTTGACTTCAAAAATCTATGCTCTGTGCTAGTCTATTTTAATTCTAGTGCCTCTAATTCAAGATTAATGTGCCTGAGCCTCATTTTGTTTATCTAAAAAATGGGGATATAATTATACCTACTTATCATACAAGGACTTAGCACTAGCAATAAAGCTTAATATAAAATGCTCAATTTTTAAAAGTTAATCAATGAGCAGTGTCTGAATTTGATTTCCAAATTTGTTTTTGTGTCAATGGACCATTGGACCTATTCTCTGTGTTTGAGACATTTAAATCAAAGGGAAGCCAACTGAAGCTTTAGAAACATTGGATAAAGACTTTAAGCTACCTGAAGACACTGCAGGAATTTTAGGCACCAGGAAAGAATTTTAGGCACCAGGAAAGCAGTGTGGGCATGGGGGACAGGGCTTCCCAATGCCCCAGAATACCCCCAGATTGACTATACCATCTCCACTCACATGGTACTAAGCCCCCTGCTCCACCCTGGCAGTGTCTTCTATGGAGAATCAGTTCCAAAATATCTGGCTTGTGAGCGCTCATCCCAACACGGTGGCCTCCATCCAGGGGAGCTTTTGGCCTTGTGAGACTCCTATTAATATGCAAGAATGCCTGCAAGCCATGCCCTGGGATCTTATCAGGAACTCCCCACTTGCAGTGTAGCCCTTAGCAAAGCTTGACAGAGCGGGAAACAGAACCAGGACAGGAGCTAAATAGATGGCTGGCTTACAGCAGGAAGGAGAGTGGTGTCCATGTGGTTGGGCACGGGGTGGGGGGAATACGACTCAAACCAAATCTCTCTGCAAATAGCCCTGCCTGAAGCTGCAGACAAAAAACAGAATCCTGTACCTGAGCAGCCCCAGTCTGGACCATCGAGTCAAACCAACTGGGCTCATGGGTGCAGAGGAGGTTGGTATACATGATGGTTCATTTTAAAAAGAGATAGTTTTTTGACTGCCCAGCCAGTACAGTAGCATGGAATTAACAGCTATACTAGGGCTGCCAAGTCTCAGGGCTACCAGATCTGCTTTAATGACAAGATAAGAACCATTTATAATTCACACATTTGGTCTATACACGGGCTCCTCTCCAGTCCTAGGTAACAGTCGCTTCCCAGGGTTGTGAGGAGCTTGAAGGCATAATGCACAATCCATTTTCAGCCCGATTTCAAAGAAAACACAAGTTTTAAGAGGCCCACTCCCTACTCATGCTCTCAAATGCTAAGGTAGGGCCTCCACAGCAGTGACTATGTTTGCCTGTTGCCATATTATCAAAAAGCACGACTATGCGGGAGGAGAAACCTTGATCTTTGTCAAAATGAAACACTAGCACCCTGAGTCACGAACCGTCCCAACCTTGATTATCTGCTAAGCATATGTATAATGTCACCAAAAATCAACTGAACACACTATTTTTGTAGGCACCAGGTGGGCAATTGGAGGCCACGATATCACTTAGTGGCTCCTTCTAACTTCATTGTTAGGAAAAGACATCCTGAGCAAGCTGGAAGCAGAAATGCACAAGGGGGCACCATTGCTGCTCCCCAATACTTCTGGGAATAGACGCACATTTCTGTTTCTCCAGAAAAAAGGGAATAAGCAACAAGCGTCCTATGTGCATGCCCCTGCCATGTACATACACACAAACATGCACACACACGCATACTCCATACACAAATCTTTTGTTGAATTCTGAGAGAGAAAGTGAAAAATTAAAAGAGTCAGGCCAGGGATTTAGCTCAATGACTTAAGCGCCTGCCTGGCGAGCGTGAGGTCGTGAGCTTGATCCCCGGTACCAAAAAATAAAAAAAAATTATAAAAATAAATAAATAAATAAATAAATATTGATAAAATAAAATAAAATAAAAAGAAGAGCCCACAAAGCCACTTAAGTTCACTTCAGGGGGCTTCTCACCCTCCCTTGAAGGAGCCAGCTCTGAGTGATACAGACCAGAGCCCCTCTCACGGAGTCTTAGCTCTCATCCCAGATATAAAGCAGAGAACTTCCAGGTAAGAGCTGCTCTGCTCGTTGGAGGAAATCACTGTAGGCTCAAAAGTCTGAAGTAGGGGATGAGGGCAATCTATAATTACAAGGGGAAAAAGACCCTCTCAGGACAAGCTCCAAAGCCCACTTGCACTGGGTTTGGAGGAGCTGCCAGAGAGACTCACCTTTCTGCTTCAGACTTCTCCACCAGTCCTTCGTCAGTCAAGCTTTCTTGGTCCTCTGGAAGAGCAAAGAGAGTCGGAGACCAGGAGAGTGTGCTCACCAGCAATATGTAGCTGAAGCCCCAGTCAGGGCAATACTGAGCACTGGGTGGGCTGGGTGGGCTGGGATATATGGGGCTGTTTCCTCAGGGAACTGGCCATGTGAAAGGATGGAGAGGCTTACACTTATCAAAGGGCAAGAAAATTCCAGAAGAAGCAAAAGGATGGAGAGGCTTACCCTCATCAAAGGGCAAGAAGATTCCAGAAGAAGCAAAGGGATGGAGAGGCTTACATTTATCAGAGGGCAAAAAGATTCCAGAAGCAAAAACTTAAAGGCAAACATAAGCCTGGTGGGGGGAGGGGGCTTCTGGGGAGGAGAATGAGGGTGGCTTTGAACAGAGGACCTAAGGTCTGGGAGAGTGTGAGGCGAGGGGAAAAAACCAGATTGCACTTATCAGATATCGTAGGCTATTGGCATGACAGTGTTTACTGCCCTTCCCTTGGGAAAAAAACATTTGCAGACCTCCGTGATTTTACGTGCTGCAAGCTCCAGCACAATGTCTGTTTAGTGGACTCATCTTTACAGAATAAATCTCTTGCTTTCAAAGCTCTGTTTGGGTCCTAGGAAACCTGGTTGAAGTTCTTTCCCAGATAAAATACAATAAACCAGGGTGTCTGGATCTGACATTTCATGAGGAAAACAGAGAGGGCTGTGCCTGGCTCCACCTTGGCTGGGAGGGTGACATTTCAGAGACAGTCCCCATTTGCAGTCCAGGCTCATTTCCACTGAAGAGTTGAGAGCCTTCTCAAATGAGTTGGGCTAAAGGTTGAGAGTAAATCCTTGAGATGGTTTTTTTGTTCTAAACTCCATCCAGGACAGCCTTCCCACACTCTGCCCAGTGGTAACGACCTAGGCTTGACCCAAAGGCAAATCTAGTCTGTTTCTAGATAACTGGGAGAGGAGGTAAAGCACAGGACTCAGGGACTCCCCAGAGCTTGGCAAACCCAGTGCTCTGTTTATCTGCTCTTGAGGACCCGAGGGGTTAAAATGCAGACTGAGCCCCCTATTACGCAGCTGTAGAGGGGCCAGAAAGCCTGATCTGCCCCTGGTCGCTGGCATACAGGGGCCTCATTCACAATTCACTGCCTTCTCAGGGGCACTGCCTCCCCCAAACTGCTCTTCCTGGGGCCTCATTTCTAACAAGTTGCTACTGCTAACAGTCAGGCTGCTCTAATCTTACAGATAGGCCTCAGCCTCCCTCCCTCAGCACATTTTTAAGGAATGGAGTTTCTCTCTCTCTCTCCTCTCTCCCTCTCTCTCTTTTTATCATCATCAAAATATATTCACAAAACACCCACATCTCTGTCCACACTATAAATCAGGGTGGGGAACCTCTGGCCCACAGCCCAGATCTGGCCCTCAGCTTGATTCATCTGGCATGTGGGGGATACTATACTGGCTGCCACAGCTGCAACCCACAGAATGATGCCTCCCTCCCACCCTCCTACTCCCTGGACTGCTGGGGCCATCCCATTCCAAATGGAGCCTCGAAGATAGCCAGGCTCCAGTGGAAGGGGTGGTTGCTGTGGCTCCTTCAGATGCTGTTAAACAGGAAATGGGATGACAAAACCAAGGAGGTGATTTTATAGTGAGAAAAGTCAATATTTAGTGACCACTTCACTGATGTCTAGGACTGGGCTGAGAAGGTATATGACTGACATTTTCTCTTTTAACCTCCCCCAACACTCTTAGACTAGGAACTCTTGTTTCCATCTACAGGGTAGGAAGTGGAGGCACAGGAACTTGCATAGCTTCACAACTAGCAGCAGCCCATCTGGGAATCAAGATGAGTTGAATCAGCTCACACGAGCACCTGTGTACCCATTCTGCCCCCAAGGCCTGTTGAACAGCTTTGAGGGGCTTGCTCTCATGATTTTTGAGTCATATTTTTTCTTTGTCCCTATACCTCATGCAATAACCATGTTCTAGCTCTGAGGTGCATGCAAATTTGACTTGAGTTGCTTAATTGTGACAGCCTGTGCTCCAAAAACTTGTGGGGAAAATAAACCTATACAACTAAAGGGTGAAAACCCACCCAAATAAAGGGTGGATTTTAAAATGCAGTGAAAGTCTTCTGAAGTTCAGAGTTCAAAGAAGTAAAAAATTCACTAGGGGATTTTGCCACAACGATTCCCCTCTGCAATTTGCCTCTATAGGTCTTAACTAATAAGGGAAGAGAAGGAGAAAGAGAAAGACCTGAAAAGAGAGAAACAAAGAAAGACCAATCAAGTCTTGATCTTATTCATCGAAAGAACTCTTAAAGTCCTCCAACAGCATCCCAATGTCCCAGATAGCACTGGCACAACTTTTCATCTCCTGAAAGACTAAGCTGGGATGGCAACTCCAGACAGGTGAGCTGAAACCCAAAGCTTATGTCCCTATAAGTTAGAATGTCTCTCTGATTGAGAAAGATGTTGTAAATCCAGAACTACCCAGCAGATAAATGGTTAGAAACAAAAAGGGGGCAGGATAAGTTCAGTCCCCCAGTGTCAGATCACTTATCTGACAAATCTGCGAATACCATTGCACTCACAAATACTCTTTGCCAACTCCAAGGGAGTAGACAACTGCTTGGGTTTAGGAGAAATCTGGGGAAATTCTAGACTGATCTGGGAAAGAGGAGGCAGCTGCCTGGTGACAGAGCCCAGATCCACCCCCCTACTTCCCTCAAGTGACCAGAGGTATAAGATACAAGAAGGGGCTGGTTGGACCCCTATCCCCAACAACAGGGGTGGTCTCTGAATCTAACAGCTGGTACTAATAGGCCTGGCAGTGGGACACTCCAAATGAGTACATCTTGTCCTCCCAAGATCCTTGGAAACCAACGATTTGCTATGCTCATTACTGAGAAGGCACTGGCTCCCTCAACCTCATTTGTATCTCTTCATCATCTCACTAAACATTTGTTGTCTGGCAGGCACAGCTGCAGGCTCCTAAAAGCCATGGCCCCAGACCTGTGGGAGAACCAATGCCAGGGGTCAAGTGGACAAGTAGCTTGAAGGTCATCACGTCTGATTCCTAGAAGCCAGTGGACTCAGCAAGACTGACCACAGAATATTCATGCCTTTGTTTTTCATAAGCCACATGTATCTTTCCCTGTGTGGCATTCCAGAAGTCAGCAACTCAGAGGAGGCATTTGTCTTTACCCATGGGGAAGTGTATAAAGATTGTGAGAGTATAAGGAAGTAAATCAAAATAGCAGTGCATCTTGCAGCCTGGTGACCTATTTCCTGAATTAGATGTTGGAATTGCCTTCTCACAGAATGGCCAATTGTGATGTGCTAGTATTTTCATGCTGCACAGCCCTCTGGCATGGAGGCGCTGCCCCATTCCTTCCCAAGGAAATTCCACTGCAGGCAATGTTATGATTAGTGGACTAATAACACTTGTCGTTGGAACACTCCAGACAAAGCTGCAGTGTGGACCGGCCTCCAAGTCCCTTAATCACCTATTTCATCATCTCGACACTGGAGCCCTGGCAGTGGGGATAGGCTTGTGGATTCCAATAATTAACCAAAGGGACAGCTGCTTGTGTGCATGGGGATCTCCCTTCCTTTCATTCACAATCCTAAGCCAATCTGGGGTGTTAACTGGCGTGGTTAGCATGGCCAATACTGAATGGCAGCTAGAGAAAAGGGATGCTCCAGACTAATTCTGAGGCATATAACCTCCACAATCACTCCTGACATTCATGCACACACATTTCACTTGTGATTAGCTCATTGGAATTGTGGACAGGAGCCAGCAGAGAGGCCAGGAAATGTGCATGCCCTGATGTAACTGCCACCTGATTGGGAACACCACTGATTCCCAACCCTATAACGGCCTACTGCTTTACCTTTCCTCTTGATATCGCAAGGGGCTGTGGAAGATAGGGAATCTCTGTCCACACTGTGGCCAGTTGTGTCTACAGGAAATCAAGTGGAGGGGCTGAAAGAAGAGTCTACTTCATTCTGATCCCTTTCAGTTGAGTTTCAAACCAAATCAGAGTTAATTAGCAGAAAGCAGATGTTTATGGGTTTTCAGCAAATTATTTAGAAGGGGGCATGTAAAAAGAGAATGCAGTAGTGCAGATAAGTAGGGGAGAGTAATGCTGACTCAATCAGAGAAGGAGAATACGCATCTTCAGGGACTTTCTGATTTCTCAGAACTCCTGGCTATCATCAAACCAGTGGACTTCACCCGCTTTGTAACCCTGAGAGCAACCAGGATTTCTGGCCACGTCTTTGAGGGAAGAAATAAACATGTAAAGAGAACACTAAGATGTGTGTGTTGGGGGGGCATGAGATGGAGGGTGAGAAAAAATAAAATAAAGGTGAAAGGTCAATTATTATTGGAAAGTGGGTGCACTAACAGCAACGCCTGTAAACCCATAGTAGCAGAAGCACTGGGGCTCCAGGGTGCCTGGAGCTGGCTTAAGGGAAAGGGGCTTTTCTAGTGCATAGGATCTGATTACTTGAAACACATCAGCAGTCCTCTAGAAAATGAGACAAAAGACAGACAGTCCTCGGCTGCTTTCTTCCCACAGATGCTGTGCTGCTTCTCTAAGGTTCATAACTGCATGGTCTTTAGGTTTCAAGCAGACTTGTTCCCAGGGTGAGATGGCTACCCCCGGCCAACTGGGCAAATCCCAGGTTTCTAGCCCCTAGTCCCACCCCAGGCCCAGGTACCAAGAGAAAATTGCTTCTGCTCTCTTCCCCACCCTCTCTGGGAAGGACAAACTGTCCGGATGACCAGACAGCTCATGGAGCAAAGGCTCAAACATTCTCTGGGAAAGTCCCACCCCAAACCCTTTCCCACTGACCTTTCCAAAATTCATTTGGCTTTGTTTTGGGCTCCAAAAGTTATGAAAGTTAGCTTCCAGGGGAGCTTCAGATGAGGCATTCCCAACGTGGGATTTAGAATTCTTCATTTCCACCAAAGTGCCAGAGTAGAGTTACAGGGCTATTTCTCCCTCATATTCAGACACTGACGCAAAACCTGTTGATTTGTTTAGATACAATTGTCCCTCATCGGGACAAATGGTATTCAACAGAATGGAATAATTAGGAGATTTAAAAGAAATAATTATGTGGGAAAACATGGCTGGAGTTAAACTTGCCTGGTAATCTGCATGAAGAACTCAAGTTTAAAATGTACACAAAATTTCTCATTATAGATTCTGTTGCCTTGTTATCCCAAAGCAAAACAACTTTTTATCAACAGGAGATGTTTTATATGGTGCTACTGAAGACAAACATGATTTTTTAAGAATCGTGGGAACAGTGATATGAAACATTCAGTTTAATTTCATCTCTTCCTGGGGAAACTGAAGTTCCTGGTGAAACAACTATATGAGGGAATGGCTTAATTACACTAATTTTTAAAAATAATACAGTAGGGTGGGGGGTATCTTGTTAATTTTTTTTTGTTCAACTTTGAGCTGCTTTTGACTTTTCTTAGCTCAGGGTCCAAAAGAAAGAACCCTTTTCTGAAGCAGATACATTTTTTTTATTTTAAAGAGAAAAAAATAACAAACAAAATTTCAAAACAAGTTAGTAGGACAGTTACAATTGGATACTGTTGTCTTCATAGCAGTTATTCAGAGTACAAGACATAGGCAGGGTATCTGGTCCAAACAATATTAGCAGAAATCTTTCTTTTCAATGAACTAAGAAAAACTAGCTGTATAACTATCTTAATGTGTATATAAATGTATTTTTTCTTTTCCCTTTCTTCCTTTCCTCTTTCTCCCATCCCAGTTTGTTTTTTCTTTTGAACAGTTTCTTCCCAATTCACAATATCTGTTGTACATTTTGAACATTATTTACCTGGATATTTCTGTAAATAAAAGTTACAGAAGCTGGGGGGTTGTTCAGTGTTAGAATGCCAGCCTAGCACGGCCAATTCCCTGGGTTCCATCCCCAAAACCAACTAACTAAGCAGCTTCATGAATAATGATCTTTGCTAGGCATCCCTCAGTCCTCTGTCCGCATAGGACGAGAGAGTCTGCCCGAGATATTTAATCCTGAGCCAACTGACTCTTGGAGGGAACAGGAGGCCTAATTGCAGGGAGGAAGCTGATTAACTCCAGCTAACACCCTTGGCCACATGGTTTGCTTCTTGTCTCGCCTCATGACCAGTGTCACTAATCCCTCTTTCACTTGTGTGATTTGACAAAGGCAATGAAGCATGGTTTTAGCCCAGAACCTTTGATGGGGTACCCAAGCCAGAATGACAAAGTACAAAAATATCAGCTCAATTCAAAAGATCTAGGACTTAGAGAACCCATGGTCTTTGAATTAGATTTGGGATTACTCGAAATTTATTTAAGGGGGGCATCTTGAGCTCAAAGATTTATTCTAAATTTTAAAAATCTGTAATTCTTTTTTTTGAGACAGGTCTTGCTGTGTAGTTGAAGCTGGCCTCGAATTCACTACGTAGCCCAGGCTGGCCTCAAACTTGTCAATGATCTTTCTGCCTCAGCTTCCTGGATGCTGGGATTATAGGTATGTGCCACCATATTCAGCTATTCTTTGTCACTGTCTAACAAAGCTAAACATACATCCTTGGACCCAGCAATTCCACTGCCAGGCATGTCCAATGAAAATCTATGCATACGCACTCCAACACCCAAATATAAAAATATTCATAACAGCATTCACTATAGTAGCCAGCACTGAAAATAATCCAAAGTTCTATGAAGAATTGATTGGATAATCGTGAGACTGTCATTCAGTGGAATACTATACGGCAATGAGGATGAAAGGTTAATAGCTACAAGCAACCATGTAGATAAATCTCACAAGCATGAGGTTGAGCAAAAGAAGACAGACACAACAGAACACATTCAGTGTGATTCTGTTTACAGAAAGTTCCAATATAGGCAAAGCTAACCTGTCTTATTAGAGGTCAGGACAGTGGTAATTTGGCTAAGTAGTGGCTATGAGGCAAGATGAAGGGTGTAACAGGTTGAATGGTGGCCCCCAAGATGTTATGTCCACTTCTCAGAGTATGTGAGTGTGTTAGCTGGGAGTTGTGGCTCATGCCTGTAATCCTAGCACTTGGGAGGCTGAGGCAGGAGGATCATTGCGAGTTTGAGACCAGCCTGGGCTACAATGTGAGCTCAAGCCCAGCCTGAACAGCATAGCGGGAACTTGTCTCAAAAAAAAAAAAAAAAGAATATGTGACTGTGGCTTTGTTAGGGGAACAGTTCTGCAGATGTAATCATTTGGTTCTCAAGACCAGACCATTCCAGATCATCTGATTGGACCCTAAATCCAAGGACCAGTGTCTTTGTAAGAGGGAGAAGAAGGGAAAGCACAGAGAAGACAGAAAAAGAAGGCCGTGTGAAGACAGAGGCAGAGATATTTGGAGTGATGCAGCCCTTAGCCCAGGGATGCCCGGAGCCACCAGAGCTGGAAGAGCTGAGCAAGGACTCTCCCCTAGAGGCCCTGGAACAATCAGTCTTGTCAAACCTTATTTCTGGACTTCTGGCCTCCAAAGAACTGTGAGGAAATAATTTTGTGCTGTTTTTAAACCACTAAATCTGTGGTAATGATTTACAATAGTGACAAGGTAGTTATATGGGGAAGATACTTTGTTTCTTGTTTTTCCTTTTTTTTCAAAGCAGGTCAGTTGTGATCCCACCGAACAAACAACAACAACAACAACAACAATGCAAACCTAACTTCACTTTGTCTGGCAATTCTGCAGTGGGTGAGAGAAGCAATGCATATAATTTGTGTGTTCTTAAGAATGAGATTCAAAGATGGTTTCTTCTGTCTTGGAAAAAAGGAATACACTTGGCAGCTATAAACAATATACCAGTGGAGGTTTCATATTTTTCCAAAAGAATGAGATGCCTCTCAACTGAGCATGTTTTTCATTTTCCACTCCTTCCAATCCCAGGCAGATGATTTTGAACGTGCACTCTCCTCTCACTGGCTTCGAAGAAGTCAGCATTTGCCAGAACTGTGGACTCAAGAAGAAAGCCAAGCGCAGATGGAAGTGGCTGTGGAGAGCAGGCCCAAATTCCCTCAGCAGGGATTACTGAGGAACAAAGCTGGCAGGGTGCAGATTTGAAACAGTCACAGGTGCTGAGAGGCCCGGGGTGGGAGCCGGGGCAGTGCAGAAGGGCCTTTGTCTGCCCTCACGCAGTCAGCTCACTTGCATGTGGGTTCGAAGGGGGACATTGATGCCTACATCCAGTTATCAAATCTGTGAGTTCCGGGAGACCTCTTCCCTGAAGATGGGCAGATGGGCCTACTGTTTCCTTCATAGTGGGGTCAGGCCTTCCCCACTGGCCCTGCCTGGGCACTGAGAACACAAGACTGTGCTCTCCCTGGCTGTGACACAGCACACAAAGTCAAGGAGACAACAGTGGCCTTCTCCTTCAACTCTACGAGGGGCTTTCAAGTCCAAAGTAGTAATAGGCAAAGTTTTGGCAATGGTTTGGGTTCTGGCTTCCTTAAGAGGCTAAACTGGGTTAAAACATTATTTTTCCAAATCCCCTCCTGCATTAGTACACTCAGATATGTGTGTTTTGTTTTATATGACCCACCTGGCTTTTCCCCTCCTCCAGTGCAAGTGACAAAGATAGCAAGTGCTGGGTGTCTTATTTCTGTTGTCACCTTTGAGTTGTTATCATCTACATGCAGCTCTTAATGTGAGAGAGAGAAAGAGACAGAAAAGAAAGAGAAAGAAAGAAAGAAAGAAAGAAAGAAAGAAAGAAAGAAAGAAAGAAAGAAGAAAGAAGGAAAGAAAGAAAAAAAGAAAGAAAGAAAAGAGAGAGAGAAAAGGAAGGAAGGAAGGGAGGGAGGGAAGAAGGGAAGAGGGAGGGAGGGAGGAAGGGAGGCAGGGAGGAAGGAAGAAGAGAAAAGAAAAGAAAGAAAGGTGAAGACAGAAGTGAAAAGAGGCACATGTTGAAAATTAGGTCACCATGGCACGGTCCCAACAGTGATTTCTTCAGCCTGATGTTAAACCACACTCAGGGATTTGAGGTGGGGCAAGGGGGCAAAATTAGGAGGGAAAAAAATTCCCACCTAAAGATATGAAAAGGAAAGCAATATTTGTAAGACTAGATAATAACTGACTTGAAAAGAAGTCAAAACATTAGGTAATGCGAAATACTCAGCTTGAAACCTTGACACTAACATATATTGCATGTTTTTTCCTAATTCAGTCCCGTCTGTATGGCATTCCGGCCAAATGTTCTAACTGAAAGCCCTTGAGGAAAGACTGAACATGAGACAATAGTTCATAATTCAATTCCGTCAGCAGTCACTGAATGCTTACTATGCGCTCGACATTCTGTTTGGTGCTGTGGGGAATGTGTAGGAAGCAGAAAAGAACCAAAAGAAACATCATTTACTGCAAAGATGTATGTCTCAGACAAGAATGGGCAATTCAACACCGCATGATTCTGAAAACAGTAAAGAGAGGTCTACAAGTTACAAATAAGTTGGACTCCTGGGATGCTGGGATGACAAGGCCAGTCAATGTCTTTTTGTTTAAAGGGTACTGGGAATTCAACCCAGGCCTTTCCACTTAGTGACAGCCCCAGCTCTTTACAATTTTCTTTGAGATGGTGTCTCACTAAGTCCCCAAATTGCCCAAATTGGACTCAAATTTGGAATCCTACTGTCTCAGCCTCCCACAGGCCTGGGATTATAAGCATGTGGGACCACAAGGTCTTTCTCTTAAACTGACATTAACAAGAAATGCTAATCGGTGCCATTGAGACTGGGGGGCAGTCTCTAAATCAGCAAGAGACTGAAACTGGCTTTTGCAACCTGACACATAAGGGACCAAGTTTGCATCAATACAAAATGAGTTATCTGGATGCCATGTGGCTGTTTCTGAGGTTTTTGGTAACTGACTGTGAATACCAAAAATGATCTGAGTTTCTAGATGTTGTCAGGAAATATAGAGCATTGTTTAAGGAAGTGGCCCTGAGTTTTTCAGGCCATGGGAAAGGCATAGGAAAGGTGTATTTTGGAGGAGAGCAGAGGAAACGAACCAGGATTCTATTCCCTTCCCTTCATTATAATTCCCTAAAACACTATGGTTAAACTAGAATAAAGCCCAATGGCCCCACTGCTTATATTACTCATGTGGTCTTGAGGGCTTAGCTTTACTTCTCTAAGCCTCAGTTGTCACTGCTGTGAAATGGGAACTCATTTAGGAAATAGTGTAGAGTGCTTGGCACTTGGCCTGTCACAGGGCCAGAGTCCTGTAAACATATGCTGTTGTTTTGATAATCATAAAAGCCTCCTGACTGGCACTGAAGGCTAGGTAAATTCAGAGTTCCTAGTTAAGTGCTTGGGCTGGGGTAGCATTCTTACCTAGGCAACAGTCTTCAGCACCACAAAGCATACAAATTTTGGCTTTAGATTAGTCTATCTGGAGACTTTCGGTGCCCTGCTATTTATATGCTGTGTGACTTTAGAGAAATCAGGCTGTTCATTTATTGGTTTTTTTGCTGTCGCTATTAGTACTGTCACTTTGTTTTTTAGGCCCCTTGATGCTGGAAATGGTAGAGGACAAAGCCATTGCAGGCACTGGAAAGGCATACAATTTTTGTCAATGAATAAAGAGTAGTGTCCTGGATTATAGTGTTTTCTGTGTCATTTGTGTGTATCATTCCCACAAAGTCCCCATTGGATGATCCTGGAGTTCGTGTCTCAGTGACAGTTCAGCCTCTTTTAACAACATCTACTTCCCCCACATAAGGAAGCTTTTATCTCTCAAAACGGAAAGTCCAGAGGGAAGTGGACATCGTACTGTAGCCTCAACTTCTCCTTGCCCTTTGGGGTTTGTTTGTTTGTTTTGTTTTTTGCCTTTTTGAGACAGGGTCTCACTATACCGTTCAAGCTGGTCTTGCATCACTTTGTAGCCCAGGCTGGTCTCGAATTTTCAACAATGGATTCTCCTGCCTCAGCCTCCTGAGTGCTGGGATTAGAGGCCTGTGTCACAACACCTGGCTGCTGCTGCTGCTTCTTCTTCTTCTTCCTCCTCCTCCTCCTCCTCCTCTTCCTCTTCTTCTTCTTCTTCTTCTTCTTCTTCTTCTTCTTCTTCTTCTTCTTCTTCTTCTTCTTCTTCTTCTTCTTCTTTTTCTTCTTCTTCTTCTTCCTCGTCTGGATTTGCTCCCCCAGTTGACTTTACTTTCAACCTTGAATGAGAAGTCTGTGACATTTTCTGACCTCACATTCACAGGTCACAATGCATGAAGGGAGACAGAAACCTTTTTCCAAATGATGAAGACTTTCCTCAGAATTCCACAGTAAATTTCCTTTCATCTCTCATTTACATACACTAGATCATACACTCACTTCCAAACTGTAGCCAGGTAGATCTGAAACATCTAAGGACATGGACTAACTAAGTTTGTCTCACACTAATCAGGATCCACTCGCTGGAGCTAGAAGCAATCCCCCAAACTACACTTTGCTACACGAAGTGAGAGAGGTAAAATGAATGGTGAGCTATCAAGCCATAATGGCTACCATCTTAAACGTAGAATATTCATGCCCCTGAACACTAGAGATAATGACATATAACACTACCACAAACAATGGCCACTCCCTGAGAGGCAGTTGAAGTTGAAGTCTACTCCAGTGACCTCTTTGGAACTGTAGCTGTATCCGGAGTAACAGGAATGCCACTGCCTGGAAAAACAGGGCCCTTTTCTAAAATGGGCTTTTCCTTCTGGCCCAGACTCCTTGGTCCACAACCACAGTTGATAGGATCTTTGGGAGAGGTTTCCTTGGCCTTTTGTTTGAATGTTGTGCACCCTTTATGATTCTATACATGAATAGGAAACCAGCCTTTTCCACTTATGTCAGGACCCTGATTAATGCCTCAATAGCAAGCATTACCCAAACCACAGCAAGCTCGGTTCCTTCCCTTCCAAGAAGGAAGCTAACATGCTGTCCCTTTGTTTGAAGGCGCTGGGTTAAAAAATATTATCACTGGTAGAGAGTTCCTAAAATCTGTTCCCCTACCTATGCTTCTACTGTTCGTGTTGAATTTAAAATGAATCTTCCTGAGAATGGAAGATTTATCCAAGCCATGGTTGAGGACACCACATACTGACACAGGCAAGAGCAGAATACTTGCAGAAATGAGTGTGACACAGTGTTGTAGAGGGTGTGTCACCAAAGACATATGGCTTGGGGTTCAGTTTCCATTGTTGGCTTCCTCTTGACCTCTTTTTAATGTTTTCAAAATTCCCATTCCTCTTGCAGAATAGTTTTGGTTCCTTGCCTGATCTCTCCTTTGTCTCCCTGGGCAGGGTGCCTTGTTCTCCCTCAGCTGGCCAGGCTGGCTGGCTGCCTAGTAGTCCCAAGAGACAGGAAGGCACCCTTTACATGTCTCTAGTTTGGGTCCACTTTTACTACCTTTCTGGAGTTAACATCAAGGACTTTAAAACCATCTTGGTAAATACAGATGTAAAAGCTAGATAGGATTGTGGTCACCTTGGCCCTCATTTTTCTTGCTGCTTACAGAGTAGGAAAATTCAATGCTGTTTTTGGACTTGACCCAACACCTTTTTTGTCCAGAAAGCCAATAACTCACTCTCCAAGTGACTTATTTGGCTCCACTGGCCATATCACATATCGTATATTATAGATGATCTATCACAGCCATTGGCAAAGTTAACTAATAGCCAAATTCCACTTGTAGGTCCCAGCATCAAGACTGCCAGAGGTAACCATACATTAACATTTGTGAGACATGGTGGGCTGTTAAACCCATCTGCATTATTTGAGGTGAAAGGGTGGAAGCAAATAAACTTCCAAGTTTCTTGGATTAATATCAGTATAATTTCTTTTGGACTGTAAATACTTCAAAAGATCATATTTTCTACATTTCTTGGAATTTGTTTCTTGAGTCATGTGAATACTGTGTTCAGAACATTTTGCTCAATATTCAAGGGGCTACAAGGGTTGTAGTACATGATACACGCCATATGCTTTGGAAAAAATACAAGCAACCCAAGGCAGTACATGCTAAGTTAAAAAGGGATGGTATAGAATAGGCTGTTACATGTGATGGAAGCAGAGGACTTTATCCTTAGTAGATAGGTGACCACTGAAATGCATTTCTAAGCATTGCCTTTTTCATTCAGAACCATGACATACTCTGGGATAGGTGGGGTGGGACATCATTGACCACCTGGAATGAAATGAGACCTCTCATTAGCCTATGGCCATTCTGTAGCCAGAGTGTCCTGTTCAGTGACTGGCTTCCTGTGTCTAAAGTTGGCCTACCCGGGAGGTCAGCAGCACATAGGCTTGGATTCTGCTGGAGGAGGGCAGATCAATTTAGACAGGGGTGGGCACGGTGGTGACCTGACCTCCCCTCAGAAATACCCTGCTCTATTTCATGTTGCCTGGACACTGAGCTTAATGATTTTGAAAGGGAGACATTATTTTGTTCAGTGGCCTGTAATGAAGTTTGCCCTCTGCCAAGGAAGAGAAAATAAATGTCTGGGGGAGTGAGGAATTAGTAGGGCCTTCCTTGGGAAAGTCTCTGCTGGTCACTCAGCTTCTTCATTTTTAACAGACATTATGGGGTCATGAAGAAGAGAACCCTGGCCTGGCAGTGTGGAAGCCTGCAGCGGGGTGAGCCCACCAAAGATGGAAAGAACCTCCGCCTCTGGAAACCCACACTGGGATTTATAATGATGATAATGACACAATCATTACAGTTTATGCCCCGTAACACACATTTACTACCAGAACACCATAGAATATTAAGAGGGGGAAAGGACTTTAGAAATGACTCAGTATGGCCTCCCATCCCAGGTGGAGAAGCCCTCTGAGGAAGCCAGGTTAGTAGGTAGCACTATTTCCATTTTCTAGAAAAGCAAACTAAGGACTTAGTGTTTAAGGCCAAAATGATTCAGTCAGTTAGTGACAGAACTGGCTTTACATACACTGGTCCCAGGTTTTTTCTGCGCTAGAACATGTCTCTTTTATCTTTTGGAGGGATAGGTTCAGGTCACCCCTCTAGCTCCATTCAATCTTACTTTTGAATCTCCTATCCTTGTCCTACCTCATCGCCAATATTAGAGGTTCTTGGCAGATGCAAACAAATGCTTGACAAATGAATGCATGGAAAGTCTAAAGTTTCTGAGTTTCTCTTTATACCTTAGATACATGGTCAAGTTCTACTTTCAAGGATTTTATTTTCACCTTAGGAAACTTAATTTGGTTGTAGCCATTGGGGTTGCTCAGGCAGGTTATATTACTCTACCATCAGGGCTCCAATGAGGGAAACACCTTGACATCTTACACTCACTGCCATTCTTGACAGATGAAAAGCCTGGCAAGGTCGTTTCCTAAGTCTGATACTGAGAAGTCAAGGATCTGGCATCTGGTGTACTCCTCCTCAAGGCCCTGTCTGAAAGTACAGGGAATAGAGAAGTCATGTTGCCCTTTTCTGGCCCTTGGAACAGAGATGGGCTGAACTAAATTTATTTTTCATTTTTTTATTTGTCTTTTTGAGACAGGGTCTCACTATGCACTTCAGGCTGCTCTTCAACTTATAGGCTGCCCTTGAACTTGCAGTGATTCTCCTGCCTCAGCCTCCTGAGTGCTGAGATTAGAGGTGTGCATCATCACACCTGTTTTGGACTCAATTTAATTTTTTTTTGGTGGGGGAGGATTGACCACAGGGGCACTCTACCACTGAGCTATATATATATATATATATATATATATATATATATATATATATATATATATTTTTTTTTTTTTTTTAAAGACAGGTTTTCATTAACTTTCACAGGTTGGCCTAGAACTTTCCTAGGCTGTCCTAGAATTTGCAATCCTTCTGCCTCAGCCTCCACAACTGTTTATTGTTTGTTTTGTTTTTGAGGTAGGGTCTCACTATGTTGCCCAACTACTCTCAAACTAGTGAATTCAAGTGATCCTTCTACCTCAGCCTCCCTGGTACCCATGCCACAGTGCCCAGGTTCAGTTTAACTCTTAATGTTAGAGGAAGAGTTTTAATTGGCATTACTCATCATGGGGTCTTGACACAAATCAACCTCTTCCAAGAGAGTTTATATTAGAAACAAGAATCAAAGACACAGGGAAACATCTCAAAGATTGGTTAGCCACACTTTATCTTTTTTTCCCTGAAGTTAAATTTTTGAGTTTGGTAAGATATTTCTATTCAAGAGTCAAAATTTTTAAACTGTGGTATTATACCTAGACTACAAAAAATTTCTTTCGTTCACAGTTTTTTGAATCAAAAAAATCCTAAATGATCAGTTTTCATTCTTATGTGCTCCTTTTGCTCATTTCCATCCTTCTCTATGAGTAGGATCTGTATTACAGTAAGTATCTCCTACCCCTACCTCCCATCCCAAGGATATCTGGAAAGGGCATCAGCTAAACAGCAGTGGGTTTATAGCAATGTTAGAATTTTTATAGCTATAAGGAATCCCTCCTTCTCCCCACACCCACCATCAGAAATAGGTGGGTGAGCTGCCCTAAAGTTTTGAGACCAAGAGGCCAGCAAGCAATCAGTTGGATAGGGCAGCAGAAAGGGCCTAACCTGTCTGGGGAGATTCCTTCAAATACGCTCTACATCATCAAAACTTAATTTACCAGTAGAAAAAAATGGAATTTACCATTCCATTTGAAATGTTTAAGGTGCAGTAACATAACTCCTAGGGTACTATTAAACATGACTTTTTAAATTAAATTGCATAATAGTCTCTTCCAGATCCTTTGTTTCTTAGTGCAGAAAGAACTTTCTATAGAATTGCACCCATTTGGCCTACTGCAAATTTGGCCCCTGCTAGGCCCCTTAGATTTTGAAACAGTGCAAATTCATGGCATCCACTGCAGCTTGGCTCCAGTCATTGCCTGTTTGTTCCTCACACACCTTATGCTGTGACTACTTCAGTCTTTCTCATCAGGCTCCCACATCTTCTTCCTGCCAGTGTGACAATTAGGTTGCCAAAGACTGAAGCCAAGGTTCTGAACTGCCTTAGCTATTGGAGATGGGAAAGCATGTTTCATCAGATGAAGACTTTTTCTGAATCCTCCCTAAGTTACCACCTCCCAGTCTGCTGCAGAATTCCTTCCTTCCCACTGTCTTATTCTTACATTTATCCTTTTCATGTAGATCTGTGCTAGCCTATGTAGTAGTAATTAGCTATGTGTGACTATTTAGATTGAAATGAATTAAAATTAAATAAAACTAAAAATTCAGTTACTTAATTTCACTAGCCACATTTCAAGTTTCAAAAGCCACACGTAGCTAGTGGCTACTGTGTCAGACATGGAAAATGTAGAATATTAATGTCATTACTGAAAATTTCTGGATGTCCTTGCTCAGTAGGGTCTTCTGATTTCTTTCCTAAACCATGGTTTACTCCACATTGTTATGACAACTTTATCAACAACAACAGCAAAATCAACCACTATTCTGCAAGAGACCCTCCTACCATTCCAGCTTCCAGTTTCTAGAATGCCTCCAAACTGTTAGAATGAGTACTGCATTTCTTTCTTGGCCCTCTGCAATCTGTACCCATTTTTTTTACAGACACAAAACCACCAAAGGTTTTGAGGCTTTTCTTTTTGGAACCCAAGATTAAACTCATGACCGTGCACTTACCAGGCCATCATTTTTTTTTTAAGTTATCATCCTCCTAAAAATTTTCCTCTTCAATCCATTCCTCCCACATCTTGTCCTTGTCACATCACCATTGCTGAACCTCTGGCTAAAAAGACAATAAGCTCCCTTCTTGGTCATTCACTCCTCTAGGATCTTTCATCCTAAATGTCCTTTTTGTCCCCAAATCCCAGTCCTTTTCTGTTTTTCTACCAGCCCTCGTCTGATGAGCTTTGCCTTTTCTCTCTTGGCTTTAACTATCTCCTCTATGAAAATGGGTCTCAATCTCACAGTTGAAGCTACTCACTTCCCACATACCAATCTGGCATTATTGGGAGAGCACAAAGAATAAAAATTTACAGTATCAGTGAATGCCAGCTGTGATACAGACAAGTATGTCTCCTCATCTCCATTAAACCCTATGTCCCTTATAACACTGGTGGCCATCTAGCGCTGGAAGTAGTGATCTGTCCTTTCCTCAGAGGCTGTATTGTGAAGAGAGCTCCGGATATAGGAAGAGTCTGGGACTTGGAGTGGTAGAAACAAAAACTGTAAAATGAAAGGCATGGGACAGCCCCAGTCAAAGGAACTTTGTGTAGTAATTCTGTCCTAGTATTTTCTTAGGACTGCTCTTAAGGCCTTTGGATGACATGAAAGTTTTTTTTTCCTTTCACTTCTTTTCCTTTTGTTTTGGTGAGAAGACTGGATTAATAACCTCTTCATAGTGAAAGATACACCAGTTAAGGGTCACTTTCACAAGGGCACTATCCTATCATGCAATAAGCCTGTAGCAAATTACACTTTGGCGCTACATGAAAGAAGTTGACAGGACAACGCTCCCCTTCCATTCTTAAAATGACCGCCTGAGGTACACTGCAACCTTGCACAGCATACGATGTCTATAATCAACAGGAGGGGAAGGCAGAACTTTTTTTTTCTCCTTCTTTTTTTCCCTTACATTTCAGTACACACATTGCTCAGCTGATTTCAAAGCTAAGGGGAAAATCAAAATATGTACTTCAGTTGGCTATATGAAAATTAAAGCAATACTGACAACTGAATACAGGATCCTTGACTTTGTTTACACTTTTAGACCATCAGGCCCTGATCAATGGTCTTGTAATGTAAATTTAACATTTAAAACCCATAAGGGACACTAAGAACACTGGGAAAATAGAAATTTACATTGGACAGATGTGGAATGTCCCCAGACACTGTGATCTTTTGCAGCTACAAGGTCAAAGCAGTTTTTCACATTGATTTGTATGAAGTTTGCTTATAAAAAAAATTTAAGAGGGCATTCAGCTATGTAGAAGATAATCAAAGTAGCAAAAATAACTCCCAAAGTGAGCACTTAGTAGGTAATTTGATATAAAAGGCAGACTGTTTGGGCCAACACATTGCCTTTTCTGTGCTTGACAAAAATTTGTAGATGAAGAAACTGCTTCTTTTTTTTTTAAGTGAAAGAAAATCCTCCTCCACAAAGTCTTCTTTCCCACAGCCTTTTGCCAAACAGATTCTGTTGCTAGGTAAACATAAGCTACCAACAATTTATGTACCAATATATATAGCAAATTATAGTTGAGAGGAAGCTTTCAAGCTTATGAAACAGATGGTAGATTTGTGTCACGGCCTGAGAAAGAACAGTGTTTGACATTATGAGCTATTGCAGGTCTCTCTGATAGTTTCCTAGCTTAACAAGCACTCTTGACATTTTTGTCACAAAATCATATGAAAGAGTGAAAATCATCTAGAAAATAAAGGAGTTGCCAGCAATGGCAAAGATGATGTGCTTTTGGAATTGGAATGATCGTATTTTCAAGTTCGTGTTTAAATACGTGATAACAGCTGAAAGTAAACAACTCAGCTCCACATGTAACCCTCTGACTCGCCATCTGGGTTGAAGTCAAATTTAGTAAGCCCAAGGCCATCACAACTCCATTTCTCTAGCCCTACAACCAATCAAAGAAACACTGGTCAAACACTCAGGTTTGTAACAAGAGGATATAATCTTCTGTAAGCTGTGTACCAGAGAATATATCCCTGCCGATTTAAATGTTCTGAAAAGAACTTTCAGACACTCAAGGTCCTTGCAGCTCGTATTTCTTCTCCGAATGAAAACTGGTGTTTGTTTAACAAGCATCTGGTTCACAATTGGACTTCAATTGTCCCACCACGTCCTGAAATAAACTGCTGAATCACACTCAGATCCACACTGACATCTGCAGGTAATTGAAACAGGGCTTCTGTGACTTGATTTCTAGATTCAGGCTTCCCAAACCATGACAGTAGTGTGCTATGCCATAGAACGTGAGGACTCTGCGTGGTAGATTTTTTTTTTAATGCCGCCAATATTTAACTGCTTTTGTAGACCAAAATGTACATAAAGTATGAGTTCCTTTATACAGAGAACCCTACAATACATAACTGTTTCTGCCTGGTGTAATTATGGCGATTTTTATTTTCACTTTAACAATTTTTTCCTATTTTCTATTAATTCTTACACACACACACACACACACACACACACACACACTCCAATGGGCATATAGTACTTTTACAATAAATTATTGAAATATTGCTAACTAAATTTTAACCTCAAACATTTTCTTGTACCAATTCAATTTGGATGGATTCACATTCATCAAAGATTTTAAAAAAATGCAAAATGCCTTTGGACTGCAATAAACAGTTGCTAAGCAGAATGCTTCTTTATCTAGGCTATCAACATTCCAAAGATAGAGATAAAACAGATTCCAGCTGCTCTGGTCTAATACGTGTCCTTTTTCTACATTGTCTTTCAAATGAGCAACATTTCTAAGTAATGCTTGTTAGGTCAATTTATAATTACAGTATTCGAGAAAACAGGATCTACTACCAAGAGAGGTTCCTTTTACAAATAACCACTTGCATGTATTTCTGAGTTTGTGAAATCAAGTGACTCAATTTCTGAGGTAAAAATCAACATATAAAGGAAGCTCTTACTTTACATGTTGAAAATTAATTATAACAGAAAAATCTACCAAAGATGTCTAGGGGTAGAAAAACAAGGACAATTGTTGATGACCTCATTAACAAATTGAATCAACAGACAAGTCTCTCAGTGGTAACAGTGTTGGATTGCAAAAATTGATGTATTTATCAGTTGATTCCTAGAAGGCATTTTCTTGAAGGAATAAAGAAATGGAGGCTAGAATTCCAAGTTAATTCAAAAAAGTAAAACTAAAATACTGTTAAGTTTGTAATGAAATTGGAGGAAGCAGTTTTAGCAGTAAGATAAATGTTGGATTTATTTTAATGATAAATTATGTCTCGGTCTTCTAGTTTTATAACATGAGAAGATAATTATAGAAAGATAAGAAAGGGAATTTTCAAGCACTTTATCTGACAGAATTTAATTTCTTTAGAAAATTGTGCAACTTTTCTTATTTTTGGATCCAAGCATAAAAGTTTTTTTTACCCTTGTGGTACTGAGGATTGAATCCAAATGCTTCGCCTTGAGCTACAATCCTTTTTTTTATTTTTATTTATTAATTTTTTAAAATTTTGAGATAGGGTCATACTCATGCTAAGTTGCTAAATTGCCCAGGCTGGGCTCCAATTTGTACTCCTTCCTGCCTCAGCCTCCCAAAATTTTGGGATTCTAGTTGTGCGCCATCACACCAGGCCATGCATTAATTGCATGTATATGGGCCTTGCTGAAGGTTTTATTTTAGATAGCAAATGGAAAGAAAATGGCAATTTAGGGAGGAGAAAGATTTTGCTATGGAGTTTGGGCAAGAACTGAAAGAGGGAACGAAAACAAATATTAAGATTCTACTCTTTGCCTCTAATTTGTTTATCTATTCATTTAACTAAAGCTCACAGGCTGAAGTGGTGAAGATGAGGACTGAACAGGTCAATTGTCCATTCAGTCAACACATACTAATTGAGCATTTATGTTGTGCACAGAACAGAGCATACTAACATGGTCAGTACTGGCTATAATCTTCACAATCTGGTAATCTAGTATGTAAGACAAACATTAAACAGCTACTATAATTACAAGCAAGGAAAGTGCCCTAAAAAACAGAAGCCTAGGGAGATCCAGGAGTGCCACATGGAAAGAACCTAACCCAGTCTGGCATTGCCCATCCCCGCCACGTGATCCAGGTGGTCAAGCTGACTGCATATTTGAAACACATTTGCATGTCTTGGTATATACCAAGTTGTGAACCTTTTCATATATTTAAGAATCATTACTGGATGAGCATGGTGGCACATGTCTGTAATCCCAGCACTTGGGAGGCTGAGGCAGGAGCATTGCTGTGAATTCGAGGACAACCTGGGCTACAAAGTAAGTTCAAGGCCAGCATGCACTGCATAGTGAAACCCTGTCTCAGAAACACAAAAATAGTCATTTCTGTATTTTCTTGAGACCTATGTTTTATATTTTTGCCCATTTTCCTCCTCAGATGGTTAGCCTTTTTTTCCTATGTGATGCATATTTTGGATAGGGTCTTACGTATAGTCCAGGCTTGCCTCAAACTTATTATGTAGCCCAGGATGCTCTCAAACTCCCATTTCTCCTGCCTCAGTATCCCAAGGGCTGGGATTGTAGATGTGGGTTACCACATCTGGCTTTTCCCTATAGATCTTCCATGTTACTTAATATATGCATTTTGGAGGCTAGCCTTTTATTTTTGATATAAGTATTTTCTCTGTTACATCATTTCCCTTTTAACCTACATGTTTTTGTTTATGCAAAAGGTTTTAATTTTTATATAATTGAAGTCACTCATCTTTTTACTACATCTGTACATGTAGTTGTATGTAGAAAAAACTTTCTAGGCTGGGCATGGTGGCTCATGCCTGTAATCCCAGCACTGAGGAGGCTGAGGCAGGAGGATTGCTTCAAACTCAAGGCCAGTCTGGGCTACAAAGTGAGTTCCAGGCCAGCCTGAACTGCATAGTGAAACACTGTCTCAAAAAGAAAAGAAAGGGCCAGGGTTATAGCTCAACAACACAGCACCTGCCTGACAAGAGCAAAGTCCTGAGTTCTATTCCTGGTAGCAAAAATGGGGGAGGGGTTTCTCCTTTTCTAGATTATAAAGGAATAATCCACATTTTTTTCTTGACACTTATACAAGTACACTCTTAATTTTTACATTTGGATCTACATGGAGTTTATTCCAGAATGCAGTATGAAGCATGAGGCCAAATTATCCCATGGCTAACCAGTTGTCCTCATAGCATTTACTAAAAAGTCTATCTTTTGAATATGCCCGCCACCATCTTGGTAAGCACCTCCCTCTGGCGTGAGCCAAGAGGAGAACAAGAGAGCCTCCCTCGAGACCCGGCCACGGCCATGCTGGAACCCAGGAGGCCGCACAAAGAAGCAATTTGTGCCACACACTTGGTAAGCACCTCCCTCTGGCGTGAGCCAAGAGGAGAACCAGACAGCTGTTCCCAAGACCTGGTCATGGCCATGCTGGAACTCAGGAGGCTACACAAAGAAGCAATTCAGCTGCCACACTCTTGGTAAGCGCCTCCCTCCAGTGTGAGCCAGGAAGAGATCCAGTAATGTCTCCTGTGAGCCTACCAGTGCGCGGGCTTGGAATCAAACATCCCATAATTCCCCCACCCCATTAGCAACTGGGGACAGAGGTCTGAGCATCTCTTGGGAGGATGACTGTATGCAATATAGCAAATACGCGGGGTCTACTCTATCTTCTCTTTGAAAGCAAGCGTTGTTTTCAGTTCTGTTTCTTTATGATTAATCACTTTACTCTATCTAATTGAAAGGACAACTATTGTGAAGATAATGAGATATTCTATGGTACCTATTACTGTTATCCTGGTAACCTGCTCTGAAGTTCTGTACCAAATTCACAGCACTGTCTCAATTGGCTTTGTTCTGTCTTGTTCTGTTGTATTTATACTGCATTTAAATTTTTTTTTAAAAAGTAAAAAAAAAAGTCCATCTTTGCCCCAGGGATTTTGGTATGCCATATTGCATTTTAAATTTCCACATATGTTTGGGTTTAATTCTGGACTTTCTGCTTTATCCCATTTGCATATTCATGCATCAGTACAATAAATGTTAACAGGTTATAACAAATTGAATATTTTTTAAAAATCTGAGGTGATATGCAAAGAGAGTCAGCTTCTTTTCAGAAAAATGCTACCTAATAAATGTGTAAGGAATGAGAGAATTATGGAAACACAACTTTATTTTTAATCAATACATGCAGTTTATAGTCATCTTCAGGAGGAGGTGTATTATATAATACTGCTTGTTTCTTTTTTGAATTTCCTTCCTTTTCCCTCCCTCTCCTTCCTGCCCCCTGTAATTCCCCATTTTCATTTTTGATATTATTAATCTTAACTCATAACATATAATGTTCACATTCATTGAGGTTGTTAGATTTCTGTACATAGCATATCTGTATTCTCATCCCCCCTACCCTTAGTTCTTGGACCCCCCATTTGCAAGAGAGCCATCTCCCTGTCACCTATCCATCCTGCATTAATCTCTTCATCTGTACTTTGCCTTATTGAAATGAGAGATACCATACAGTATTTAAGCATGCGTGTCTGGTTTATTTCACTCCAGGTGCATCTATTTTGCCAAATGTATCAAATCTGCCATTCTTTACAGCTGAATATATATATATATATATATATATATATATATATATATATATTATCCAATCATCTGTTGATGGGTATACAGGCTGCTTCTAGCATTATGAATTTTGCTTTATAAACATTTGATATGCATGTATTGCCATAGTTGATGTCTTAAGCTCTTTGGGGAAGATATTTAGAAGGTGGATAACTAGATCACATGGAATTTGTAGTCTTAGTTTCTTGAGGACATTTCATACTGATTTCCATAGTGGTCATACCAGTTTACATTCCAACAATGAAGGAGGGCTCCTTTTTCTACCACAGCCACACCAGAACTGTTACTTTTTGATTTCTTGATGATTGCCATTCTTTGTGGAGTAAGATGAAATCTTATCATTGTTTTAATTTGTATTTCTCTAAGGGCCAGAAATGTTGAACATTTTTTCATATATTTGTTGGCCATTTGTTTTTCTTCCTCCATAAAGTGTCTGATCATTTCACTTTCCTATTTCTTGACTCACCACCATCTTAAAACTGATTCAGGTAGGGTCATAATGGATGCTAAAACTATTGGATGAAAGATATTAAGGAGCAGGTCTCTACTGTGTTTTGTTTTGATCTTACTGGGAGTGAAACCCAGGGCCTTGCACATCTTTGGCAAGTATTCTACCATTCAGGATTCAAGCTACATCCCCCAATCCTTCTTCAACTTTATTTTGAGACAAAGTCTCACTAAGTTGCCCAGGCTGGCCTCAAAATTGCAATCCTCCTGCCTCAGTACCCTGAGTAGCTGGGGTTATAGGCATGTCCCACCACATCCAGTGCACACTTAACCTTTTAAATATTAATTGAATACTAATACAAAGAGTAAAAAACTTAGCTTTAACAATAGAGAAATATGGAGAATACTCTCTTGTGATCAAATTTGGCATCACCAATAGGATTAATTAACATCATGTATCTCCTGATGTGATGCAAGGTGAGTCATCTATTTGGCATTTTTGTCAAAAATGTTTAACCTGTATCTAATCATGAGAACACAACATGAAAAGTCCAAATTACAGGATATTGTACAAGAGGATTGGCCTGTACTCTTTACAATGAATATGTCTTGAAGGTGGAAAACTGTTCTATTTGAAAGAAAACTAGAGATATGGTAAGCAAACATATTTGCATGATGTTTGATCCTGATTTTGGACACTCAGTTGAAAAACAGAAGCTCTAAAGAAAATTATACGAACAATGTGGATCTCTGAATGTAGACAGTGAGTTAAACATTTTGTGAATCTTAAATTTCTTGGTTGTGCTAATACAATTATGATTATGTAGGCAAATGCCCTTAGTTTTAGGTAATGTAGGATAAAAGCCATCTTGATTCCAACTCTTGATCTGCAACTTCATTTCAAATGGTTCACAAAATTTATTTGTGTATACATGTGAGACAGACACACACATATGTATGTATGTATGTATGTAGAGAGAGAGGGAGGGAGAGAAATATATACAAATGTTACCAAGTATTTAATCTTGGTGAAGTACATGGGTGTTTGTAGTTCTTTCAAGTTTTTTATAGTATTGACATTTTTCTAACTACAATTAAATATGGAAATATCTATCAAAGCTATAATAGTCTTTGACCTAATAATTTCACTTCTAGGAATTTATGTGACATGTGTTTGATGTTACTCATTTCAGCATTGTTATATAACAGCAAAAGATTGAGAACAATATAAATTTCCTTCAATAGGGAATTACTAAAATGAAAATTAAAAAAAATGAAGATGCTTTTTGTAGATTAATATGAAATCACTGCCAATATCTAGTGTTAGGTAAGAAATATGCAATACCTGCAGCATTGTGTTTGCTAGGGCAAGCGGTCCCAGTTCTTCTCTCTTTCTAAATGCACAGTGCTTTTGCACTGTGCCTGCAGCTCATAACATCTTTTGAAGGTGGCCTAACTCTGTGACTTGTTTTTATCAGAAAGAACAAGGCAGAAATTCTGCTGTGTCAGGGCTGAAACCAGGCCTCCTCAGCCCTTGTGTGCTACTAAACCATGACATCACAGTAAGAACAAGCTCAGACCAGGCTGCTAGAGGCTGAGATCCCCCGTGGAGTAGTGCTGGGTAATCCCAGCTAAAGCCACCCTAGACAAACCAGTCCTCAAATGACTTATCAAAGGATGGGCTACAATCAGCTGAGTCTGACCCTGACCAGAAGAATTGTCCATATACAAATATGCTAATTGTCTAATATTGGAAAAATAATATGTAGATGAAAGTTTTTGCATATGGAAACTTTCTTTGTAAGGATGTACATGAAACTGAAAACAATTGCTTTAGGGTATAGGACCATGATGGTTATGGGAAGGTTGGAGGGAGATCTTTTGTATTTTTTAATTAGAAGCATGTGAAAATATTTCCAATGAATGAATGTATGAAATCTGTTCTTTTTACTGAAGTGTTTCCAGAAATACTGAATCATCTCTAGGAGAGAAAAGGAACTCAACATAAGAGTTCTATAGGTGAGAGTATAAATAGGTGCACTCTTGGTAGGGTGGAAAGATGGATTTAAACAGTGACTATAGGAATATGTAAATGCAGGCTGGGCATGGTGGAGCATACCTGTAATCCCAGCAGTCGGGAGGCTGAGGGAGGATTGATGTTAAATCAAGGTCAGCCTGGGCTGTAAAAACGAGTACAAGACCAGCTTGCATTATATAGCAAGAACTTGTCTCAAAAAAAGAAAAAAACAAAAACAAAAATCAAAAGCCAGAAAATGTAAATGTTCATTCAGTGCATAGACTATTTCTACAAGAACCTACCATAGCTGATAACACAGGCTGCTTCTGAGGAAGGATCTGATGAGATTGGGGGTAAAGGATGAGAGCAAGACTCATAGTTCCTTATCTGACCATTTTTACTATTTGAACTTTTTACACTGAACTTGTCTTACCATCCTAAAAGGAAAATAGTGAATAAAATGCATAACTGTTTGCCTAACAATTTATCATTTCTAAGAATCCTGCAGAAATACAGAAGCAGACAAGGATAAACATACAGGAACATATACCTGTGTATACTAAAGTTATATAGAACCTAAATGGCCATCAATTGAGAACTAAATTATGGAATAATCACAGAAGGGAATACTATGCAGTTGCTAAAAATAAATTCATAAGTCATCACCTAGCTCAACATAGAATATTCCAGAATTCTTGAAGAACCCACCATATAGTTACTCTCTAATAATGATCACAAACTGAATAAACCCACCACTGAGATTATACAGAACATATCAGAATTCTTCAAGCACCTTCTAATGCTCACTTCCAGTTGTTCTCTCTCAAGGAACTATCATAAACTGAAAAACCCATATAACCATAAGCTGGGCCTACACAGAACATTCCAAAACTCCTGAGGCACTCCTGAACATCCTCTTCCTGCCATTTACTCTTTAAAAGTATATAATAAACATATATGTAGACATTATACAACTATCATGAAAGTCACAGAACTTTCCATTTAACATCCATTATGTGATAATTCAAGTTGTATAATTTTTTGGAGACAGAGTCTTGTTCAATAGTCAGGCCGGTCTGAAACTCCCAAAGTAGCCCAGGCTGATCTCAAACTTGTGATCCTCATATCTCAGCTTCTCGAATGCTGGGGTTACAGGTGTGTGTCACCATGTCCAGCTCTCCAGGCTGTACATTTTTTTTTGTATGTTATACCTCAGAAAAGTTTGAAGCACCTGGGAGCATAAGCTCAGTGGTAGGGTACATGCTTAGTATACATGGGCCCTGGGTTCAATCCTCAGGTCCCTATAAAGGTCCTAAAATGTTCATGTACATCTATTACAAATATGTTTACATATGTATAGAAAAAGGTGATCAGGGTCACAACCCAAACTTTCTTGTTATGGATGAGAGGGCTGTGGGGGGAGAGAAGTCGTTTTGGGTTTTTCACTTTTAATAATTCTATAAGGTCGGAAATTTTTTTATTATGAAAATTTTTTCTTGTTAAAAGATAAAGAAGTTAATAAAAAAAAGTAAAGCTCTGCTCTGAGAGTTAATTTTGTCTGTGAGGAGAAAGTATACATGATCAGGATTACAAATCCTAGAATTCCTGACCTTAACCCATGGGTCCTGGACAGAGATAAAAATGCAGGGGAGTTAGAGTAGTAAAATTCTTTTACCCATAGCAGCAGGCCTCCGGGAGTCAGACTACAAACTTTCTCTGAGAGAAACTTTCTCTGACTTCAGCTGTCTTTTAGTCAAACTGATAAGCAAGCAAACCAGATCTGAAGGGGTCGAAAGGCCCCTTTCCCTGCAGGAAAAACAAGGAGGGGGGTCTTCTCAGAACTCGAAATACCAGATCTCTCTTATGACACTTCACAGAAGAAAGAGAACCTCAGAAAGAGAATCCAAAAAGGAACCCCCAAGAGTGTTCCACACAGATTGAAGCTTTTAACTTCTTCACAACAGTTCCCCACACAAATCTAACCCAATATTTTCCTGGATTGATATTCATATATATACATCAACTTCTAAGATTTTGGCCATATGTAAATGTCACTCATTGTTAATATAATTGTTTCTTTAAATTAATTTTTTCTCTGCTATATTTTTAAAATGTTATTTGCTAACGTATTTCAGTGGAGAACTTCAAATCACTGTCACAAATGGAAAAACATTATTTCATGCCACAGAGAGAAGGTAAGATATTAAGTATATATTACTAAATGTTACTGAGGGGGGACCCCGACCAAGACTCCTCCTGCGTTTTCCTCAGGAATGCCTGGAAGACAAAGCTTGATGCTCCTCCTAGAGGTTAGAGTATGAGGTTACAAATGTTTATGGAAGACCCTGGAACAAACCCTGCGATGTTTGAATCAGAGGTACTAGTCTGAGCTCCTGGCTTTTTACTAAACAGAGATATATGTGTGCACATACACAAATACAAGGTGTACATATATTCACATTCATATGCTTCCTGTGTGCTGCAAAGCTCTATAAACAAAGATGCCCCAGCAGCAAGATCACATCTTGTACATGTACCTAGTTTTTAAATCTTCTCTACTAAAAGGAATCAGGATTCCTTAAGAGAAATGATTCCAGGGAGAGGACAAGTATAAATGAGCCAGGCTTGGTGGTGCACGCCTGTAATCCCAGCACTTGGGATGCTGAGGCAGGATTGCTGTGAGTTCGAGACCAGAGTGGGCTACAAAGTGAGTTAAAGGTCAGCCTGAACTGCATACCAAGACCCTATCCTCCTTCCCCCCAAAAAACTCCAACAATAAAAAGCAAACAAAAAATGTAAATGTGAAATGTCTAGTGCCTGAAAGTAAAAAAAACTGCCCCAAAATGACAGGACACAGAATGAGTTTAGAGGGGCTATTACTGTCCAAATCTGAGACAAACTTGAGTATCAAAATGATTATGGTAATGAGTAAAAACCTATCAAGTGAAATGAGTCCACACAGATGCAATAAATTGAGATGAGAGAGTTCTTTACAGTAGGTTTTTGACCAACATGTAGAAGGAGGGAGAGAATTACATAGAGCCACTATTAGGTAGGCATCAGAATAAAACTGGGCAAGAAAAATCAATTAGGGCCAGGGATTTAGCTCAGCAGTGTGTCGGCCTGGCAAGCATGAGGTCATAAGTTCGATCTCCAGTACCAAAAAAATAAAAATAAAAAAATAAAAATAATAAAAGGAAAAAAGAAAAAAAAAAGAAAAATCAATGGGTACTAAAACTTGTGGGTGAAAAAGAGAAAATAGAATATTTATAGTGTACACTCTCAAAAGTATCTTAACACAAAATACTTTATTAAATCTTAAGGAGAAAATGTGTGTAGTGGAGAAACATTGCAGACACCAAGGATCGAAGTGATCAATACTAAAACAGGACAAAGACACCATGTGCATTAATGCAGTGAGAATGTGGCATCACTTCAGTGTCTCTGTCCCAAATGCATAGCCTGAATTTCCTCATGAGGAAACATACCCCAATTCAGGAACCTTTTACAATATAACTGGCTGTTGTTTTTTTTTTTCAAAACTGTGGGGACCACAAAAGGAAAGACATGCAATTCCAGACTGGGGGAGACTAGACACATAACAATTATGCAGAATCCAGATTAATCTGGATAAGAAAAAAATTTTCCACTTGCTAATAAAAGCATTACTGGGACCACAGTCAAACGAATGAATCTGTAAGGTTTTTTTTTTTTTTTGGTACCGGGGAGGAGGGGTCAAACTCATGATCTTGCATTTGCTAGGCAGGCGCTTATGCTGTTGAGCTAAATCTCTAGCCCACGAAATAATTTCTTGATTTTAATAATTGTAATGAGGTTACTGAGAAAGTCCTTGTCTTTAGGAAATTTATATTGAATCATTCAAGGGAGCAAAGTGTTGCATCTGCAACTTATCACATGGATCAGAACTACTCAGATAATGTGTGTGTGCGTGCATTCACACACACACACACACACACACACATACACACACACACTAAAGCAAATGTGGCTAAACGGTAACAATTAGGAAACCTGGGTGAAGGATATATGGAAATTCTTTAGGCTATTTTTGCAATGTTTTTGTGAATATGAAATTAACATGAAAGTAGTCCATTTTTTTAAACTAAAAATAAGATGGAGCATTTATAACCTGAGTCATACATAAAGTTTTATTTTTGTATGTTTAACCACCTCATCTTGCTCTAAAAATAATTTATAGAAGCTTATAAGTATATAAAAATAGAAGATGACAAATCAAATTGAAAGCAACTAAGAAATATGTGTAATCCTGGCAAAAAACTTAAATTTTAAAGCACCACAAAATACTGTTAAAAATTTGACAGATCATGTGGAGATTTCTCTTTGGGGAAATAGCCCAAACTTCAGCACAGCTAATAGTTCTTTTGTGTTCATGTGCTTTTACTTAAAACTTTACCTGCCCTTAGAGGCAATGAACTACTGAGATAGGGAGGCAGAAAATGATAATCAATGAGAATTAAATAAAAAGAAAAGAATTGAGACTTTAAAATATTATATTTTATGCATGTACTTTATTAGTCTTGCATTCTAAATTATACACAAGGCCAGCATTTCACAAAACTTTGTTTTTCCAAAAGCCATTATGAAACATAGTGATTAAGTATGAAGCCCAAACAGTATCTATAGGATTTACTTAATGTATTACTGCTCACACTTGTTTTCAAATAGAAACTTGAAATATATAATATTAGAATAAGAGAGAATTTCTTTATAACAATAACCACTTTTCAAATATTAGACTTTATATAAAAATAAAGGGATACTGTCAACAAAGTTCAACTGTGGGCTAGTGTATCTCTTATTTCAGAACGTTAAACTAGAAAGTTAACTTTCTAGTCTGTTTATTTATTCTGGTACTGGAGACTGACACGATGGGCAAGTGTTTTACTACTGAGTTACTCCCCCTGCCCTTTGGGACAGGGACTTCCCCAAGCTAGTCTTAAACTTGTGATCCTCCTGCCTCAACCTCCTGATTATCTGGGATGACAGATACCACTATGTCCAGCCTCTAGTCCATTTGTACAATAACAAAATATTTTAATCTCGTCTTGAACAAAGTCAATTATCCTGCCTCCTGGTAATCAGACCACTGAATTTCTTCCTCAATTTCTACACCACCACTGAACTTCAAAAATAAATGTAAAGATAATCACATTTTAAAGGTTATCTCTTAATAGTCCTAAGTTAGAACCTACAAGTGTCCCTTTAAGGCAAATAAGAAAGTAGAGTGAAAGCAGACAAATCTCCTGAAAGACAAAACCATCTACTATCATTACAGGGACAAAAACATCTTAGCATGGTCCTTTTACAGACAGCATAGATACACTGAATACCATCAAAGAAATTTTCTCTTTAAAATGGCACACAAGGGGGCAATTTTCATAACAGATGCTTGTATGTTAGGCTTGGCAGATTATGCGTGTTGCACAGGCAAAATGTCCCAAGAAATAAAGTCAGGGAGGCTTGTTATGGTACTGATTACAATTTAAAAGAAAGAACACGTCTGAATCTGTGACAAAATCACTGTACTGTAAGCCAAGTGATGCTCTCTAGTAATCGAAAGAGAATGGGTTTCCCTTTAAACTATTACTAGTTTCTAAGTGCTTTCAAAGCATACTATTTTCTTTTCAAGTCCAAGGATCTTTGCCTTCAAAAGACACAAGTGCAGTAGTTTTTGTTCCTTACATTCACTTAAAATGGAATATTATGATATTAGTGTATACATGTACATACTAGACATTCCAAACACAATGTCTAAATGGAAAGAAACTTATCAGAACAGACATTTACACAGAGAAATAAATAGTACATTAACATAACATTAGATTACACTCAAGAGTGCTTAAAGGACTCATTCAGGAGACTCCTCTAATAAAAGTTAAATAACATTTGGTACTTCACACTTACTAGCATGTCAGCTGTTTACGGTTCAAACAGCTGCTTTAAAGCAGAATGCGCGCTAATGTTGACTTTTTCAACTCCTAAAAGCTTCCTTAGAGATAGTAAACTGCTTGTATGATAACACAGCATGAATAAGAACTGGATTCCTACTCTGAGGCAACACAATAACCAAAACACCAATCACCACATGACAAAACAAAAAAATCCAATGACAAAAAAAGAGTCAGAACAAAGCAGCAACCAAAATAGTATGTTGCAATCACACAAAGCTTCCTTTCCCATGCAACCTTAGAATATATATTCATTCTAGCATGGTGATGTACCCAAGGCGCCTAAGGCCTCATGATACCACCAGAAACACTGACAGCTCCATGGACGCCTGCTTTTGTACACAGTGGTTTTTGTGTAAAGAACATTATTCGTTCATTTGTAGATGCTCCACACATCTGGTCAAGGCAGGAATTTCTTCTCCTTGGTAACACCACCTAGAAATATCAACAATATTTTATATATTCCTTAGGGCTACAAGTCTAGGGGGAGACATATCAACTGTGGTATCAAAGTCATAAGGACCCGCAGAGACTAATCCTGTAAGTGCAATTACATTTTTGATATTAAATCAATGCTCATTTCATACACTCCAACAGCAAAGAAGCAATAAAGGTAGTGATGGAAGCAGCTACATATTTTTTCCTCTTTGTGAGGAATGGCAAGGAAGCAGCTCAAACAGGGAAGGAAAACAAAATAATGCACTTTAAGCTGATGCAGAAAAGTAAAAATTCAATATAATCAAAAGCAATTTGTATATCACTATGAAATAGAGATTGGAAAGTATGTAGTCCACAGAGAACAAAAAAATCTCTCAAACAAGAGAATTTCTGATCAACTCTGTTGTACCACTGCTGGGGGAAAAAAACCATTATAGAAAATAGCCATCAGTGACTTTCTTAAACACACAGATTTGAAAATGTGTTCACTGAGGTACTAAGACAAAAAAATCCTCTATGTGATTAAAAATATGAGTATTTGAGATTTAGTCACTAGACACAAAATGAGATAAGCAAAACCAGCTATTAGTAAGCTCTCAAAATTGAAATTTAGAGGGAAGAGATGCCCCAAAACAACAGCATCAGAAAGAATGGTTGACATCTGTCAGACTTTAATCCTCATTATGGATCAAAGTTCTCTGCTTTCCTCCCAGAATGTTTTATGTGGGAAACAGCAGTTAAAGCACTCAATCAGAAATGGGCAAGTCACTTGGGTGAGAGATCATCCACCTAGATGAACGGAGAGCATGAATTGGAGCATGCTACTGGCGATTCTGCGGGAGCGCTGCCTGTAGCCAGTGAGTCTGAAGATAAGCCACTGCTGCTACTACTGCCATCCATAACATCCGGACTGAGGACAAAGCAAAAAGAATTATAAGCAAATGCATCTATCAGGGTAAACACAACGTGCAACAACACAGTTTCAAGGACTCACGCATTGGTAGAGCACTTGTAAATAATAAAAAGCATAAAAGCAACAGCAATGAACTACATAATGTACCATATTGAGATACCTGTGAAATTATGAAGTGACAAAACCCCAAAGACTTAAAGTCCTGTATCACCTGAGCACCCCCTGCCTCAGAGACATAATGCTGTGCAACACAGTAACTATTCCTCCTGATGAGCCACAGTTTTGATGAGGTGTTCCTTGACCTGATCAAGATACTTTGGTCCTTATTTATTTATTTATCTTCTTACCATCGGGCTTGAAGTAAGAGGAATGGTTATCTACTGAGATGTCCATTCTTGGACTGATTGAAGGCTGCCACCAAGCATACTGCTTCCCAGTTCCTCTATTCTAAAATAGTCTTTCAACCACCCTAGACTTGACCACTTGCTCATTCCCGAGGGGCCTTCAAATCAAATGCATTTTTATTCTGATTTGTCCATCTAGTCATGCCTTTCATATTCTTTTCTTTTTTATGAATTCCTTATACTGTTTCCTTTTTTCCTGCTTTCAAACCACAAAGGACACCCTACTACCTCCAAAAGACTCCTATTCTTTGATCTCTCACTTTACTTCCCAGGTAAGCTTCTAAAATGTATGCTATAAACTACCCACAGTCCTAATACCCTCATGTCCACTCTGTCTCTTTAAACCTGGTAACTGACCTCTGTTCAGATCCTTCCACTCAAATTGCTCCGGACACCAAGTGCCACTAACCTCTAGGGATAACCTCTCCTCTGGCCAAGTACCACTCACTGCTCCCAACAACCAGGCTGCCTACCTCATAAATTTGGCTTCAGTATGGAACCAAGAGCCTTCATAATTTGGCATCAAGCTGCCTTTCCACCTTTGATCCCGATTGATCCAATGTATAAACCCTATGCTCTGTCTTGAATTCACTTGTCGTTTGTTTATTCTAATATTTACTGAATGCTTGCCAGTGCAGAAAGTATGTTAAAGATTACAGACAGTGGTGTGAAAGACAAGCATGGTCCCTGCTCTCACTGATTTTACAGAACAGTGGAGGAGACAGACATCTAAGGAATCATGTTAATAAATGTAATTTATGATACAAGCAATAAAAGAAAGCTACAAGGGGTTATGAGAGTCTAACATATGAGTAAATGTATTTACCCTGGAGGACCAGAAAAGGACTGCTCCGAGATGCTATATGCACTAATGTGAAAGATGAGAAGGCACTGACTAGGGAAGACTTAGGAAATCAAAAGCAGGCCAGTGTGGCTGCAGTAAAAGGAGTAAAGAGAACATAGTAAGAGACAAGGCTGGAGAGGTAGGCAGTTTAAAAATTTGCAAGAATAACTTTTTATTTTTAAATAGAAAAAAGCAAAAAAATTAGAAAAGTTATAATGAATCAAGAAATACAGGTTCTAGTTTAAGACTGGTGCCTAGACTCATTTTTAAAAGTCCATTCTGTTCTACACAAATATACTCTCTAAATGCTATGAGTCTTTAATATTGTCATTTTATGAATTTTCAATTTAATGTATTTCTGGTGTCATGTAACCTATGTTACATCCGGAAGCCTCGGGGCCCTATTCCACCCTCAGTGAAACATAACCCCCTTTCTTCTCTACTATTCTTTAAAATATAATTTCTTTACATTTTCTTTTTTTTGTAATGCTGAGGATCAAACCCAGTGCTGTTAGCATGCTTGACAAGTGCTCTACCACTTATCTATACTCCCAGGCCCCAAATGGCATTTATTTCTACTGCCTGTGGGTTTTTAGATGGAAATAGACTACAAATAGGAGTTGGAAAAGCAAAAATAATGATGGAAATGCTATATTCTACACTACTCCTACATTATGCTCATTGCTGTCAAATGCATCATTAATAATGTGACTTTTAAGTAAGAAGTTTGGAAAATTTAGCTGGCTCTGACATTTGTTCAACCCAAGTAGCAAAATAGGTCTAAAATATGAATTATTCAAACTACTGAAAGAGCTGCACAGATAATCCAAGACATTGGAAAAATCAAAAGACCTTTCTGTTTGCCTTTGGAACATATATGATTTTTCCTCTTGCAGCTTTTTGCCTAGACTAATACTAAAATGAATTTAATTTCTTAAAGCACATACTGGCTGGGCAGCCGAAGGACATGGTCTATGCTACTTGGCAGGAAAAAACAGGTTTAGATTAAAATTTGGCCGCTGTGCAGATAATCTGAATATAAATAAAGAAATCTTTATTCCAACCATGAGACTTATGGTGAGCCCTGGGTTAAAAGATTCCATTTGGATTAAGATCTGCATGCTTGGGTGAATCTTGAATTCATTCAAAAACAAAATATGACTCTTGTGGTGAAATTTTTCCTACTAACACTGTTGATCACCTTAAAAGAAATAAACTAATGAAGTACTTACCAAAAATTATTAAAAATCCTGGACATTTTATTTCAGAACTTCTCTATTTATATATAATTTGTTGATTTACAAAACAATAGCATACTTATACTTTGATTCCACTGCAATTTAGATCTAGGACTTGGTAAAGTTTTATCTAGACATTTTTACTAAACTAAAATCTACTTTCTGCTCTAATAAATCTGGCATGACTACATATCAGCATGGAATCAGAAACTACAGATCATAAGTCACCCAGTTCTTATCCATATAAAGTAAGACTTACATAGTTCTTTAATCCACTGAGATGACTACACAAATTTTCACACTGACCACTATTAAATCTTATGCCAGAGCTTCTAACAGCAACAAAGTTTGTTCTGATTTGACTTCTTCTTCTTTTCCTTGCTTAAGCTGTTGGACGTTTTAATGAGCGTTACTTTCACTAATGGCCTGAAACTGTAGAAAAATCAAAGGACTTAGACAACTCACACTGGAATAGGAGCACCTGAATCAAAAAGGCACTAATTCATTCCAGCCACTGAATAGACATTTTGAGATAATACTAGAACCACTGAATTGGAAATACCAAGACTGGGCAAGTAGTACTCTCAGTCTAAAGGAACAAAGAGTGAAAGTATAAGCCAATCATTAAAATATTATAAGGGCAAAACTAGGATGTCCAGTGTGACTCATGCAATCATTCATCTTCCTGAGCCCATGTTTACCTTGTCCAACCAATAAGCCAGGTTCTGTCACATTAATGGCAGGCGGGTAACATACTAGAGACTAGCCATGGTATAAAGTGAGATTATGGACACTCCCACACCCTTTGTTAAGAGCTGAACTGGTACATATGATGTGTCTATTCTCTTGCGTTAGAAAGGCCAGCATTATCATTCCAAATAATGTCCAGGTTTTTAAGATCACATATTTCAATCTGATCATTATCAGTTATCTTGTCAACAGGAATTTAAATGTATTAGCACAGATGTTTAAACTACCCATATAAACATTTCTATAGTACTATATATGTACATGTTTCTATTAATTTATTAAAGAACTCATGATTAAAACTTATTTTCTTATAACTGTCATGTATTTATGATGATGGATTTTAGTCATGACACATATGGCATTAAAAATGTTAGTACACTAGAACCACTAAGATAACTCTAATATAAAATGTAGAAATACATAGCCATGCTGGGTGTGGTGGTCCATGCCTATAATCTTTGCACTCAGGAGGCTGAGGCAGGAGGATCACCACTAATTCAAGGCCAGCCAGGGCTATATAGTGAGTTTATGGCCATGCCTGAACTACATAGTGAGACCTTGTCTCAGAAAGAAAGAAAGAAAGAAAGAAAGAAAAGAAAAGAAAAGAAAAGAAAAGAAAAGAAAAGAAAAGAAAAGAACACTGTATCAATATTGATGCACTGGCTGGGTGTGGTGGCACATGTCTTTAATCCCAGCACTCAGGAGGTGATGTTCCCCAGAGTTGGCTGGTAACAATTTGAAAATTTTTATTTAGTAAAAAACTATAAAATAAAAAGTATGCTTCACTGGACAAATTCCAAATGGGTCTATCCTCAAATTTTAAATTTCATTTATACTTCAAAGATGTCAAATTTTAAAGATTATCTAGCATATAAATGTAAAAGTTGTAAAACCTATCTACTCCATTTCAGTGCAGGGTGGGGCAGAGAATAAACCATAAAGATTAAAGGGATGAGATAACTGCTAATGATCTGATTCTTTATCTGCTCTCTAAAAGGTAGTATAAAAATCATTTCCTTAGTTACATTATCAAGTAGACTACCATTCTTGGTAATGGAAACTAGAATACAGCTGGTTCCTATCTCTGTCTCCCTTTCTAAAAATATGGATGTCTGATTTTGATCAGTTAAACTGCATGTAAGAGACAGAAGAACAGTTTCTACGACAGCAGGATCCAGGCTCGACATAAAAAGAGTAATTTGTATTCAAAGACTCTTCACTGCAGGCACATATATCAGCACCATTAGTATATAAGGTGTCCTAAAAGTCTTAGCACAACTGTAAGCGTTAATAACCTCAGAAATACAGATACTACAAAGTGAGATAAAAGAATTACTTGAAATTTTTGAAGCTTTTCAAGTTTGAGGCAAGCCTGGATGATTCAGTGAGACCTTGTCATTTTATTTACTGTCATAAAATAAAATAAAATGGGATGGGTCTGTAGCTCAGAGCTTATTGAGTTCAATCCCCAGTACTGGAAGTGAGTAATAAAAACAACTCATATATTATTTACTCATTTACTTATTTGTTTTGTTATGCTGAGGATTAACCCCATGGCCTCTACCACCGAGCTAGAGTCCAGTCCCTCACCCTGCATTTTTTAGCTTCCAAATGGCTGCCACCTTTTACTTAACTTGGTTACCTGGTGAGTAACTGAGTAAGCTAAATCTATTTATAGTCATGTGCCTGTATTCAAACACACTTTACCATAAAAGCGATATGCAGTTCACATTGCATACAGAGTGTCACATGTTAGCCCTCTTGACAAGCTTCGGACACTGCTCTTTGCAATCATCTACATACCTGGAAAAGCACTGTAGCAAAATTAGCATACTAAGCTACCAAGGACACAGAGATGGGGACAAAAAGAGATTGTGGGGTTGAAAATAGCTAGAACAGTCTAAAAGGAATCAGATCCAAGATTACAACAGTACAGATCAATAAATTTAACAAACAAGAATAACTTGTGACTCCTTGGGCAACTGGAAATACAGGTTGTCTTACATGCAATGATAACAAAGTTATTTGGAAAGAAGGAAGCATCAGTCCTTATACCTTATAAGTGGCTTAGCTATTTCTTCTATTATCACTTTTAAAGTGAGTGCGCTAATAAATTCTTTATTCTTTTATTTTTTATTTTATTTTCTAATGAATTTTTAAAAAATAAGACTCTCAGCTGTAAAACTTAGGCAATAGAAAAATTCTGAAAGGTATAACACAACTGTGTCCAGAACATGGGTACTCAGCAAGTTGACGAGAGCATCCTAAAAGATCTTACAATATTTCCTGGTTGTTGCTACTAACCTCTCTGATTTCACCCAGATGACATCCAAGCAGTCAACTTTAGGCCTAAGAAAAATGCTGAAGGCTCTTAAGTTTGAGACATAGCCTATGATGGGTAAGACTAATAGTTCTGTGATGGGACCATAAGAATTAGCAAGTGTTAAAAATGCAACCTTAGTGAGTACTGTGATGGAACACCTCAAAATTTTCAAAAACCTTATATACAACAGATTGTGCCATTCAGAGAGTACCATGCTGCTCTTCTCTGCTAAGCTCAAAGTAGGCAATACGAAATGCAAGCAGAGCAGCCGCAATCAATGTCCACTACCCCAGCAGCCCAGAGACTGTTTCTTGTGGCAGTCAGCGGCTGCTAATACACTGCACCACCCCATCTCCCCAGAAAGTTGACCTAATAAGAGCTGGAAATGAAAGGGAAGGTACCAAAATGATATGTGTACTTCCAAAAGAAGCATTTGTGGCTTTTCAATGATCTTGTTTATTCTAAAATATCTATATCTAAAATATCTCTGTCTCCAGAAGTCCTTTCCATGGGAACATGGATAAAAAGATGAATGCATTTTAAATTATCTCAATACGTTCAATGATGTTCTTTTTCAAGTGGGTCAAAACCACTTTTGACTTTCATTTTTTACCATGAACTGAGATCAGAGAGTTGTGCTGCATCCGGAGAGAGCATGTTGGTGGTGCCTTGAAAGAGTCTCTTGGGCTGGCTTTCAGTCTCCATCTCACCTGGATCAGAAAAAGACAATATTACTGTAAAATGATTTTACAAACAAATGCAGGATTGGGGCCAAAATGGGATGGTCTTTGTTTAAATAAAGCTTAAACTACTTCTTCAAGTCATTACTTAACTATTTTTCCATGTGTTGTAATATAAAAAAAATGTACTTTCACATACCTCATCCAAGGAAGTCAGTAGCCTTAAAAAAACTTCTCATTTAGTGTACATAGCATGCTACATACACACATTCTTTAAGAGTATAATGCTGCCAGGGATTTAGCTCAGCAGCACAAGCACTTGCCTGGCAAGTGCGAGGTCATGAGTTAGATCTCCGGTAGCAAAACAAAAAAACAAAAAACAAAACAAATGAGTATGATGCTGATTGCAAGCAAAATAATCAACAGTAAAAATAAATATCTGCATATAGCTAAAGTTCACTGTGACTATTTTATGCTAGATGGTTAGCAAAGATCAGTTTATGTATTTTAATATCTGATCATTTCCTGAGATAACATCAATGTGTTAAAAATGTGCTCTCTGGTAAACAGTGTGTAAGCACAAGGTTTTGTTACTGAAAATGAAGATTAAAAATATAAGTGTGTAGAGGCTGGGGATATAGCTCAGTGGCAAAGTGCCTGCCTGATAAGCGCAAGGTCATGAGTTCAATCCCTGGTACAAAAAAAAAATGCATGTGTGTGTGTGTGTGTGTAGACACAACTACACTTGAAAGCAATTATTATTCAATGAACAAGTGTGGTACTATACTGGCTAACTCAATCCTATTGATTTTCTTAGAGTTCATAATAGTAAAACTTGAAACGAAAAGGAATAATGCTAAACATTTTACTGTGTCAGCTAGTGAGAGTTGTCTAACAACCCTAAGTTAGACAGAAGAAGCCTCTTTCCAAATAAGTGATACTGTTATTTAAAACATGCACATACCTTGGTTTTGAATCCCTATCTGCACTTGAAGATAGAAGGTTATTGATATTTTAACTCATGGGTCTATTTTTACTCCAAGAAGAAATTAATAACTGAATTTAGAATTGTATGTGAATCTTATGACAGAAAAAGATCAAAAAAGAACAAACATAACATTCATTTTCTCCATATCACTAATTAATTAGTGGTAGTCATTTCCCTAGAGCTAGTCTAAAAATTACTGAAATTCAGAAAGTTATATATTTACTTTTTTCCACATTTTAATAAATATGCAGCTTTAAAAATATGCAGAGGTTTCAACTCCACCTCAATAGCAAAAGACTTTTTAGCCTTTTTAAACAAAGTATCCCTCCATCTGCTGGTATATTTTGGAATAGCTATGAAACTAAACACCCATTCTAATTCCATTAATTTCCTGCAAATATTAAGTTGATAACAACAATAAGAGCTTTATTTCCATGTGTTAGTTCCACTTAATTGCCCCAAGAACATCCTTAAGATGATAAATAGTTCCCTGCAAGATTAAGCAAAAATTCTTTATAACATAAACATATTCCTAAATATGAACCTTGTAACCATATTACAATCTATTTTCCAGATCATATCACCTTTAATTTTAAGTTGCCTAAAATACAGTACTTTCTGAGTCTATGTGTGACCCTGTCGCTGGAAAGATTTCACTAAGGCCAACATATATCCACTCTTCTAATATTAGATTTAATTTGTTTACTGGCCCTGAAGATGATCTGTAGAAAGAAATCACTTACAGGACCGCTTTTTAAAAGTCACTGTAAAACTCCTGTTCAATTAACTTCTGAATCTTACAATTATATAGTCCTATCCTGAAGAATAATGACTAAACAAAAATTTATTTTTTATGCCATCTGGTGCATTTGTAAGTATCCGAAGTTGTACTGATTGGGACACTACCCCTTTTTGGCTCAAAATATGGTGATTAATAAAAGCACCAAAATAAGGTAATTTTAAAAAGTACCAAAACTCTACATATGTAAGTAATGTGTTTAGGTATAATTTGGTGATGGGGGTAAATCGTACCTTATATATGAACATACAGTATGTTTATACGGATATTTGCTATGACATTATTATATACTTTGCCAACAAAACAATGATGCATCTTTTTTACATTCAGATCAATGAGAGTCAATGGTTTTGGAATATATACTAATAATATAAATATGAGCCAGATATAAGATACAAAAAATATAGGTAGTATCAGGTAGCTAATTTACAAAACTTAGAACAGTACAACATATGTGGGAATACTTCACACTTCTTTAGAACAAGATAAAAATGACATGAGCTCATTTCAAACAGAAATCAGTTTTTAACTTAAGCTTCATTAGTTTTAATACCAAAAGTGTGATGTATCTTTATTTCCTCCACCTTTACTGAGGTAAAACTGACATATGAAGGGGTATGTGATTTGGTATATGTATATTTTCAATATACATATTGAAAAATGATAATAGCAATCAAGTTAGTTAACACGCCTATCACATTTACCTCTTTTTTGTGATAAGAACATTTAAAATCTACTCTCCCAGCAGGTTTCAAGTACAGAGTATTATCCACCAGTCACCATCTTTTCCATACCTTTTCTCTTAATAGGACCAAGAACACTGGGTCTAATGCATTTCACCGGGCTCTGACTTCTCCGGCTTTAGGGAATAAACAAACAGAATGATGTGAAGTACTTCCAAGATGCAAGATCACCAGCCCGCAAAATAAATACATAAATGGATGAATGAATAAAATTTATGCTCGTACAAACAGAAATAGGAAGTTGTTTGTATAATAGGCTGAGTAACTGGAATGTTAATATGTGATCTGACCCAGCAGATGGCAATATGGAATAACGTGGCATTTAATGCCATTTAAAAAATCATTCTCTAAGACAAAATACCATAAACAGTTTAAAGGAAAAATACCTTATTAAAAAGTTATTTGGATTTTGAGTGATTCATAATCTTAATTTTTTTCCTTAAGAGAGGTATATTATGGGGTGTGTGTGTATATGTTCCCTCTCAATATAAAGTTTCAAAAAACAGAATCTGGTAAAATGTTAGTGGCAGAATATAGGTATTGGACACACAGAGTCTGACCAAAAAAATGCATCTACACTTCAGCACTTTGCAACACTAATAGATGTCTGGTAACTTACACAGCTATCACTTTGAGCACCTTTTGTGACTGTAGGGGCCAAAATTAATGTGTATTAATCTCATGATGAATTCAGGACTAAAATACTTATACAACTTTTTCTTTTCCTGATGTATACATTACACTACTTTGGTGAACTCTAGATGTTCACTGTGAAATCTGTTCAATTTTGCTGCATTTTAAAAAATTTCTGTAATAAAATATTGGGAAAAAACTGATTTGAGAGATAAACATAAAGAGTGGCACTTTAATCACATTTAAAATTCAAATTTACTTACTTTGAAAATCGTCTCGGATTTCCAATAGGACTGGATGGCAATCCACTGCTGCTCACAAACATTTGTAAAGATGGTGAAAAGCATTGCTAGAAAAAATATATTTGATATTAAAATAGTTCTCGTACTCCAGTTTTCAAAGGATTCTTCTAGCGGATATTTTTATTCAAGTCACTGTATATTTTAAAAGTGAGGTGATGTGTGAACGAAATGTTTTAGACACTAAATTGCTTGGTGTATAAAAAGACAGCTAATACATCATCAATGATCCTACCTTTCCAAATCCTCTGGTGGGTGAAGGTGCTGGGGAAACTGGAGTGAAGTCGATTCTCTTAGGAGAATACAGTTTCTCCGGCTTGTCACAATCATTATCACTCTGTAAACATAAAGCATCATTTACTCCTAACTATTCAGTGCACAGCAGCTCCTCCTTTTACAACACACCTACATTCTATGAGTAGAAATGTTTCTATTTTAATATTCTGCTGTAAAAGCAGACATCGAAAACAAGAATCAATTTGGAAGCACACAGGAAAGAAACCTATGAAATAGTTAACAAAGCCAGTGAAGGACATAAAGTCTTCTAGAAGATAAAAAATAAGCAAACATATGGAAAAAAAAAACTTTACCAGGCTCAAGCTTTCATCCCATGACTGGCTTATCTGCATAGCTGTTTGCACCTCCCTAAACAAGCAAAAGGAAAGGCCATCAGTGTTTACAAACAAGACATAATGAGGCTAGACTGTTGCTCTCTCCAAGCACTAACCTTTCATGTGCAGTTTCTCTATTCATTATATCCAGACCTTCTTCCTACAAGGGACAAACATATGTGCTAATAAATTATTTTTCATCCACGTGGTTTGCTATTCCAAATAAAATTAAAAGCCTTTTCTACCTCATTTGGCATAGTCACAGGTGAGCAGAACTAACATTCTAAGAAAGTCAACAATGCCACATCTGTAGTTATCTGTACAATCCCAAGAATTTTATTCTGTAACCAACTGACCAGTTTCATTGTGACTCCTTTTAATAGCTGAATCTTCAAAATCACAATAAAAATGTAAAATTCAAAAATTTCAGATCTGAGCTAGTAAGTAAAATTTACCCTTTTGATTTGATGCAGTCTGCTACTAGGGATACGATTAGTTGAAGATGGCAGCAACTGGAAAGAAAAAGTAAACATTTACTATTTTCTGAATCACAAAGCAGCAGTCTGCTGTCAGTACTGGTGTACGACCTCTTCCTAGATAATTTTTCATAGTCTTCTTAGAAATTCAGCGCTTTAAATCCCTGAACAGTAATGCACTAGAGGCAGTACATTCAGTCTTTAGAAAGTACACCAGGTGTCCAACCTCAAAGCACCATCTGTTGCTAGACAGGCACTGACTTTAGCACTTTTCCCAAATGAATGCAGAGCTGTGTAAATTTGGAGGAAAAAGACTTTGGGTCTTGGAAATACCCATTACCGCACTTATCTAAAATAAGGAACTAGATGAGAAAGGGAAGAAAAACACCAGTGTTACAAATTTTATTACCAATGCAACCAATAGGAGACAGGCTAAGTAGCCCAGTATAATATTATCCATGACTTATAGTCTCGAAAACACTTTAAAACTGAAATAAGGAGATTTTCATTCCATAATCTCAATGAATGCTTAAAGATTTGATCACTAATAATATCACTATTAAGCCTTTCTAAAGAAAATGAACATGCAAATTGTAACTGTTACTTTCCCTTACATCATCCTTTTCTTTCTTTTCTTCTTCTTTTTTTTTTTTTTTTACTATTTTCTTTTTTGGTACCGGAAACTGAAATCAGGGCCTTGAGCTTGACAGGCAGGCGCTGCACCGCTGAGCCAAATCCCTGGCCCACATCATCCTTTTCTAAACAACACAAAACTGAAATAATTTTGGGCTCAAACTTCTATTCCTTCAAAAGATTGCAATCTTGTCACAAAATGTAAGACACAGTTCATAATCGAAAGTTCTTAAAGGGTTTTAATTGTCATAATATGAATAATTGTTGCAAATAAGCTGTAATACTATAAGTCCAAATAAGACAATTGTCCTATTTAAGAGGCCCCCGGCTATTAAAACTTTCTGAATACTAATGTAGTAATCAATACTTATTTATTTACTGATGGCGGTAGTAGTGCTGGGATTGAACTCAGGAACTTTGCACTGAGCTATATCTCCAGTATCCTTTTTATTTTCATCTGGGAATGGGTGGCAGAAGCCTGCAATCCCAGAACTTAAGTGGATAAGGCAGGAGAATTGCCATGAGTTTGAGGCCAGTCTAGGCTACTGTTTTTTGAGAGAGGGTCTTTTTTTTTGTGTACGGAAATCGAATTCAGGACCTTGTGCTTGCCAGGCAGCTGCTATGCTGCTGAGCTATCTCACTGGCACAAGACAGTCTTGCTAAGTTCCTCAGGCTGGGCTCAAACTTGCAATCCTGTTGCCTCAGCCTCTCAAGAATACTGTGAGTACAGGAGTGTACCGCCAGACCTGGCTTAAAACATTTTTTTAGGCAAAAGCTAAGTCATATAAAATTTTCAAAAATTATCTACTGAAACACGATTGTACCTAAAAACAAATATCCTTTCACTATCCAACCCATTTTTTCTCACAGTTTTTGAAGAGAGAACTTTACCAGAAAAATATTTTTAAAGTTTGTTTCCATTACCAAAGTATACATATTTACTGATTAACTCTTAATCAGGCCATCTGAAAAACACTAAGCTACCAACCAAGCAGAAAAGTTGGGGAGCTTGTTTAACAGCACAACAGGAAAGAGCTCAGGCAGGTGTCAGAGAACCAAAGAAACCCAAAAGGCAAGGAAACTATGAATGCTGAAGTGAGGGTGGCTACAAGACTGACTGTGGAGAAAGGCAGAAATTTAGATGTTATGCTTACATAATACACAACTTGTCAGTTTTAGACAAAACTAGACAACTGGCCCAGAAAGGACAGAGAACAGCAACTCTGTGTCTAGAACCAGAAATGAGAGTAACATTATCAGCTAAACAAAAAAGCCAAGAGCCTCAAATAAGTGCTGCTATGGTGTCAAGTAAAGCAGAACTCAAATGGCATAAGAAATGAGCCCCCCCCCACTGGCCCCAGCAATTAAGTGGACATTTTCAAGGACAGGTTTTTGTTTGTTTTGGTACCAGGAACTGAACGCATGATTTTGTGCTTGCCAGGCAGGTGCTGTGCCGCTGAGCTATATCTCTAGCCCCTCAAGGAGGGTTTTTTAATGGAATTGTGAGGTTACAAATTGGCAAGAAATTAGGAGACAAAGAATCACCAAGAAACTGAGATAGAGAGAGAGAGAGAGAGAGAGAGAGAGAGAGAGAGAGAGAGAGAGAGAGAAGAGAGAAAATCAGAGGCGGATGAGTGTTGATTGTGCTTTGACTAAGCCTGAGGAAAGGAAGAAAAGGGAAAAAGAAACCTATGAAAAAGAAAAGTTTGTTTTCCTCATATCAGACAGGTGAGTTGGGAGAAGACAGTGGGAGAAAAAGCTCCAGAGAGGGAGAGACACAGACTGAGAGGGAGAGACACAGACTGAGAGGGAGAGACACAGACAGGGCAAAGTGACAGGACAGTTACAAACGCACAAACCATCAGGGAGTAGTGCCGCATGTGAAGGCAGAGACATTTTAAGGAGAAGAATGCTGATGTTTATATAAGACAAGTGTCTATCTTCTCTGTGCAGTGAGAAGGCTCATTGGCTGAAAGTGAGAAGTAGGGAGACAGGAAACTGTCAGAGTCTAACACAAAAAACAGTGATTCGGAATATGGCTTTGGAGAACAGCACGGAACTACTGGCATCTTAAATCCCTTTCCCCAAAATAATTCACTTTCCCCTCAAACTACCAGTCCTCTTGATTTCTCTATTAGTCATCAGGAAACACCCTTCCCCTGGTCACCAAGAAACACATTTTTGGTCACTTCAAAGTCCTCCTTCTCCCTGCACTAGTAGCTAATCAGCTGGTAAATCATGAAGATCCTACTTCTCCCTGTCTCTTTTCCCTTTCCCTCCGTTCCATTTTATTTGCAAATACTATAAAACACAGATTAGAACACTATGATTGATGGACTGCACTCTGACATCATATAGGCAGTGTCACTATTATCTTCAGAGTGGAAACCTGTGCAAAGCACATATAAGGATTAAACTAGGTTTCAAAGGACCAGAAAGCTAGAAAGAAAGAAAATAGGATGAGGATAAAGGGTAGCATAAGGATCATCAAGGCCAGTGAATCACCACAGCCCCTTCAGAAAATGAGCAATCTGTGGGCAGTTGCTGCCATGGGGTTTATCAGGGAGTAGTGAGGTGAACCTAGAGGGGAGTTGGTAAGACTTTTAATGTTTTATAAGAGGTAACTGAAGTGTAGAGAGGCAAATTCATTTTGTTGCTATGCTACCCTTATCAGGATCACAGCTGTATAAAATGTAAAAACATCTTTCATATAGCCAGCAAAAATAAGTGGTTATATTTTCCAGTATACCCCAGGAAGGAGGTGAAGCAAAGCAAACCGCTAGATAGCTAACATTTTCCCCTTTAAGTATTTTTAGTTATTTCAGCTGGAAATCTTTTAAAAATGTGTTATATTTTCCCTTCTCAAACAGATTATACCAAACAGAATGGCACTGGAAGACCTCAATTGTATCATTTACTACTGTGTGTTCTGAACAAACCATTTATGTTGTCCGACACTTAGCAGGTCCTATTTTTATTTGGGAAAAATACTTTTTGCTCTGCCTACTTCATGTGATAGTACTCTCTGTACCATGTAAAATACCATTCAAATGTAGCTATTACTGGAATTTAAGAAAAGGTTAAACCGTAAGAACATTATTATAAGGTTCTATACTGGTGACACACTCAGGGACTATCATTAGCTTCTTAACTGCAAACTAATTTTTTAAAACCTCTGCTTTTCAGTTTTACCCTCTGCTCTTTTGCTAACAGCTATCAGTATACCTTTAAGCCAAAATGTACCTCATCTGATTTGTTGTTTCTCACACCCGACTTGGTTAGGAGCTTATTACAATTGTACATCAATTTTAGATGACTCAGAGGTTAGAGCAGCACTCCTATAAATAAACTGATGAACGTTTGTGTGCAGACTATGGAAATCTAGTTCAGCCATTTAGAGGTCCATGTGCTTACATCACAGATGTCTTCCAGAGCACTGTAGCTGATGGGTGAGTGAGTTCTGCCTGTGAAGTGCTATTACACAAAGACCTTTGTAATTTCTCTAAGGCAACCACCTAATAAGGAGATCTGCAGCATCTCTAGCTATCCACAAGTCACAATCAGTAGCTCTTCTGAGAACAGAAATACCAGCATTTTAAAGGAGTCTTTAGAAAATCATCATTGCCTGACAGATGAATTTCAGAGACAAACATTATGCTACTGTTCAAGTAAAGCTTACAACCTAGGACAAGTAAAGAGCAATATCTGCAGGTAGACTTAGAAGTCAAAATTCTGATTTACCTTACAAACACGATAAAAGTAGTGATAAACAAAAATAAACAATTTTTTAAAATACCAAGTCCCACAGCAAAGAAAAATAATTTTATTTACAGTCTCCTTTTGTAAAATAAGTTGAATGACCACAGCAAAACTAGGAAACAAGGCTGGTAATATCTTCTATTTTTAAAATTACCGAGTGTACCACATAATTTTCAAGTAGACCGCGTTTCCTGGTATTTTCTCTGACCCAAAATCACTTTGGATATTTACTTTGATACTTACCAAACTGCGGCTGCTCATAATTGTTGTACTATTCCTCCGAGTTTTAAATGAGTAAGGTTGAAAAACCTGTGAAAGATCGCTGGAAAGTAAAAAGTAAAATGTTAAATTCTTTGAAAGGAAGATATTTTTCAGATGTATTAGCGTCAATTGTGTACCTAACAATAAAACCTTCGATGTCTAGTTTCTGACAAAGAAAAAACCCCTCCCGCCTTCTCGGCTGAACCGTACCTCTCGGCTGAACCAGACAGCCAGCTGGTATGCTCCGACTCAGTTTGCCCAGACTGGTCTTGGTGGGATGACAGTTGGTTTAGAGAGGTGTGGGGCGGGGCCTCAAACTGGTTCAATCGGGCTGCTTCCGGTGAAAGCCACGCCCCTAAACCATGCCAAATTGCCCAAGCAGAGCTGTTGCTCAGTTCTCTCGTAAAGCCACAATTATTACGGTGTTCTCCGTGTGCTTTCGTATGTTTTCCACCACCCATCCTACCGGAGTAGCCATATCAGCACACCTTGGGACAGCTACCTAGACGTACTTCTGAATGCCGTTAAATGAAAAAACTTACCTGAGTTTTCTTTTCTCCGTGCTCAAATTTCCCCTTGTGCCTCGATTGCCCTTCTTCCTATCAAGATCCTTTCTTTCCACACCAACCTGAAACACCATGCCCGGCATGGAGGCACTCCACAAACCTCTACTCATTCCACAAATGTAATACAATCATTCCCTTGTTTTTTGAGGCAAAGTCTAACTATGTAGTTCAGGCTGGCCTTGAACTCATTATGTAGCCTAGCCTGCTCTTCAACTCATGGTGATCCTCTTAGCTTAGCCTCCTTAGTGCTGTTATTCCCTTCTCTGAACCCGAAGAGACAACATGCTTCGTGAGGCATCTCTTTTTGTTGTTGTTCTTGTTGAGACAGTCTCATTATGCAGCTCAGCCAGCCTTGAGCTCACTTTGTGGCCCAGGCTGGTCTCAAACTCAAAATGATTTTCGTGCCTTGGCCTCCCAACAGGTATGCACCACCATGCCCACACCCAGCATTTATTTACTTATTTCCTTGCTTGTGCGCACACTCTCTCTCTCTCCCTGCAAATATTGCCCAGGGGTTAAACTTTCATCACTGCGCCCAGCTAAAAAATACCTTTTTAATGGTGTTGGGGATCAAACCCAGGGTTTTACATGTTACACTTAATCTATCACTAAACTACACTCACAGCTCTACTTTCTTGTTTTTGTTCTTTCGTAGTTCTGGGGATGAACCTAGTGCCTCACATATTCTAAGAATAGGTGCTACCACTAAGCTATACCCCCCAGCCCCTATTTTACCTTTTGTTAAAGACAAATTATTCTCCAGAACAGAAAAGTGTGCATGTATCTTAAACCTCTTAGTACAAAGATGCTTTATTCATTTTTATATAATATCCCTGTAGTGCCTAGTAGAGGCTGTGTACATGATAATCGCTCAAGAAGCTCAGTGGCACAATGCTTGCCTAGCATGCACAAGGCCTAGGGTTCTATTCCCACCACTGAAAAAAAGAGCTGAATGATTTTCAGAATGGAGTTGGATTGGGCTTCGAGGGATCACTGAGATTGCATATTTCAGCTTCCCTAATTTTTTAAATGGGAAAAAAATTTAGAAAGTGTCAATGACTCATTCATGAGCACAGCTAGTGAGTAAAAATTGGAATTGGGCTTAGAGGTATGCCTTATCCCTCTTCTGTCCTATCATAGTACCTTACAAATAATTACTTAAATTGTGATTCAAAAAATAGTACTTTTTTATAATTATCTAAATGCAAGTTAGTAGGATCATCCAAGTTCCTAGTAATTGTTTGCCTACCAGAGTGTAAGAGACAGAACAAGTTGTTCCTGAAGTATATTAAAAATGTAGGGCCAAGGACAGCATCAGAAAAACAAAGTCACTCCATCACCCCTCCACGCAAAATTGTTTAATGAAAAAAAGGCAAACTTGTTTTTGTCACCAAAATGCAGATGTTACACTCAATTCAAGAGTCACAAATTATCTCTCTATGCCTTGCCTGTGCTTGATTAATAATAGTTTTGGCTAATTGTATTCCCATCTGCTTTTATGGATTAATGTCATTTTCGAAGGATCTCACAAATTGGCTCTCTACCTAAGATGAATTGTCTACTTATAAAAGTGAAAGTTAATGGCTTAGTAAGTTAGCCCACCTAACCTTTTAATTATCACAAGATTCTACTTTTAAATAGACTCTGGTGTCTTATTCACATGAAAACATGAGACTGCCTCTGAAATTAAAGGGTCGATTTTTTCCATTGGTGTCTCAAATCTGTAATTCCACTAACCTAAGCTACAGGCCATCCTTCCTTTTTTTCCACTGAAATATACTTTGGGCAGTTTTCGAATCTGAAAACATTTGGGCAAATCAAAATCACTTAACACACAACATGAACACACCATTCGATTATATGTTATTAGAAAAATTGTGATTTATTAAAGCAAACCTCTGCTAATGCCAGGGTTCTAAACTCAGCTTAGAAATAGCAGCGCTTAGAGACAAGTGTCATGTTGCAAGCCTAGTTCCAGGGGTTTCAGTCTGACATTCCCTGGTGTAAATTAGTTAGGGCAAGCAACCTGTCAGAAGAGCCAGAAGCTGTCTGTAATTCCTTTTAGAATGGGACAACACGGTTCTCAGGTGTGGAGGGAGGCATTTCCCTTATATAGACCAGAGTTTGAGATTGATCAATAGATTCATTGACTCAACAAACATGTATGTAGCACTTACTATGTGTCAGGCAGCATTCTAACAGGTGTGGAAATAATAACTTTTGCTCCCCCTTAGAACCAAAATCACTGTCCAGCAAACAAGTCTCTGACCCCCTCGGTTTGAAGAGCTCAAACTCACATCTAAAAGGAAGACTGCTTATACAGTGTAAGAAGCCTTTGGACCCGTACTCCATCCTCAGTCCTCACCTGAGCCCATGGATCAGGGGAGCGCTGTTGGACCTCCTCAGGGTGCTCCCATGAGAGATGTCAGGCTCAAAGTCCAGCTCCATTTTCTCCTGAGCCATGTCGGAGACTTGCAGGCAGGCACAGCGGGCAGTACTCAGCTCCCGGTGCTTAGCTATGGGCTTCCAAGACTCACTGCACGACTGAGCTTCTGGGGACTGGCAGCTGGGGGGCGGGGGCTAAGGGGCGGAGGCTTGGGGGTGGAGAAAATAGAGGGGGAGGAGGAGGAGGGAAGGAAGCTGATGAGGAGGAGAGGATGGTGGTGAGCAAGGGGAGAAGGATGGAGGTTGTGTTGGACGGCGACAGAATGAAGAAAAGGGGTAGAGGAAAGACGGATGGCGGGAAGGCAAGGATGGAAGGAGGAGGGAAAAGAGGGATGGAAAGAGGATAGATGAAAAGGCAGGCAGAGGTAAGAGGTGAGAGAAAGGAGGAAAGACGGTAGGGAAATAGCGCAGGACGGGAAGGAAGGAGGAGGTATGGGGAAGAGAGGAAGGCCAGCGGCAGAAGAGGAAGAAGGGGAGGAAACTAGGCAATGGCGGAACTCATGCCGCTGTTTTTCCCGCCGAGGGCCACTGGCGGGGACCGGCTATAGATGCCGCGGCTCCCTGGGCAGCGTTAGTAACCAAGACCGGACAATCGGGCAGGGCCCGGCGGGGAGGTCTCGACAGATCCAGCTCCCCATGCTCAGGGACTTTGTCCAGCCCCCCATGCTCCGGGATCCGGTCCGGAGACTCCTCAGCCCTAGGATAGGGGCTTCTCCTGACCCTGCCCCCTCCCGCCTCGAGGACTGGTGGAAGGATTCGTCCCCTTTGCCGCCACTGTGGTGCCTCCTCTTCCTCACAGGTTCTAATGGCCCGGGGAACCCGTAAGGGCCAAGATCAAAATCTACAACCTGCCACCTCTTCAGCCTCCCACGCTTCGGAAGCGGGAACCTTCGCGAGGCCAGTTCTTCCGCGTCCGGGCAACCATCGAGTCCTGCGCACGCGTAGAGCCGCTGCTCCAATGGGGGGAGGGAAACGAAAGTACAGAGCATGCGCAGAAGCCCCGCCACTTCAGCCGGTTCTTAAAGGGGCGGAGTGTTTCCGGGGGCCGATGTCTTCCTCTATGGCATTGGCCCGGGAACCCTGGCGCCATATTTCGAAAAGAGCCAATATTTCGAAAAGAGCCAATAGTTTGAGACTTTGGAGCATCGCTTTCAGGATTTTGAACCACTATTCAAGGGCAGGAGGGACATAGGATTTTAAGTGTATTCCCAACTTGTACACGCTGATCTTTGTGATCTCCATTCATTTCCTAAATTCCTTGATTTTGTTGGTTTGGGGATAGGCTGATTTCGTTTTCAATGATTCATTTGGACATATATCTATACCAAATATATATATCCAATATCCTATATATATATATATATATATGTATATATATATATATATAGATAGATAGATATAGATATAGATATATATAGTTTATAGAGAACCTAACTATGACCTGGGGAGTGTGAGAGCTGGATTGATCAATAGATTCATTGACTCAACAAACATGTATGTAGCACTTACTATGTGTCAGGCAGCATTCTAACAGGTGTGGAAATAATAACTCATTTAATGATCACCAGCTGAGTGGCCCTAGGGAGGAGAAAGCCATTTGTACTTTGTAATATGAGGGTTTTAAAGCACTTTTCTTTAATCTACCAACTAGATTAGCAACCTCTGAGCTATTTATGTATCTCTCTCTTTTTTTTACAGTTACATAAAATTTAATCTGGCAAGAGAAAATGTTTGCAGACAAATTAACAAACAGCGATGGTACAAAGGTCTGTATGCTACCTATATACAATTACAAAAATAATTAGTCCAGTAATGGGATTTGTACAATACAGTTAAGCACGGAGTGACTCATTGCAAAATATGTATCTCTTTTTATCTCAAGGTCTCAGCACACAGCTTGCGCAAAAAACAATCATAATAAATTCCTTTGTTCACACTAGCTACTCAACAGCCATTTGCTGACCACATGCACAGTCTTTATCTCTGAGAAGTCAAAACATTTACTTGAATCCTGAACTTTCAGTAGCTTAATTTAGAAGCTCTAGGACAAGAGAGAGGAAAGATGCTACTTTGGCCATTATTTCCAGGTTTGATTCACTTGTTTTTGTCTATCTAATTTTACCTAGTTTTCTTTACCCTTCATGTAAATCTTTTGGAAGGTTAGGAATGTTTGTGGCCTGGGGTTCACCTTGTAATTGACTTGCTTTTGTAATAACTCAGTCTAAAATGTAATGTTAAAGTTTCCAAGTCAACTGGTAAAATAAAGAATTGCTTATGACATGTTTGTGAGACACTTTTAACAGTTAGGCCTTCGGCAGATAACAACAGACTAGCATGTACAAAGAAAACCATAGCATGGTCTAAGATATAGATTTAAACATACCAGTAGTGTGAGATTGTGGCCTAATGCTATGGAACAGGAAGAACTGATTGTGAAATACAACCAGGTTGGTATAATACTGGTAAGCAGAAATGGTATAATAATGATAGAAAGAAATGTAGATAAGTAAAAATAATGTCTTTACATTTTGTGTTTGCCACAAAATATATAGAAATTTTTTTGTATTTTGTAGTACATGTTCCTTTTGATATTCTAACCTGTGTATGTACTGAGTCCTATATAAGATTTTAGGTTCCTGACTTGTAGCTGTTCTCTAGACAAAGAAATTTACCTCTCTTTGGTAATAGTTAGAACGATATTGCCATCGTATATATAATTTTATATTACAGTACTGCCCTATTTTCTAGAAACATAGTCCCTTATTTGCTCTTCCCTTGCCAGTATATCTACTATATTTTCTTAGTGTTATTTATACTTAGTTGTTTAAAAAATAAGATTTCTATAAGACATAAGCATATAAAATTTTGTCTCTTCATTCAATATGTATTCATTAAACCTTACTGCCTGCCAAGAAAATTAATTAATAAGCTCTGTGAATAGTAAAATAAACAGTAGAATGGTGGTAAGAACTACTTGTTTACTGGTGTACTCCAGTATGTTATTGAAATAGTTTGGCTTTGACCCTCTGTTCTGTCTTTAACTACTGTATTCACTCTGACTTAACTCAGTTTTAATTACCATCTGTAAATTTTTCAGGTATTCTAAGAATTTTAGCAGTGACTTTCAAATACTTGTACTAGCCTGGATTCTGCTGCTACCTAATTATATGCCATTAATATCTTTGGAATTTTATGAACTGTAAAATTGAAATGATTTAGTTCCTTTATAAGACAGTTGTGAAGGACAGGTTTGCATTCATCTTTACAATAATAAATATGCATCCAGAGCTTATGAGTACAGACATAGTATACAGGGAAATATTCGGAGCCACCTTATCTCTCTTTTTACTTACTATACTGAAGAGCAGAGGAATCTTGGCTTTACCACTTAATAGTTGTAATTTGAGTTACTCCTTTGGTTTCCTCCTTTGAAAAATGAGCATTGTGGTACTGCCTACCTCACAGAATCATTGTAAGCATTAAATGCAATCACATATTTAAAATATGTACCAGGCACATAAGTGCCCAATAAATGGTAGCTATTATTAACCTGTCTTACATCAGGAGTGGAGACTCCAACTCATATGCATGTCTGGGATTTAGGTAATCCAATTCTGCCTAATACAATCAAGCTTTTATTATTCTTTTCCCAGGGTAAACAAAAAAAATTATGATCTTACATGTCATAACTTGTCAGAAATTGTCTGCAGACAATCCCATTATTTTAAACTCATCATTGACTGAGCAGGCTTGATGATTGAACGAATTGAGACAAATACATGAAAACATCCTGTAAATTGAAAAGTGTTATACTGATATTATAACTATTTTAATGAATAACTCCCATTGCACTAGGTGCATTTACTTTCTCTACTAATTCCCTACATGTTTCCTAAAATGTGTGGTTTTACAATATTATCATAGGGTTACCATTTCAGTATGTGACTCACTAAGCAATGGCAAAAAATTCTAAGAGAGCAGTTCTTTAAATGTTACGAGCCATGAAAGCACTGTTAGAATGTGTTTAGCCTCTAATGCTACCTGAAATATTAACACTGGGTAGATACTGAGATATTTAGGAAAGTATGCCTCATTACTTTAACTCAAATCTTTGTTAATTAGATTTATTCCTTAGACAAAAAGCTATGAAAAGCCAGATTTTATCCAGAGTAAAATACATGCTGTACATTTATGGTAAAAAAATGGAAGCAATTTGCAGAATTCTTTCAATTGGGTAAGAATCTCTAGCACTTAGGAGCATCCCCCCACCAACTAGGTTTATTTTACTTTTTATCTTTATAAGCAAAAATGTAGAGTGTCTGCTGTCACAGAATGGAAAAATGGGCCAGATGTGATGGTGCATGCCTGTAATCCCAGCAGTTGGGAGGCTGAAACAGGAGGATCTCTATAAGTTTGAGATCACCCTGGGCTACATAGTGAGTTCAATATTAGCTTGAACTACAAAGCGAGACCCTGTCTTAAAAAAATGTGAAAGGAGGATTCTTGGCGATGACCAAGATGGATTTCTCACTTCTAGTATTCTGGTTTTGGAGGCTCCCAGAGAATCTTGCGGGTAAGAGGTTTAGAACCAGATTCACCCAGTTTTGGGACTATTGATGTTAAGGATACCAAGGTATAAGGTGAGCGTCCCTTCTCATCTAAGGGATTTCTCCTCACTTCTCTATTTCCTTTTACCTCTCCCCCTACATTGTCTCCCCCCAGGACATCCTTGTGTGATCATCCTCAACAGGGACATGGCACAAAAGAAGATGGAAGTGGACTTGGAGCTGCTGCCGAATTCCACCACCACAGATGGCAACACCTCCAGAGAAGATCCAGCAGCATCCCTCTGACCAGTGGATCTGAGTGAGCAGAGATGAGATACAGGAGGAGGGTTGGGCTGGGGGAAGGTATTCTGGTGGTATTTCTGTCCTTTTATTTATCGAGATTTTGCAGGTGTTGCCCATGTTCCTGGCATGCAGAGATCCTACCCTCAGCCTGGTGGAGACGGGAAGTGGGACAAGCTGGTTTGATGGAGAACATACATTCATTCCACCCCAGGCTGACACACGCCTGATCCTGCACGTCTGTGAACAGTCCATCTGGACCCAAAAGCAGCAAAACCAATTGGTGTGGAGCGCAATTTCTTTCTAATTTCACTCCAGCTCTTACCCACTCCTTTGAAGAAAATGAGCATGCCCTGCACTCTGCCTTCAGATCTTCTGCCATGAGCAATTTTGCACACTTGAGATGGAAATGTTTGTCAGTCAAATAGACTTGGGCCTTTTTTATATATATTTCTTTTTGCACACAAAGTTTAGGTACCACAGAAACTTGATTTCCTAAATTATGTGTTCTCAATGGGTAATAGTTTTCCTTTAGGAGCAAGAAAATTGGTTCTTGGTGACTTTTGAAAAAAGCTTACTCTTACAATGTATAAAAGCACATATATGCATATGGCACCTAAATAGTGCACCTTGCCATTAAGATTTGGCAAGTGGAAAGTAATTAGGGGGACAATTGTGTAAAAAAGGCTCTGTAGAAGTCAGATAATAGAAAAAACTTAGAAGTTCTGCAGTAAATGATAGTTATTTCTCACACTTATCTGAAAGTCTGGCATTACTAAAGCTCATTATTTCTCAAAGTTTAAAATGAAATTCTGGGGCTTGGGGTGTGGTTTAGGGTTAGAACACTTGCTTAACATGTGAGGTCATAGGCTTGCTCCTCATTGCTACACACAACACGAAAAAGATTTTAGAGCTTACATCTAAGTATCATAAGGTTTGTAGATATTATAAGAAGCCTGAAAAATGCATTCACTACGTTATTTACTTTGCTTCTCACTTGTCGCATCATATCAATTGATAGTTGTAATGTACATATAACATACTGTTAGAAAGAGGCTCAGAGATCAAATCAATCCTCCTTGTTTAATGTGTGAAGAAACTGAGCCCCTGCCCCATCTACAAAATGACATGACAGATTTACTTACTAAGAACCAGTGCCTCCCATTTCCTAAAAACAAGTGTTCTGTCCACTACTGATCAATATCTAAGTTGATTAAACAAATGTAGCTTTCAAGGCATTTGAGGCAAGGGAGAATATATTGTCACAAAATGTAAAAGAAACTAAGACTGACCAAAAAAGAACACATTAACTTTTTGAAATAGGTAGATGGAAAAATAAAGGTAACTTGTATGTTGTATGGAGAATAGTCACATTTTGTAAACTCAGAATTTTGCTCTACTCTTGCTCTGGGGTTAAAGAATTGTAATGAGAAACACACTTTAAGTAGAAGAGAGAAATAAGGAGAATGTTGGAAGTTTTATTCCTTTTGAGGTGGGGGTGTCTGGGGATCATTGAACTCCAGAGCCTTAGCACATGTTAGGAAAGTGCTCTCTGCCAGAGCTAAAACCAAGCTGGTGGATGTTGGTTTTACTGGAAGGCTTTCTGGTAAGAAACAGGCTACAGATATATAATGGAGGTTATATGCTTTTGGAAACACATGGATCCTGTGTAATCTGTTAAGCAGGCCAGAAAAGGAATGCTCTAGGCCTATTTCTCTGATTCCCAAAGTCCTGGAAGCAAAGAGAGAACTCAGTTATCCCTTCATACATTCCTTTGTTGTATAATAGATTTGAAATTTAAAAAAATCATAGTGTACAGAGTCGCATTTGATAATTTAAAATCCTGATGCACTAAACTCATTTGTACAGATAGGGGATAGCATATTTAAGTGGTAGCTAAATACATAGAAACTGTGATGTAGACCAACTCCAGGGAACCTGGTCTACAAAAGAGAAGTAACATAGGAATTGTGTATATAGTGTGCCTGAGATCAGAAAACTTGCGCAACTGATCTGAGGACATATTTTGTGCTGTTGTAGCAAGCTTAGGGTGTTCAGAGAAAGTATTGAGAAGCAAAAAAAAAAAAGTATAGGGTTAGATTATACTGAACCTTAGGGGCATTCATTTTCATCTCAAGTTTTTACAGTTGCTTGTGTGCGCTCATTTTTTTCACATTCCCTTACTCGAGCCTCTAGTACTTAGTGTCTTGCCACTTTCTAAAATTATACCTGGTATGAAAGTCTCCTATCTGTAACTTGAAAATATTGTTGCACCTCTTTCAAGTGATTTTCTGTTTTTCCTTGATATTTCAATAAAAATGTCAATGTCAAACGTTTTGAACCTCTTGCTTTTTAATAGTTGGCTGGCTTTCATTACTAGTGTCAATAACTATTTAAAGGTAGTAGGTTTTTTTGCCTCTTTATGTGACCTTTATTAATTTAATATGGAGAATAAATACTTCTAAGCTTAAATGGGTGGTAGAGTAAGATAAGTGCTTAGGGAGGTAAAGAAATTACTAGAGGAATTCAAAGAAAAGTAAGAAATTGAAGCAGGATTAGTGAAGGTCAAGGAAAATGTTCAAGGAGAAAATGAAATTTGAGATGGACCTTGATGGATCCATAGAATACACACTGGAAAAGAGGAGACAGATGGCTGGGACATCATTTTGAGTACATAGAATTGGCTTAGAGGTAGAAAAGCATGTGTGTATTCTAGAGAGCTGGACATCAACTTTACTTACAGCAGGGGCTACGAAATGTTTATCTGCTGACCAGTACTAATCCCAAGTGAAGTTATTTTTTTTCTTTAACCAATCCAAGTTTTAAAAATTTAACTGCAGCATACTTAAATATATAGTCACTCATCGTCTTTTTCCTGAACAGGACTATACTATACTCAGATTGTTAGTCCCTTACATTTTTAGTATCACATTATCCTTCCATAAATGAAAATTTCCCATTGGTCACTGATGTGATTCCTTACAAATTAATTACTATTAGTACATGTGTAATGGTACATGTTTATGAAGTGCAGTGTGATAATTTGATACATGTATGCCATATATAATGATAAAATGAGTGTGTTTAGCATTTCCATCTCCTGAAACAATTTTTTTAGGTGTTTGAAGAAAGGCTCTCACCATGGAGTATGGCATAGCCTTGACCTTGCTACATAGCCTAAACTATCCTCTGACTGGTGCGCCTCCTGCTTCTGCCTCTTAAGATTATAGGCATGTGCCTGCACCATGCCTGGTTCTCCTTAAACATTTTGTAAAAATTTAGATTAGCACAGAACAATTGCACCAATTTACGAAGCCCAGTGTGATATTTCGACAGATGCACAAAGTGTGTATTGATCAAATAATGGTAACTTGCATTTCTATCTTCTTATTTGTATCTGGAGCCTTCCAGCTCTTCTGGTGGTTCACAAAATATATAAACATTTATTTTGAACTCTGGTTACTCCACTGTGCTGTACTTGGTAAAAAAGAAAAAAGAGATGGGGTAACTACGTTCGTGCCTAGATTTTGTTTCACAATTTTACTCATCCCTGAAATTCAAAAGTGTGGAGGCAAAGTTGTAAAAGCATAAAATGTCATAGTAAAGAATTGAAATTGGTAGACAGTGAAGAGAATGCCTGGAAGTTGTGAGCGGGGGAGTGAACTGTTCTTCAGGAAGGTGACCCTGGTAGTCTGTTGGATAGCCTGGAACAGGAGCAAATGGAGGGGAGCAGGCCAAAGAGACTGTATTTGGCAGTCTGTGGAAAAGGAAAAGAGACATTGACTTGGTTTTTGGCAAGGACCCTGAAAAGAATAAAATGAATATAAGACAGAGTACAGAGGTAGAACCTAAAAGATTGTTGCCAAGCTGGATAAAAGTAGCCAAAAAGAAAGTGTTAAAAATGATTCCTTAATCTCATTGGAAAAACCTGGATCAAGGATCCATGGAGCCATCTGTATTCTCTTTGTGTTTTCTTCTGAGTATTAAAATGTTTCAAAACAAAAAAAATGATAATAAAAAATGAACATTAAGAGGAAAAGGTGACTTCTTGAGGGTTACAAAACACAAACAGAATTGAGGATAGGCTTAGTTTCAGTCAATTCTTGCATGTGAAAATGTAGCCTAGTGTTGCAGAAACGTGCAAAGTTTCAAAAGAAACTAGAAATACAAAGTCTGGGTTTCTACATGAAAACTCTGTATGCACAATGAGTTTAAAAACTTTTTCCAGTGCTGAGGATTGAACTCAGAGCCGCTGACATATTACACGAGCATTGTAACACTGAGCTACAGCCCAACACTTTTTATTTTATTTTGAGACAGGGTCTCACTAAGTTGACCAGGCTGGTCTCAAACTTTTGATTGTCCTGCCTCATCCTCCTGAGGAGCTAAGATTATGGGTGTATGGCACTATGCTTAGGTTCAAAAGCATTTTGAACACCATGTAGGTAAAACAAATTATGTTTGTGAAAGACCTCTGTTCTGTTGACCCCCTGCTGTTGGTTATCACACTTGTTGATGGAAAAATTTTGGAATTGAGGGGAATTTGTGTTTTCATGTTGTTTTTTCAATCAGAAATGCAAATCAGAGGTTTATGATGTATTTCCAAGCTCATATTAAATGTATTTACAAGCTCACAGTAATTTTTTTTTGGTAAAGTGCTGGCAATGTTTTATTTTTTTTAACATGGGTATTTTTGAAGATGATCTGCTTTGTGATAACTCACTGAACTGTGCATTTTTAAAAGGTAACTTAAAGGATGGCTTCAGATTTATAGAAAAGCTGTAAAGATAGGAAAAGAGGTCTCATGCTTCACTATTCTTCGTATACTCAGCAACATTATTAGAAGTAAGAATTGCTTACCTTGCATGGAAACTTATTTAGGCTTCTCTCTATCTGTGTTTCTTGCTCTTTCTTACTTTAGCTGTCTCTCTCTTTGTCTCTGTCTGTCTGCCTGTCTCTCTATGTGTTGTGATTTGTACATCAGCTTAGCTTTCCCCTCTGAGAAGGAACTTACATTTATGGCATTTCCATTAAACATTATAAATCTTATTTTTTTGAGAAATTTGAAATGGATTTTATATAATAAGTGTTACTTTTTCTTCTTGTGATAATTCACAGGTGTCCTAAGCTCATGTTAAGAATTAGAAAAAACAGTGCAATGTTTATGAACTAACATGCACTGGTAAAAAAAAGCTTAAACCAGCAACCTCCCTATCCAAGATGTGTGCGTATTGGTCTTAAGCAGTTGTTTTCAAATTTGAGTGTGCATAGCAAGGGCTTGTTAAAACTCAGCCAAGTCTCAGCCCCACAGTTTATGATTAAATAGGTCTGGAGTGCAGCCTGAGAACTGTGTTTCTAAAAAGTTCTTACTTTGAGAAACACTGCTTTAAACATTACTGAAGGAAAAATAAACACATGACAGTTTTGTTTCAGCTGAGATAGAATTAACTTTTAAATTCCACCTGGAAGATGGTGTGGTGGCAAATGAATGTAATCCCATCACTCAGGAGGCTGAAGCAGAAGGGTTGCCAGGAATTCTGGGCCAATCTGGGCTACATAGTGAGCTCAAGTCCAGTCTGAACTACACAGAAAGACCTCTCTCTCAAAAAACAAAAATAAAAGCAAAATTTTAAAAATTCCATGTGTGAGATTTGCTTTTATGTATATGGCCATCTAGCTAATTTTTAAAACCACTAAATCTGAGAAAAAAGTTTGCAGCTCTCCTAAAAGTAGTTTTCAGACTTTTAGTTTGACTCTTTTTTTTACATTTTTTTTTTATTTAAAGAGAAACAAAAGCATGTAAAGGGTAGAGGTAATACAGAATTCCAAAAAAAAAATAAATAAACAATAGGAAATCACTAGTTAATAAATTACATATTGTCCTCTTAGAAACAGTTGCTCAAGTTACAAAATTAAAGCATACAAAGTAGATAGTGAAACAGTAAGAGTGTAGATAGCTACGCATGCATGAATCTCTGCATGTATTTATATACTTTCTGTATTAGAGGGAAAAACAAAACTTAGCAAGACAAAACAAAACCAATTCCTATAAAAACATGAAACCAAAAAGTTGTATAAAACCACAGTACAAGGTGATCTACAATGATTACTGTGTTGTTTATTATCGTCAATAGAATGTCTATATCATCAGGCATAATTGAATATGGCAGTATAGCAGTAAATAACAATATTAGTAAAAATAAAATATTGTAGACAGTATAAAACTTCAAAGGCAGGTAATAATCAAACCATAGTGGATATTCTAGTGGATCTTGTCATCTTAAGTGCAGTTGCCTATACTCTCAGACTTGATATTATCAATCATAAGAGCTTTGAATAAAATCTATCGATACAAAACAGCGATCCAACAAACCAGATTCGATTATAATCAGTCATGGTAAAACAGTGTAGATTTTACAGAGTTTTAGATTAAGTTAACAGGAAATTAAGGATGATGACCGTACTATATCCTGTTATTTTCGGGATTACTGTCTGTGCACTCAAATCTAGTACAGGTAGAATGACTGGAACAGAATATAATGCATCTCAGCAGAGTAGTGTGAGTAATGTGGGTTTTAAATCCTGGTGCACTATTTACAATATAGCATATCAAGGCCACCTATGTTAGAGTTTCTAGTTACCCTTCTCTGCCTCATTTCTGCTATGCTATTTTTCTGCCTATGTTTGTCTAGTTTTCTCCTTCATTCTACTGCCTGCCCCACTCATTGAGGCTTTTCTGCCACTGTTCCTAAAATCCCAGCATTTTTTTCTCTTTCTCTAGAATGTCCTTCAGTATTCTCTGTAGGGTTGCATTGGTGGTCACAAACTCCCCCAGTTCCTCTTTGTCATGGAAGCATCTTGTTTTTCCATCAACTTCTAGTGACAGTTTTGCAGGGTACATCAATCTGGGCTGGAGGTTATTCTCTTTCAGGGCTTTTAACACTTCACCCCAACCTCTTCTTGATCAGATGGTCTGTGTTGAGAAGACAGCAGTGATTCTGATGGGCTTACCTTTATAGGTAATCTTTTTCTTTTCTCTGACGGCTTTTAATATTCTGTTTTTATATTGAATTTCTGGTATCTTGATTATTATATGTCTGAGTGTAGATCTGTTTTGGTTGTAGGTGGCTGGAGTTTTGTATGCCTCACACAATCGAATGTCATTTTCTTTTCCCTTGATTGGGAAGTTTTCCTTAATTATTTCCATGAATAGCCTTTGTAATTCACCTCTCTGTATTCCTGCTTCTTCGTTCATGTTTCTTATTCTTAAATTGTAGATTCTCTTGTCAACTTCTAGCCTTTGTATTGTTACTGCCTGTTTCCTTGTTATTTTTAAGAAATCTTTCCTTTCATGATCACACAATGCAAACTTGTCTTCAAGTTTTGATAGTCTATCCTTAGTTTCTTTTAAGCAGTTTTGCCAGTTTTCAATGGAGTTTTTAATTTCCTGGTAATCTCTTTGAATCTGCTTCATGTATTCTATATTTTCTTTATATTCTTTATTGAATGTTTGTCTCCTTTTTTTGTGTTCCTCCCTTCTTCCAGTTGTATCTTCCTGAGAGATGCTTCCTGAGAGCATTACTTTTATTCCTCTACTCATATCCTGCTTTACCTGATTTAATATTTCAGTTTTGAGCTCATCTACAAGGTCCTGAAGATATCTCTTAATGTCCATTGAAGCCATGTCTGATATTGTGTGTTTGCTGCCCTCAGTCTCCCTTATTTTTCCCTCTCCTGGATCAGTGCTCTCAGGGTTCTGGGCTGGGGTCCTCCTCCTGCCTCTCTCTCCTGTCGTGGCCCTGGCTTCCTCCACACGGGGTACAGTGCACGTCCCAGCCCCCTTCCCTTTTGGCCACATTTCCTCTGAAGCACGCTGGTGAGGGAACTCTACCCTCTCCTGCCTGCTCTTGTCACTGAGGTGTAAGCAGCTGCCCCTCCCCCTGGGCCAGACAAACTTTAGGTGCCTTCACCCGTGAGTGCATGCTAGGTGCAGGGAATCGATTTGGGTTGGCTCATTGGGTCCCAGCCAGGGGCACGGCCCAGTCCAAGCAAATCCCATGAATCTGCTCTGGGGAGGGAGGAAACAACTGAAGTCACTGTTGCTCCCAGTTCAGGCTCCTCCTGCCCGACTCCATCATGTCGCCCATTTGGTCGTGCCCTTCCCATGGGGGGCGGTCTCATTCCCAGCACTGACCGTGGATTAATGAATGTCCCTTCACCGGCTCTGTTCTCCGTTGGGCTCACTAATTCCTGACTTCAGTGCTGCTCTGCATCTTGTGAGAGGCGGTGGGGATGAGTTTGGGCGGCTCTGCCGGCCTGCACGGATTCAGGCTGGCGCAGACTTGGTGGTTCACCATGAAAACGCTGTGTCCCATGATCTTTAGCTGTTTCAGTTGTAGTCCCAAAGTATTTGACAAGCTTTTCTACGTTTTAATTTCTTCCTGTGTCAAGAGGATCCATCTCCCTCTGTCTGGGTCTCTCCGGAGTGTTTTATTCTTGCACAGAGTTGTTTCTCCTGGGAGGCTTTGGATTTTGTTGCTCACTGATTGGCCATCTTGTCTTTCTCCTCTTAGTTTGACTCTTATCTCACATTTATTTTGAATTGTATACAGAATTTGCTAGTCATAGTGTTATAAGCAATCTCTATAACTCTTTTATGCTAATTCAGCATAGGAAATTACTTATAGATCATTAAGCTACAGTGAATGAATGATTCATTTTAGGAATTTTATTGAAGTAAAATTCACAATTAACTATTTTCATGTGTACAATTCAGTGTCATTCAGTTGATTCATAATGTTCAATCTCTTTAGTTTTAATAATTCTACATCCTACTTTTGTTCCTGATCTTGATGGATATCTTTCAACTATATTGATCTCTTAAATTGTTGTATTTCTTTTCTAATTTTAATTTTTTTCTTTGCATATATTTGTCATACATATTGATCACATTCATCACAGGGAATTTGTACCTGTACATGATATATCATGATTCCTTTTTGTCCCCATTCCTCTCCCCTCCCTGGAGCATCTTTTCCCTTCCTTACTTATAAAGCTTGTTTCCACTTTATCCTTCTCTCTTTTCTTTTCCCTCTCTCTTTTCTTTTGAACATTTCTTCCTATTTCACAATATCTTTTATACATTTTGGTTCTTATTTGTATCCTTTTTTATGGCTGAGTAGTATCCTATTTCATGTAAATACCACATTTTCTTTATCCATCTGATGATGGGTATATGGGCTGTTCCCCATATTTAGCTATTAGAAATTGTGCTTCTATAAACATAAGTACACATATGTAACTGTGATATGATGCTTTTAGGTCTTTTGGGAAGATACTTAGGAGGGGAACAGCTTGGTAAAATGGAATCACTAAGTTTTTTTTTTTTCCCCAGGATAACTTGAACTTATTTCCCATTAGCCAAATTTCTGGCATTATAGATGTGTGTAATCCTGCTTTTTTTCAAATATATTATATTTCAAGGAGAAAAAGAAGAAAAAACTAAAAATTTCAAAATATGTCAACAAAGGCAACAGTGGTACAAACATTGTACTGTCATCCCCAAATCATTCACCCAGAGCACAAGACATCTACTTTTAGTTGTTTGAACAATATCAGCACAAATCTTTTTCTTCAGTGAACTCAGAGAAATCAGTAGTATAACTATCTTGACTATTTTTCTTATATACATTTGCATACATATATACATATGTTGTTTCTTTCTGCTTTTCAGATTACTGAGACAATACAATGTTTACACGTGTGTCTTTTTTAAAAAATTTTTTATTTAAAGAGAAAAAAACAGGAAAAAGGTAGAAATATTACAGAATTTCAAGAAAAGAAGACAAACAGTAAGAATTCACTAGTTGATAAATTACCTATTGTTCTTTTAGAAATAGTTATTCAAGTTACAGAATTAAAGCACTCAAAGTGGACACTAAAGCAGTGAGAGTGCAAACAGATCTGTTCAACAATCCAACAAGAACCTAGAAATATGGTCGTCAATCCCACACACCTAAACATACATGCAGCTATATCTTTTATAGCGCTTCCTATTTCCTCTTTTTTTTTACAATAGCAATTATACATTTTTAGAATTTTATTTAAAGAGAAGGAAAAAAAGCAAAACAGAAAACAACTACATCCAGGACGACAGTATGTAATTTATAAATTACTGATTTCTTAGTTGGGCGTTTTGTCATTCTGCTTTTTCTTTCTTTCTTTTAGGATTCTGTATTGTTACACGTGTGTCTTTTTTCACTAATGTGTATGGTCTACAGTTGCATTCATTTACCTAAAAAGCTTACTAGTTTATCCATCTTTACAGCTGAACAGTATTCCATTGTATAAAAATACCACATCTTTTTAATCCATTCCTCAGTCGATGCACATTTAGGTTGCTTCCAAGATCTGTTTATTATAGATTGTGGTGCTATAGACATGGGTGTACATATATCACTGAGATATGATTTTAATTCTTTGTTAAAGATATCCAAAAGGGGGTAGTTGGGTGGAATGGGACCTCTAATTCTAGTTTTTTGAGGAATCTCCACACTGATTTCCATAGTGGTTGCAGCAGTCCACATTACTAACAGTGGAGGTTTTGTTTTTTCCTGACAGCCACTCGAGCATTTGTTATTGGTTGATTTCTTGATAATAGTCATTCTTCTTGGGGTGAGATGGAATCCGAATGTTCTAATTTGCATTTCTCAAATGACCAGTGATGTTGAGCATTTTTTCATATATTTATTTGGCATTTCTACTTCATCTGAGAAGGTCTATTCATTCCAAATCACATTCTTGGATTGGGTCTTTAAATTTGGAAGGTCTGATCTTTCTCTGAGTAGCTGGTAAACATTTTTTTTTCAGCTCTGTGGATTGTGTCTTCATTCTGTTGATGGTTTCATTTGCTGTGCAGAAGTTTTTTTTTTTTTTAATTTGATGTGATCCCAGTTTTTTACTCTCTAATATTTGTGTGACTGGGATTTTGTTTGTAAAGTCTTTATCTACACCTATATCTTCAATAGTTTTACCTATTCTATCATCCATCAGATTTAGTGTTTCTGTTTTAATATTTAGATCTTTGACCCATTTTAATTTTAATTTAGTGCATGGTGGTAAATATGGGTTTAGGATCAATTTTCCACATATGAGAGCCAATTTTTCCTGCACCATTAATTAAAGAGGAAATCTTTCTTCCAATGAAAGCTTTTGGCACCTTTGTCAAAGATAAGGTACCTGTGTGTGCTTGGAGTTTTTTTTTTTTGCATCTTCCAAATAGTTCTATTCATCCTGAGGGTTGTTTGGGTTTTTTTTTTTGCCAGTTCCATGTTGTTTTTGTCACAGTAGCTTTGTAGTATACCTTGAAATCTTGGCTTGTGTTGCCCCCTGCCTTGCCCTTGTTGCCCAGAATTGCTTTAGCTATTCTAGGTCTCTTTTGGTTCTATGTTAATTTTAGGATTATTGGGTCTGGGGTTTAGCTTAGATGTCTAAGGCATCACCCTGGTAAGCATGAGGTTGTGAGTTTGATCCCAGGTACAAAAAAAAATTAGGATTGTTTTCTCTAATTCTATGAGGTATGCTATTGGTATTTTTATTATAGTCACATTAAATGTATATAACAAGTTTTGGAAGTATGGACATTTTTACTATATTGGTTCTGCCTATTCAACAACAGGGGATATCTTTCTATTTTCTGATATCTTTTTGGGCTCCCTTTTCAGAGTACTATACTTTTCAATGTAAAGATTATTTGCTCCCTTTATTAGATTGATTTCTAAGTTTCATTTTTCTTGATACTATTGTGAGAGGGGTTTTCCACTAATTTCTCTCTCAATGAATTTGTCATTCATGTACAGAAGTGTTATTGATTTTTGAGTATTGAGTTTGTATCCTTCTATGCTACCAAATTTGGTTATTAAGTCAAGGAATCTTTTGGTGGAGTTTTTGGGATCTTCTGTGTAGAGTTCACATCATCAAGAAAAAACGATAATTTAACTTCCTTCCCTATCCTTATTCCTTCTATTTTTTCTCTTGTTTAGTTTTTCTAATGTTTCTAGAACTATATCAAACAGGAGTGGTGATAGTAGGTAACCTTATCTTGTTCCTGATTTTAGAGTGAAAGTTTTCAGGTTTTACTATTTACTATCATGTTGGTTATTTGTTTGTCATAGATTACTTTTATCAGATTGAGCTGAAGACCTTCTATTCTGCCAGGCATAGTGGTTTACAATGGTAGTCCCAGAACTAGGGCAACTGAGCCAAGAATATCGCCTTGAATTTGAGGCCAATTTGGGGTATATAGTGAGTTCAAAGCCAACCTGAACTACATAGCAAGTCTGCCTCAAAAAAACAAAAACAAAAGCAAAAAAAACCCACTTTCTGTTCCAAATTTCTGTAGGGTTTTAATCATAAATGGTTATTGTATTCATCAAATGGTTTTTCTGCATGTATTGAGGTGATCATGTGGTTTTTGTCCTTGGTTCTGTTAATGTGGTGTACTATATTTATGGATCTATATTTGTTTGCTTTAGGAGGTTTAATTATCTTACAGTTTGTAGAGGTTTTAGTTCATAGCTGGCTGGCTCCAAGGCAGGGTGGCATGGCAGAGGGGCATCGAAGAGCAGGCAGGCAGGCAGGCAGGCAGGCAGAAGGTGGCAAACAGCAAGCAACAAATGACAAGCAAGATATCTGTTCATTTTTGATACAGGATCTCAAAAATACAGGATGGATTTAAACTCATGTATATAACCCAGTTTGGACTTGAGCTCAGAGATCTTCCTGCCTCAACCTCCCGAGTGCTGGTATTGTAAGCATGCACCAACACACCTGGCTAGTTTACATTTGTTGAAGCACTCCTGAAATGAGTCCTTCTTGGTCGTGGTGTATGTTTTTGATGACTTGGTGTATTCTATGTGCCAGTATTTTATTGAGGATTATTGCATCTCTCATTAAGGAGATTGGCCTATAGTTCTCTTTTTTGGTTGGATCCTTTCTGATTTTGGTGTCAGTGTAATGCATGCTTCCAGGAATGATTTTGAGGGTATTGCTTCCCTTTCAAATTTCATTAAAGATTTTGAGGAGCGTTGGCATTACATCTTCTCTAAAGTTCTCATAGAATTCCACAGTGGAAATCTATGAGCTCTGTCAGGACCCAGACTTTTCTTTGTTGGTAGTTTCTTTTATTATTTCTTAGATTTCTTTGACTGATATTGAGTTATTTAGAATTTTTATATCTTCTTGATTCACATTTGGTAATACATATGTATCTAGGAATTTTTCCATTTCTTCTGAATTTTCTATATTATTAGGGGACAGGTTCTCACAGTAGATATTGTTCTGGATTTCTGCAGTATCCATCGTGATTTTGCCCTTTTCATTTCTTTTAAAAATTATTGGTACATTTTAGATATACAATAACCTTCATCATAGGAAAGTTGTGCCTGTGCATGATATATCACATTCTTTATTTTTTTCTCATTTCCTAATCACATAGATTTGGATCTTTTCTTTCCCTTTTTTGGATAAGATTAAGGGCCTATTTCTTTTTATCTTTCAAGGAATCAACTCTCCAATTCATTGGTTCTTTGTATTTTTTTTCTTAGTCTCAATTCCATGAATTTCTGCTCTGATCCTCATAATTTACTTCCTCATATGAGACTTGGGATTAACTTGTTCTTTTTCTAGAAACTGGAGGTTCAACATTAGGTTATTTGAGCTCGCTTTTATATGGGAACTCACTGCTATCAATTTCCTTCATAGGCCTGCTTTAATTGCATTCCATAAGTTCCAGTATGTAGTATTAGTGTTATAATTGAATTGTAGAAACTGTCTAAATTCTTCTTTAATTTCATCTGTGACCCATTATTTGTCCAGGAGAGTGTAAGTTAATATCCATGTGTTTTGGAAGTTTTTTTTGCCATTGATTTCCAATTTCATTACGCTATTATCTGATAATATGCATAAGATAATATACATAGGATAATGCATTGACTTAAGCATGTTCTATGAGCTAGGGTGTGGTCTATTTTGAAGGATATCCTGCATGATGTTAAGAAGAATGTGTATTTAGGTATTTTGGTGTAGAACACTTTGTAGATATTTACTAAGTCTGTTTGTTCGAAGGTTTGGTTCAACTCTAATATTTTCTTTGTTGATTTTTTGTCTGGTTGACCTGTTTGTGACAGTGGAATATTGAGGTCTCCCATTACAACTGTATTAGTCCTTGTTGGATTTTTCATATCCATTATTGTTTGTTTTGTATAGAAGCCTATGCCAGTATTTGCTGCATATATATTTGAGATTGTTACTTCTTTCTCTTGGATTTTTCCCTTTAAAAGTATGTACTGATTTTTCTTTGTCTTTTCTTGTGTTGAAATCCATTTTGTCTGCAAATAAAATCACTACTAATCTTGGTTACTTTTCTCTCATTGCTGGGACAAAATATCTGATACCCAAAATCAGGGAACAAAGAGATTATTTAGCTCATAGTTTGTGGAGGTTTCAGTCCATAATCAGCTGGCTCCAAGTCATGGTTGTGCAGCAGAGGAACAACAGTTTATGGTGAAGGCAGCTACCAAAAGCAACAAAAGTAAAAGGGGCAAAAGGGAAGACCAAGCCTCTTTTCCTGCCCCAGTGGGGGTACAACATTCATACTGCCAATCCCAGCACTAGACAATGAATTGATCATAAACTCTAGATTCAGCTACCTTTGAAAGGCCTGCCCCACCGACTGCAAGAGGCTTTGGGCAGATATTTAGACATGAAACATAACATTCCACTCATACCCCGCCAAAAACTCATGCACATCCATTTATGCAAAAAGCATTTAGTCCATCTGCAAGAGTTGCCAAAGTCCTAACAGTCTCAGTATTTCTGAAAAGTCCATGTCCATAGTCTCCTCTGAGATTTAAGGCAAATTCTTAGCTGTGAGCCCCTGTACATATGAAAATAAATTTAAACATTTTCAACATACAGTGGCACAAGACAAACATTTCCATTCCAAAAATTAAAAATGGGAATACAAAGGAATGAGATCAAAGTAAGTCCAAAATCTAAGAGAAGAAACAATCTGTGGCAAGTTGTGGGCTAGAAAAGATTTGTACCGGGTGGTTGTAGCTCTAATAGTTTATCTCTTAGGACCATTCTGCTCAATCCTTGCAGCTATCCTTAAATGGTCCATGTTCCTGGCTCTTCCAGTCTTCTGGGTTTTCCACTGCACCTTTTGCTTTCTCCTTTACAGCTTCACACATTGCGTCCTCAGGGGCACACTTCCTGGCCTCCCCAGACCTTTTCCTAAAATCTGGATGGAAGTGTTTTTAACCTCAGAACTCTTGCATTCTACATTTCTAAAACTAGCACCATGTAGATGATGCCAAGGTCTGATGTTAGCTGGAGAAGTAGTCAGTGTTCTTCTCTCTCTTGGTTGTAAGGTTCAAGTGCCTGGATCACTGGGTACTCTGAACCTCATTCTGAGGAACAAATTCTCTGTGCCATCACCATTTTGGAACCTAGTGCAGCCAGTGTTGCCATTCTGGAACATGGTACTTTGTGGATTTCTCCTCAAAGCAGTTTTGAGGCCTGCAAGTGCTGATGACTTTTGCTTCTTGTGATGCCCTCAGGCAATCTTTTATAGCCTCCTGTTCCTTCTCAGTAAATCAAGATCTCCTGAGCTTTTTCTTTTAAACATGCAGCTTTACTGGAGCTTTTTTCCTGGACCAACTCACAATACTTTAAATCATCCTGCTGGGCTCTTTACTCTTGATTTGCAACATAAATCTGGTTAAAAACCCCCATAATAGCCATGCCACCATTTTAATATTCAACTGCCTTGAAATGTCTTCTGCAAGATTAATTATTCCACAAATTACTTAATCTTAGTCTCAGGCAAAATCTCTGGACATGAGCAAAATGCAGACAAACTTTTTGCCAAACCATAATACACATTGTTTTGGATCCAACAGCCAATGCAATCCTTCTACCCAGCAGAAACCTCCCAAACCTGGTCTTTACAGGAAGAATTTCCATCAGCCTTCTGGTCTTGTGAAATCTGACCAGAATCTCCCATACAGAGCTGCCTAAGGCATTCCAGCTCTACTCTTTCAGGCAACATCTCTGAACCTCCAAACTCTTCCCACAATATATTCCCAAAGGCTCTTGAACCACATGGTCAGGTATAGTCACAGCAATGACTTCTTTCTTAGTACCAAATTCTGTCTTGATTGCTTTTCTTACATTGCTGAGACAAAATACCTGACACCTAAAATTAAGGAAGGAATGGTTTATTAACTCACAATTTGTGGATTTCAGTTCATAATCAGCTGATTCCAAAGCAGAGTGGCATGGTAGAGAATCAACCATTCATGACAGCAGAAGACGGCAAAAGTAACAAGAGCAAAAAAGGGCAAAAGAAAGGAGTAAGCCCCTTTCCCTCTCATATCATGCAGGCTACCCACCCCAGGGCAGGTGCAGCACTTACATTGACAACCCCAGCACTAGACAATGAATGAATCACAAAATCTAGATTCAGCCACCTTTGGAAGGTCCACCCCCTATGACTCCATGAGGATTTGGAGGGACATCCAGACACAAACCATAGCACTACGCCTGATTTTTTTCTAGATCCCTGCCACAGGGAATATTGTTTTCCCTTGTTTGGCTTTCAGTCTACGAATTTCTTTTTTAGTTAAATTTGTTTCATATATGCAATATATTGTTGTTTTATAATTAATATTATTGGTATATTTTAGATATACACAATTGCATTTATCATAGGTAATTTGTATCTGTATATAATATATATTGATTTCTTTTTCTCTAATACCTTCCCCTTCTTTCAACCCCACTTCTCCTCCTTATTTACAAAAGATTTGCTTCCATCTTTCCTTCTTTTCTATTTTGACCTTTTCCATTCCTTTCTTTCTACTTCCCCTCTCTTTTTCTTTGTCCCTCCCCTTGCCTTGTTTCCCTTCCTACTTAAACATTTTCTTCCTATTTCACAATATGGGTTATACATTTTGGTCCTTATTTACCCTTTTGGTTTCTCATGCAGAGACAAAGTGCAACATTTAAACATGTGTGTCCAATTTATTTCATTTATGATTATGGTCTTAGGGTGCATCCATTTACCTAGAAATGTCTCAAGTTTATCCTTCTTTGTGGCAGAGTAGTGCTACATTGTATAAAAAAAACTACCTGTTCTTTATCCATTCATCCATTGATGGATAATGGGCTGTTTCCTCTAGCATATTGTTGGATCTTGTTTCTTGATCCATTATATCAATATATATCAATAGATTAGTATACTGAGATTATTCACATTGATTATTATAATTCATATGCATTGACTTATCTTTGCCATATTATTTTCCTGTTTTGGGATTGATTTTTCATGGCCCCTTGATATTTTTAAAACATCCTTCATTTAATGATAACCAACCACAACCCTGTATTCTAGAACTGATATTTTATCTTCACATTGGTTGAATCTACTGTATATACTGTCAGTAATATTTTTAATCTCTTGGATTTCTATTTGAGTCTGCTTTATGGAATGCAGTTCTTTTCTATGTTGGGCACTCAGTTTCCATGTGTTTACTAAAGTTCTCTATATTGTAATCTGTATTAAAAATCTCTGGATTCATTAACCATGTCCTTCAGTATGGTCATCATCTCTTTATCTCTGTTTGGTTTTGTCAAGAGATTTATTCATCTGTTTTGTTACTTCCACCACTACAATTTCAGAAAATTAAGCTGAGTGACTTTTGATTTCTTCCACCTCACTGCCCAGTTGATTTACCTTGGGTGAGTTGGGATTTATGGTTGCATCTTGCTTCTGTTTCTCATTTTCTATTTTTTTTCTGAACTGACCATTTTCTATTTTTTAAAATTTGTTTTCTGCACTGAGCCTTGAAAATTGTTCATGGTAGGTAACTTAATTACTAATATTGAGAACTCTTTAGGAAATGATTACTTTTCAGAGATGTTTTCCAGGTGTAGGTGGCTGTTGGTTTTTGAGTCTGTCCCAGGATCCCGCTTTTTCATTTTATTAGGGATGAAATCTTGCTGCCTGTTTGGCCTAGCACCCAGTTATTTGGTACTGGAATATAGTATTTTTTTTCCACTGGTTGATAAATTACATATTGTCCTTTTAGAAATAGTTGTTCAAGTTACAAAATTAGAGCATACAAAGTGGACATTCAAGCAGTGAGACTGCAAACAGATCTGTTCAACAATCCAACAAGAACTTAGAAGTATGGTTATCAATACACTTAAATATTCATGCAGTTATAGCTTTTATAGCACTTCCTATTTCCTCTTTTTTACTATTTTTAATAGCAATTATGCATTTTAAAAAATTTTTATTTAAAAAGAAAAAAAAGAAAAAGTATAGCAACAATATAGAATTCTAAAAGAAAAAAGAAGAAAACCTTAAGAAATCACTATTTGATAAATTACATATTGTCATCTTGGATGTAGTTGTTCAAATTACAAAATTAAAGGATACATAGTAGACATTCAAAGACTGAGACTGCAAACAGTTCTGCTCAAAGCTCTAACAAAGGTTCAGCAATATGGTCACCTATTTTACACACTCAAACATACATGCAGTTATATTCCTTAGAGCCCTTTCTTTTCCTGTTTTACAACAGCAATTGCACACTTTGGGTTTTATTACTCTTATAGTTCTTATCACTTTTTACACTAGAGACACAATGTGATATTTATAAATATGATTCTTATTTATTTCACTAATGAGGATAGTTTGAAGTTGTCTCCATTTACCTATGAAGGCCACAAGATCATCCTTTTTTATAGCTGAGTAATATTCCATTGTGTAAAAATACCACATCTTTTTCATCCACTCTGCAGTTGATAGGCATCTTGGTTGTTTCCAAGTTTTAGCTATTACAAATTGTGCTGCTATGGACATGGGTGCACATGTGTCTGTGATATGAACTTGTCAGTTCTTCTGGGAAAATACCTAGGAGGGGAATAGCTGGATTGAATGGGGCTTCCAATCCTAGTCTTCTGAGAATTCTCCATATGGATTTCCATAGTGGCTGCACCAGTCTACATGCCCACCAACAGTGGAGCAGTGTTCCTTTTTCCCCACAGCCTCACCAACATTTGTTATCAGTTGATTTCTTGATGGCAGCTATTCTTTCCAGAGTGAGGTGAAATCACAATGCTGTTTTAATTTGCATTTCTCGAATGACCAGTGATGGTGAACATTTCTTCATGCATTTATTTGCCACTTGTATATCTTTCTCTGAGAACTGTGTGTTCATCTCAGATGCCCATTTTTGGAGAGGGTCTTTGAATTTGGGGGGCTTGATGTTTTTCAATTTTTTATATGTTCTGGACATAAGTCCTTTGTCTGAGGGCTTGCTGGCTAAAATTATTTCCCACTCTGTGGGTTTTCTTTTCACTCTGTTGGTGATTTCTTTTGAAGTGTAGAAACTTTTCAATAATATGAGATCCTAGTTGTTGATTCTTTGAAGTGTTGGAATATAATATTTTATGACCCCCAGGCAATTGAGATATTGGCATATAAGGGAGATCAATCAATCAAACTATGTCATCTTGGTTAAAATAGTACAATCAGTAATAACAATAGCATTAAGCACAGACTGGAAAATGACAAACTGTGGTAACTATTAATTTACCACATTTAACCATAGGTGCAAAATTTATAGTTATGTAACATAATCTAAGACAAAGCACAGAATTATGTACAGAAAAATCCACTTGGTAAAGTGCTTTTAAACTAAGCAGAGAATTTTAAAAAGGGTAAAAAGAAAAACAATAGTGAAATAAAAGAATACAAAGTGGTCAGAAACAAGGCTGTGGGACAGTGGAAGATTATCTGATCCTCAGGAAACTGGTGAAAAAGACAGGAGGGGAAGAAAGAAGGAAAAAGCAAACATAAGAGCAAACAAAACATGATCATACTCATGGAAAAATAACAACAATAATAATCCCAAATGAACACACACAAAGAAAAAACCCCAAAAGCAATGAAAAAAAAAAGCTTCTTTTTCATTTTAAGCATGTGGTTATCTTCTTGGGTCTATGATTTTGTGTTGGTGTCCAATTCAGGACATGACTCTGCTCTTGCTGGTAGACAAAGCAGACAGTCAGAGCCCAGATCTGTGCTGGATAATCCTAGCAAGCCTATAATAGGATTAGGGCTGGTTGACAATCCTGGTGTTTTCAAAGCCACAGAAGTTCACACTGATCCTGGCCTTTGGTTACGGGATTTGGGTTTGAGATGTTTAGCTTATAACACTCTGGGTGTTTCTTGCTAACATCATCCAGTCTCTGTGGATTTTAACACTGGGAGCCTGAGATGAAGCAAACCCATATCTCCTCTGTGTCCTGGGCTCAGTTGGCCCTTCCATAAAATGTCACCTGACTAAGCATTGTCTCTGAAGGTCACTGCAGTTGCTTAGGTTGGAGTCACTGACCAGCTCTTGTAGCACACAGCATCCACTGCCCCATTTTCCTGGTGCATTTTTCCTGGAGGCCTCTGGGTCACTTGCTTCCACTGTGTCTCTGCAGATTCAAGCTTCCTTTCTCTTGCCATGAGCCAAGAGCAAGGGAGAAATTGCAGGTAGCCTCTTTCTTTTTCTGCATTTTTGTCTGTCTCTTCACTTTCTCTATGAGCTCCAATTTTGCTTTCAGATCCTTCTTGGGTCCCAGGGATCCGCTTCTCTCCTTCTTTACTTCTCTCAAGTTGTTTTCTAGTGTCGGGATTTCAAAACTTGGAGAGGTTGATTTTTTTCTGCTTATGGATCTGCCATCTTCCTGGAACACTTCTCAATTTTTTTGCTATTGACTATGTAGCTGTGGGTTTGGGGCAAATGTCCTTTGTTATGTTAAAGAGTATTTCCTTTCTACTCCTATTCACTGAGTATTTTTTATTATCACAAAAGGACATTAGATTACTGCAAGAGCTTTTAAATATTTATGGGATGATCATGTATTTCCCCTTTTGTTCTATAATATAATGTATTGCATTGATTTTCTCATGTTGAACCACTCTAGAATTCCTGGGATACATTTTTTGCATCTATATTCATAAGGGGCATTGGTCTGCAGTTTTCTTTTCTGTGACATTTTTGCTGGCTTTAGCATTTTGGTAATGCTGCCTTTATACAATGTATTAGGAAGTGCTTCCTCCACATTTACATTTTTTTTTGCAGTGGAGTGAATTGAATGTAGGGACTCATGCATGGTAAACTCATGGTAGCACTGAGATACATCCTTAATCCCTCCTCTTCTATTTTTGGAGTAGTTTGAGAAGTATTGCAGTTGACTTTTCTTTTAAATGGTATATTTCACCAATGAAGCCATCTAGTCCTAGGCATGTTTTTTTTGATTGGGAAACTTTGACTACACGTTTTCTCTGTTGTGATAGTTTTGAATAAGCTCTGTAATTTATATATTTCTAGGAACTTGTCCATTTCACATAGATTATCTAACTTCTTGTCATAATTATTCATAATTTCTCTAATGGTATGAATTTCTGTATGAATCTATAGAATACATTATATTGAAACATTATAGCTTGGAACCAATTTTAAGATATTATAACCTTTTTTGTCTTTTTGAGACAGGGTTTTACCATGCAGTGTAGGCTGGCCTTGAACTCACTTTGCAGCCCTGGTTGCCTTCAACTGACAGCAATCTTCTTGCCTTAGCCTCCTGAGTGCTGGGATTACAGGCATGTTGCATCACGCACGGCATAACTCCTAATCTTAAAAGTGCACATTTCTTCTTCATAGAATGATATTCAACATTATTCTCACAAGTGCATTAAAGTTATGGTAAGAAAAATTAGAATTATTCATTTAAAAATGTCTACTCACTTACATATTAATTCAATAATATTTCTTGAGCAACTACTTATTTATTAAAGCCCCTCATGCCTATCCCAACTTTCTACTCAGCCAAGTCAACAATGTTTCAGACCTAGTATGTATTAGGACATGATCTAGTTACCAAGAAGTACTAACCTAGTTTTGGGAGGTTAGAAAGGAAATTACATCTTAGTGGAGATATTACTTGAATAGGAATCAGCTAGTTTGGGATACTGTTGGCAAGACAGACAATATTTTCAATAGAAAACACCATGTTTAAAGGGCTTGAAATGAAAAAGAATGTAGCACATAGAAAGTAGAATGTGGTTGGACTTGAAAGAAGAGACAAAGTAATGAGAAGTATGGCTGCAGCAGTAGACTCATACAAAGTCTTGTATGGCCTTCAAGTCATGCTAAAGATTTTTCACTTTCTCTTGTAGTCAATAAGAAGCACTTGAAGAATTCTAAGTCAGTGGTTGGGATGAACAAATTTGCATTTTTAAAAGATTGCCTTAGTTGCAGAATGGAAAATAGACCAGAAGAGCGTAAATGTGGATGCAAAAAATTGGATAGGAGGCTCCTGCAATAAACCTGACAAAAAGCTGATTGTAACCTGCACTAGTGTGGTGGTAGTGGGAAGGGAGAAAAATGGTTGTTACGTGAAATATTTCAAACATAGACTCGGTGATAGCTTCATTGGAGAGTGGGAAACAATGGAGTCAGAGATGACTCCTAGATCTCTGGTTTATTCAACTGATGAGAGGGTTATAGTACAGAACAAGAAGGCAACATTGCATGGTGATGGGCTCCTATAATCTCAGTACTTGTGAATGCGAGATCAGCTTGGGATACATTCAAAGGAAAGCAATAGTGAAAGTAGAGGAGATTTAGAACAGTTTAGCTTTGGAACTGATATATTTGAAGTTTTTTGGGACTTCTAAGTGGAAATGTTGGATATACAAGTTTGAAGCTAATAGTAAAATTTGGGCTAGGGGTACACATTTAATAACCATCTGTAGATCATTATTTAAAGCTATGGTGTGTTAGGGTAGCTTTTGTTGCAGTGACAAAACACCTGAGAATATCAGTTTAAGGTGGTGTGATAGTTAACTGTGTCAGTTTAAACAAAAAATGCCAACTTTATTAGAGCAGCATAGTTCTTGGTATGGCTGAAGGGATCTACTGGATACAGAAGACTCACCCTGGGTATAAGTGGCATCAATCAATAGGTTTGTTGCCTGAATGGAATAAAAGGGAAATGAAGGAAGGCTCACTTCTGTTTCTTCAGAGGAGCTCCAGTCTTCACGTTCACCTTCACCTTGGATATCATCTCCCGGCTTCTAGTGAAGATTCTTCAGCCTTCTAGTACAGATCCTTAAGCCTCTCAGTACAGACTTATACAGGACACTACAGGCCTTCAGCTGAATCCTCCAAATCTCCAGAACACAGAGAGCCACTTTGAAGTCTTCCACGACTGATTCTGTGGGCATCCATTGTAAGCCTGTCTTATAAATCTGTATATTTGTATATATATATATATATATATATATATATATATATTTGCATATAAAGCATTAAAACTTTTTCTCTAGTAAGCAGTGACTGATACAGGAGAAAATACTTATTTCGGCTCAAAGTTTCAGAGGTTTTGGTGCATGGTCAGCTGGCTCCATTGTTTTTAGGCTGTGATGAGGCAGGACATCACAGCAGCAGTATATGTGGGAGGAAAGTTGCTCACGTGTTGGTGGCATCCAGAAAGGAGGGAGGGAGGGAGGGGGGGAGAGAGAGAGAGAGAGAGAGAGAGAGAGAGAGAGAGAGAGAGAATCTGAAAGGCAAAAGAGCAGGGACAAAATATCGTTATCCTTTAAAGCCAGACTCTCAGTAAGCTGCTTCAGCCAATTGGCCTCGTCTCCTACAAAGGCCATTGAGCTATAAACTCATTAATGAATTGACACATTGATGAAGTTAGAGGCCTTATGGTCTAGTTACTTCTCCACCTCTGTGAAAACTACTGCATTGGGGATCAAGCACCAAAAACATGAAAGTTTTGGAAGACTGTTTGGATCCAATTAATAGCATATTGAAATGAATGACAGCTAAAGAGAGATTATGGAAGAAGAGATGAGGCTTCAGGACAGAGCTTTAAAGATCACCAGCACTTAAGCACCAGTTAGAAGAACCCAAACACTTACAAGGGAATAGTCAGACAGGAGACACAGAAAAGTTTAATAAAAACCATAGAAAATAATAAGTCATATGATGTCAAGTGGTCAGGATTGGAAAGTGTCCTTTGTGTTACTGAAACAGAGATTACTCATGAATTTCTTATATTTGAAAGCAATTTCAGTGGAAAGAGGGGCAGGTTTGATGAATCAAGATTGCGTTGTGTTGAAGATTGGCTGAGAGATGAGTACCTAAAAATAGCACTATACATACAAGCTCAGTTGCTTGGGGGGCATATTACCCTTTCTATGCCTTAATTCCTTCATCTATAAAATGTGAATGCAATAGTATCTGCCACATATATTTGTCATTGTGATTGCATTAATCAGTGTCAAGCACTTGGTGCAGCATTGCAGTATACTAACTCCTTAACAAATATTAGATGTCTTTATTTGTAGTAATATGTCATATATGTGAAATTTGAAATGCATAATGTTCCTTAAAATAGGCTTGTTATGGTTTATACTTTGTGTCAACTTGAGAAGTCTAGAAGCTTAACTAAGTGACTCAGCAGCTCTATATTTTGGGGTCTAGAGGACAAGCTATTACCATTCTAGGATATTGTTTATTGTATCACTTTGAGAAGCTCAGAAGTTTAACTAAGTGATTCAGCAGGGAACCAGGGCCCTTACCTTGTAACAGGGAGTAACCTGTATAGAACAAAAGGGAAATGAGTGGGGACTGATTGCTGGTTCTTTGGAGGAGCCCCAGTGTTTGCCTTCAGCTTGGACGTGGTCTCCTGGCTTCTGGCACAGACTGTTTGGCTTCTGCATGGGACTCTTCAGCCTTTGTCATAGACTCTTCTGCCTTCTGTCATAGATTCTTCAGTGTTCTGTTGTAGACCCATTGATCTCCTGATATGGATGTGCATGGGATACTGCAGAGCTTGGGCAAGCTCCAGCCCTTGGGCTAGACCCTTCAACCTCCAGCATGCAGACACCCTCTGCATGTTCCTTCATCTGACTTTGTGGCTGACTAGTGTAAGCCAATCTTGTAATTTCTTATACATTTGTTTATCTGGTGTTATATCCGTTTCTCTAGTAAGCTCTAAATGATACAAGGCTCTTAATTTGTATAATATTCAGTTTAATATTATGAATATTTAAAATAAACTATCTTATATAATAGAATGTGTTTGGTAGAACTGAAGTTGTTTTAACTTATTTGACAATTGAAATTTTGAGGCTTTTTGGTTTAACTTGCTGTAGCAGTACTGAGAATCAGCTTATTATGAAAGAATCGCTTCATTATTGTAAGATTAATTTAAGTACATATTTGCCTTTAGTATAGAAATGCTGACTTGTCATATGATGAAGTAGAATGCTTCTGGTAGAAGCAACAAAATCCAATTTAACAAGATTTAAATAAGAAGGAACATAGTGGACCCTGGACTTAAAAACTCGATTTGTCCATGAAGGCTGGTTTTAACACAAGTTGGTGGTAAGTCAACACTATTTTTCCTATAAGAAATAGTGGAAATACCCATTGCATTCCAAACCTCCCAAAGCACCCCTTAATTAACATTTTCATAATAAAAGGGGTAGTATAATGTGCATAACTTACCAGAAACATGAATAATTTTCCTACTATAATCACCAAAAAGTTACAAAATGTGCCTAGTTTATAAAAAACAACAATTTCATTCTATACTCTCCAGTCAAGTTGACATCTTTGGCTTACAGTAAGGGAGGATGAAATGGAAGGTGGTTACTGTTTGGAAGGAGAGTCCCCTTCCATATGAACATCAGGAATCTGGCTCTCCAGCATCCTTTCTCTCCTTGGAAGAGTCTGTTGCCTGCGAGGGCCTGCTTCTGGCTCACTAGGTCTCAGACTTTACAGAACTAATAACTGGTCTAAAGTTGTCTGTTTCTGTTTTTTTCTTTAACACTGTTGTGTAGTATGACATGACATTGTCATTCAGCAAATGAATACAGTGATTGGCTTTTCTTTGTCTGGGTGGTTATACTTTACAGATATTTATAGCTCTGTCTATTTTTTAAAACGGATTTCCTTTATTTCAGAACATTTGCTGCACTGATTATCGATATGCCTTCTCCTCTTCAGAAAGGTCCTCAACTGCCACTCTGTGTTGCTCAGCCTGAGTTGCTGAAGTTCCTCTGTAAACAATTCCTCTGAGTATTCCTCTACCAGTTCCTCAACATCATCACTGTCTGCCTTTCAAGCCTATGGGCTCTGCTATAGTGACAATGTCATCAATCACAAGGTCAATTGAAGGATTAGGCTCCTCTATACAGCCTTTGAAGTAACTGTCCTGTATAATTTTAGGCCATACTTTCTTCCATGTGGATCTCAGTATCCTTACAGAGACATTGGCCAGGGATTTCTCAATTAACACCACACAAGAAAGGATGTTGTAATGTTCTTTCTGAAACTCTTTAAGGGTTAAATTTGTATCTGAGGCCATCTGGAAGCTCCTCGGAATAGTTCCTTGGTGTATAGTTTTCTTAAATTTAGCTATAACCTGCTGGTCCATAGGCTACAGCAGAGGAGTTGGATTAGGTGGTAGGAACTCATTTGAGAGCCATGGGAATTCTTCAGCCAATTTTTCTTCCAAATCTCACGGATGAGCAGGAGCATTGTCCATGATGAGGAGCCCTGAGAGGTAAGTCTTTGTTATCCAGATATTTCTTAAGATTAGGACAGAAAACCTCCCTGATCCAATTAATAAAAACTATTCTCATTACCCAGATTTTTGCATTAGATCTCCACACGACCCCTAGCCTATTCTTGACTTAATGTTTTATGAAACCTTTAGGGGGTCTTAGAGTGATAAACCAAGAGAGGCTTTATCTTGAGGTCACCACTCACACTGGCACACAGCAGCAAATTTAGCTTATCATTCATAGGCTTGTGGCCTGGCATTTTCTTCTCTTCCTGCATGATGTATAGTACATTCTCCTGGGCATTTTCTTCCAGAAAAAATGTTTCATCACAGATGAAAACTTGATGAGAGAAAAAGCCATTTCTCTGTGTCATCATTTCAAAATGGTGTATGTAGTTTTCAACAGTCCTTTTATTAGCACTGGCTGCTTCACCATGCCTAGTTATGCTATGAACCACAGTTTTCACTTTAAAATTGTGAAACTACACCTTACTGGCATGAAATGTTGCACCATTATCACTCATGGATTGATTATCTTTTACAAAATGTGCATTTATAGCCTTAGCTTTTTCACAAATTATAGACTATAACCTGCCATCTACCCTTCATTTATCCACACTAATAGCCTTCCTACCTCATCTAACACTGTCAAATGTGAATAATTTGAGTAACACCTTTAGCAACACTAGCTTCTTTATACAAATATTTTCTCTGCAAGCAGCATCAGTCATATGGACACCACTGTCATATTTCTCCACAATTTCCTTCTTCTTTTTGATTGTGATTGCTTTCTTTCCCTCCTCTTTCTTCCTTAGCTTCTTTTATAGCTTTTTAGGGCCATTTTGAAAGCACTAATCATAGCAAGTGTATAAAGCAGCTGATTGAAATCATGTCCATAATTACACACATCTGCATGCTTTTCTGGCATTTTTGGCATTTCTGGGTCTTTGTTTACACCCACTCAAGTGGCCGGCATTCAGGTCATAACTCAAGACTGGTTGTGAGTTAAGCCTAGAATACTGGTTGTAACCAAGTTGTTCATATTTGAGATCAGTCATAACTTGAATGTTCATTGTATAGTATTTATTATTTCAAATAGTAATATGTACCAAGGAAGGGAAGTTCTATCTGGTTAATTCAGTGGCTCAGTGATGTCATCAGAAATCCAGGTTCCTTCCTTTTCTCCACTTTGTCATCATGAGCAGCCTCACTAACCTCAGTCCCTAGTAATTGAGCCAAGCCTCAGTATCCCTGAGTAGCATGATCTCATATAAGTTTACAGGTGGCAACAAAGATATTGTATCAATGTATTATCTCTGAAACATACAAGTATAGGAAGAATTTTACTTCTGCTTTGGGCATGTCTATAGTATTCATGTATTTTTCACAAAGTATGAACATAAAAGTAGTTTCATTCCTGGCTAATATATTGTACTAGAAAATAAAAACACTATTCCTGAAAAATATAAGTGTTGAATGCTATTATAAAGTATTTTATGGGTCTTAGCTCATATTGAATTGTCCTTAAAAATGGTACTGATGGTACCTTGAGTAGTCAGCTTCATAGAAACAGAAAGTAGAATGGTGGTTGCCAGGGACTAGGAAGAAGAAGGCAGGAGGAGGTATGATTCAGTAGTTGTAATTTTTAGTTTTGAAAAATGGAAAGTGTTCTGAAGCTCAGTTTCACAAACTGCATGTATGTAACACTATTGAATTGTACATTCAAAATTGGTTAAGATTGTGAATTTTTTTCTTTCAATGTGCCCAAGAATTATTTATCTTTATATTTGATTTAAATTTAATAAAATTATGAAATATATATTGACCGTATTTTGTGACATATACACATACAATCAATCCTCATTATTTAAGATCCGATATTTGTAGATTCACCCATTAGTAACAATTTATTGTAATTCCAAAGTGATACCTATAGTACTTTCATTGTCATTCTCAGATATGTGCAGGGTGTTGAAAATTTTGAGTTCTCTGACATTCACAGTATCATGAGAGGTCAATGGAAGTGACATTCTGCCTTATTTAATCTCTTACACAGTATGCAAATGTCATTTCCTTGTTTTTTCATTAATTCAGTTTATAGGCACATTTTAGATATAAATAATGATCATATTCAACATAGGGAATTTGTACCCATACACATCATAGTTTGACTCCTCTTTTTATCCCAACCCTCTCTCTACCCTTCATCCCATCTTCCCCTCCCTATTATCTATATTTTACCCCTGTTAAAATCTGTGCTAGTTTTCATGAATTTCAATACAGGTAAAACATATTTTAGGAAAAAACTCTGTGACCAAAGGCAGTAAAGAAGTATGGATTTCATGATCTCCTCACACAAAAATGAACATTTCTCAAGTTTTATAAACGAAAAGTCATCTCAATTATTGTGTTTAAGCACAAACATTTTCTTCACTGCTTTCAGTAAATCACTCCACTCCAGTCCTTGTGAGCTGAAACCCAATAGCCTTTCCTAACTATTAGGCCTATGCCTTTTCCCTAAATCAGCCCTTTCCTTTATCTCTTTTTTTATTTTAAAAAAGGTAAAACTAAGCATAACAAAACAGAACAAAGCAGATCAGAAGAAAACAATGTGACACAGATTTCAAAGTGAGACAGCAGGAGATTTACAGTGGCTACCATAATGTCTCTTGTTTTCTTTTAAATAGTTGTCTATATCTTCACACACAATGCATTCATACAAAACAAAATAGTATGAATCTGATCAGAAGAGTCATGAAGGCATTGCAGGCCTGCAAAACCAGACAATAGGAAAATCAACAATGGCTACCGAAATGTCTCTTGTTTTCTTCAAAATAGCTGTCCATACCTTCATGTATGTAGAAATTAAACAATACAAAACAGACTAAAGCCACTCTAAACAAGGAATAAAAGCATTACTGGATTTCACAGCATAACGATGCAGAGTCAGCAATGGACACCATAATGTCTCCTTTTCTTCAAAGTAGCTGTTCTTTTCATCACACATAATATAATTGATTCTTGTGGACTGTTTACGAGAAGTTCTAGGCATGTATAAGACTCTGCATGTATACCTATCCTTTCCACATTAGAGGGAAAATAAAACAAAATAAAGCAGATTACTAGAAAAGTAAGAAACAAAAAAGACAAATAAATAACAATAGCAAAGAGCCCAAGACAATGACTATATAGGCTTTCAAAACAAAGTGGTAAGAACAGAACTAAGGTTGGTACTTTACATAACGATCTTCAAGAGTTCCTCAGGTCATCAGACACAAACATGAATGTTAACTGCTTTGTTCTACGAATTTATAGAATTTGTAGCACAATCATCTTAGCTATCCTAAGTGTGTTTATACAAATTAAAAAATCCTCAATGAATACAGTGAAAGGTTAAGAATCTGCTCAAAGGGGGAAAATAATATCTTAGGGAAAAGGAAGAAGAAAAAGGAAGGAAAAAAATATCTAAATTTCCTTTCTCTCTTAAGAGCTCTAAGTTGGCATGATTGTCTCCCTCTCCCCACTAGGAATTCTCCTGGAACCTCTGCTGAAATGGCCTGCAGGTGAAAGACTTCTTCACACCCATCTTTCCCCTCCTACTCCAAAAGAAGCAGCAGAAGAAATGTCTTATCTTCCTAGCAAAAATTGTGCTTTTCTTGAGGAATTCATCCATTTTGATTTCATGGCTTCTGATCTTTATCGCATTAGATTTTGCTTTTTACATTGGTAGCTACAAACCCTAAATCTCGTAACAAATGTATAATTCATTCCAGGCCCTGCTTTGTGCCCTGTCCATCCAGCCTGAATTTGATTCCTGTTAACTACCATTGCAAGCTATCTAAAGTCATTTCTGAAACTGAGCAAAGACATTTTTATACGTAGCATGCAAGCCTTCATTCAGAATTTTCTAAGTGTTTTGTCTCTGGTAACTATAGCTGAAAATGGGCTAAATATAGCAAACCTAGGGAAGTGAAAATTACTTTTTTAAATTTAATGTCTGTACAATATTAGTTTTGCAATTTCTCTTAAATGGGATGAATCTTGGTTTTTCCTCCTACCTTAATTTCTTCACTGGAAATAATCCTTGGGAATCAGTTTCCCCTGGAGTACACCTCAAAATCCCCCTTACATCGGTCTCTATCCCCCAGCTCATGCATGTGTGCACACACACGTGCACACTTCCTGCCCTAACAGTCCTTGGGGTGGACTCGTTTCCTTCTGAAGACTTCCCCCCCAAGAAAGTAAGAAAAAAGCACGGTGAAAAATTTGCACAAAAGATATTAGAGATTTTGTTATTAGTTTTTTTTATTATATTATTTTGTCTTTTCTTGAGACAAGGTCTCTCTATGCAGTTCAGACTGGCCTTGAGCTCACTTTATAGCCCAGGCTGGTCTCCAACTTGCAATGATCTTCCAGCCTCAACCTCCTGAATGCTGGGATTAGAGTAGTACGCCAACATGCCTGGCTCCAGAAATTATTATTAACATCTGAGGAAACTATTTTTACTTTAATACATGCTTTCATGTAGCAAAAGCTGAAGCAATCTCTTGCAAGCATCACCTGTATATTTATCTTGGAGAAAATTCTCTTCCAGAAGCCTTGTTTTCTCCAATTAATTTTCCACACAATTACTAAAAGAATCATCAAATTGAACATTTGATCTTGATTTTGTTCAATTAAAAAAAATCTATCCAGTGGCTTATGATTCTGTAAGCCACAAATCCTACTCAACCTAGATATTTCATACTGCAGTCTTCACAACGTCATCAATTTCAGTCAAGTGATCTTTTTATTTCCTAGATAAAGTTTGTCAACGGGAAGTTCCAAGCCTTTGCCTGAAACTAAACTGATTTCTTCTCATCTCTTGAGTATCACTTAAAAATAATCTCTTCCAGGGCATCTTTCACATTTTGTTTAGAACAATTTGCCACATTATTGCAATTCCCTATGAAAAATAGTTTGTCTTTATAATTCAGCTAAAGCACCATGGTTTCTGTATAAACAGTATATGCATATATTTAAGTTTAGGTTAGCATGTCTCTTCAATGAGATTATAAATCTTAACATTTCATATTATATATTTTGAGCTTTCTGGACATTTGAATGACAAAAATATGAACATCCATAGTGAATTAAACTTCATAAAATTCTGCCTGTTTAAAGAAGTATATATGTGCACACACATAGTTCACAGTTTGGGAAGGGGCAGAACATAATTTTTAGATTCATTTCATGCCACTGCAGAATATTTCAATGATTAGTGTTTCTAAAGGGGAACGCTGAGGAAGAATATCCAAGACTGTGTATAAATCACACTTTTGCTTTGGAAGATTGTTTATTTTTATAATGTGCCTGCTTTTTCCTAACAGATGGGATTTCTCAAGAAGAGGAAAATGGTTGATTTATCTTTGTTTCATTAAGACCTATCACAGTGTACTTTAGCACATAGTAGGTGCTCATTAAATATTTTTGAAAGCACAGTTGCGTGTATTTCTAAGATATGCTGTAATGTGAAATTTAGTTATGGTAAATTTACTAACATTTCCAAAAACAACCAAGATACAGATAGAATAGGTAAATAAATTCTGAGGCTAATTTTTGAGCCCCATATTCACACTTAGCTTTAAATTCCTCCATTGTATTGTGCCCCTCTTGTCTGGGTCCTTATAAACTTTGGACAAGACCTAAGGGGTGAAAGTAGCCTTGAAACAGAGGAAGGACTCAGACAACTTGTATCTTAGCAACCAAGAATAAAGTGTGCTAAACTACTTGAAAGTGATTGCCTTAAGTCAATCCATACTATGGGACTTTTGTTTATCTGGATAGATTCCAACATATTTGATGAAGTTACTCTGTTTGTTTCTTTTGTATGCTTGGCAAGTTAGCTGCTGATATAATGAATATTTTAGCTGTTTGTTCTAGTAATGTCTCGCTAAGCTTTACTGATGGGCTAGAACTGCTGAGAGAGATGAGGTGATTTTAAGATCCAATGCCTTACAGGTAGAGATAAAATATATTCTTGATGTTCTGTACTCTATTTCTTATGTTAACAATTATTTTACTGTATTTTGTATAGACACCTGTTTCCTGTAAATTAGTGAAGACTCAATTGAATGTTTTAGAATTTGAACTTGAATCTTACCTTTGTTGGCATAACTTATGCATCCAATAAATATTTTAGCTAAGTCAACATTGAGTTGTTGTTTAGAAATAATCAGAAACATTAAGGCAAACTTGACTTTAATGTTTTAAATTTCAGTTGTTTCTAGCTTCTTGTACTTTTCCTTCTGCCTGCTGCCTGCATCAAATTGAATAGGTAAAGATATCTTAAAAATTGACAGCTGTTAATTAATATAAGTAAAATTTTTATTTTATTTTTTAAAAGACTTATATACTTTAATTATTTTAAAACTAGGTCATATGTCATTAAGCTTTTAATCCCAGGAATGTGTTTTGGGAAAACCAAATGACAAAGCCTTTTCATTTGATTTATGATTTTAATGCATTGATAGTTTCCAGAAGTGCTACATACCCTTCATCTTGAATCTAGCTTCTTTCTCCCAAGAGCCTCAAAGAAGAGTGTTAGATATAAAAATTAATTTGGGGCTTCATAATAAACAAAGTTGCCACTTTAAAAAATTCTGAGATGAAGAATTTGCTTTTTGATAGATAAATGGTGTTATGCAATCGTTTCTTGTTAAGCTCTTAGTGATCTGTGTTCAGGGACACATTGTACCTCACTGGTTTGTGTGCGTATGCTGTGTGTGTCTGTGTGTTTAATAGAACAAGCCAAGTACAGGATGAAACCTTTTAATTATCCAAGGATTAGCTACAGAACTCAAAAGATCAAATCACCATTCCACCTCAGGTGGTAAGATTTTTCAAAACCAGCTACAAGCAGACTTTTTTCCAAGGGAGTGCTTAACAGTTGTAAGGTCCTTATTTATCATTTAGCACTATAACACGTACATTACATCTGTGGTCTCATTTAATCTCGTAATGAAATTAAAGATGGGAGGAATGTAGTGATTTACCAAAGCTCAGAGTTCGTGAAATCAGAGCAAAGATTTAGCCCCAAAATACCAGAAACTTTTCTAACTCCCCTTTTTCCTATTTCAGTGGCACAAACTCCATCGTGGTTTTGTAGTCCTAGTTGTTTCCCAACTCTTGCTTCCATTTCCTTTCTCCACCTCTCACTCCTACACAATGGCTTCCCCAAGGTTCAACTTATCATTCACTAGGAAGCGAATATGATAATCATTTAGACTTTTTAACAGATATAACCTTCTTCTTTTACTATTATTCATCTTTGTGAATATGAGGCTATTTTAGAGATTCTTAAAGAATGAAAAAACTTCAAGGTATTAGTTAAAATAACCTCTGATTTTTCTGTACACATTGTATCTTTGCTTCGTCTAAATTAAACTGACAATTTAAAAATTGGCTATATGGTGCTATTTGACCATGAAACTTGAAACAAAGACTAATTTAACCAGTGGGTAATACAAGTGTAAAGCAACTTATTTCTTTTTTTTTTCTTCGCCTTCCCTTTCCCTTCCCCCTTTCCTTTCCCCTTCCCTGTCATTGTCGTCATTGTGGTCGTTGTCCTACTCTTTCTCCTCCTCCTCCTGTTTCTTCTTCTTTCCGTCTTCTTCGGTAAGGAAAATCAAACTCACGTTTTCCAGGTAGGTGCTGTGCCACTGATCTATATCCCGGGCCCTAAAACAGCATATTTCCATAGTGATGGAATACATGCAAAAATTTAAAGTGAACAGCAAGTGGAAAATAAAGGAGGTAGAAAAATGGAAACAGGATTAATCTTCAGTCAGGGTGCTGACTTGGGAGGCTGAGGTAGGGTGATCTCTGTGAGTCTGAGGCTGGCCTGGGCTACACAGTGAATTCAGTGTTAGCCTGAACTGCATAGCGAGACCCTGCCAAACAAAACAAAACAAAAACAATCAGCGTCCTGATTAAATGGAAAATAATTACTTATTCTCATCAATTTAACAGTCTAATAGATATCTTAAATTGCATGTCTTTTATATACATTATTTAACCATGATTTCTTTTTCTTTTTTGCTTTTGAACTTAATCTTTTAAGTAAAAAACAGAAACACCTGATTCTGTCCCCATTAAAATTCTGAACTTTGGGCATTTATTTCATTTCATTTTCTAGTAAAAATGAAAGAAATAATAATAGTATCTCAGGACAGTTTTGAGGATGAAAATAATTAATGGGTACATATTCCAGGCATTAATGTTTTAATGGAAATTAAAAAATATAAAACATATATAAAATAGAACTCAAACATACACAATGCCCAACTTTAAAAATTATCCACATTTAAAACATCATTTTTTCATGTAGCCCCTTCTATTTGGGGTTGTGGGGAAGTACTTTAAAATAAATTCCTAACACATCTTTTAGTTAAATTTATGGGCATGAGAAATGCATCACTATACCATCAGTATATATAACAAATTAATTTCTTAACATCATCCAAATTCATCTTAGATTTTTCCTGATTTTCAAAAATGCATTTTTTTTACTAATTCAAACATGTTCAAAATGACATTTGGTTTGCTATGTCTTTTAGATTTCCTTTATTTAAAGTAGCCTTCACCTCCTGTTTTTTTTAATTCCACTTACTTACTGAAGAAACCAGGCCATTTGTCCTGTAGCATGACATACATTCTGATTTTGCTTCCATGTGGTGTCAATATGCTCTTTTATTTCCTGTATTTCTTGTAAACTGATTTGATGAAATTTGGTTTTATTTTTAAAAACACACAGTCCCAAGTCAGTGTTAGGTTCTGCCAAAACATTTAAATTAGTGTGTGACTTAAATTGTATTTTTTCTGTTAGACACTTAATGGGCAATTTCTTCTCTGCTGTAGTTATTAGCTGTTTTCTAGATATTAGAGAGCTTGAAGTAAATTTTCTAAGCACATAGTAACTCTTCCTAGGTATTCAGTCATTATTCTTTTGGTGTAATTTTCCTTTCCTAATAACATTTTAGCTTGTATTTCAAGAGATTTGAAAGCATTCAATCTATAGTTACCTGTTTCCCAAACTTTCTCCTAAACATAAATACATGCAATGCAGAAACAGTTTTTGTATGAATTCATCAGGTTGCAGTAACAAAATACCACAGACTGGATGTCTTAAACAACATAAAGGTATTGTTTCAGTTTTAGGGGCTAGAAGTTTGATATGAAAGAGATGGCAGGATTGGTTCCTTGTGAGGGCAGTCAGGGAAATCTATTCCAGGTCTTTCCTTGACTTATAGATGGCTGTCTTCATGTTCCTGGGAAGACATACTGTGCAAGCATTTACCAATAAAAACTTCCAGTCACTAAGTGTCTCTCAAAGGGCAAATATCGAAGTCTGTTTTGTATTACTTTATATACTAAAAAACTGAAAGCAAACTATATGTTTACCTTTTTGGTATTACCTTTACATATGTGCCAGTCTCCAAATTTTCCCTTTTTATAAAGACATCAGTCTTGTTGGCTTAGAGCCCACTCAAATGACCTCATCCTAACTTGATCACATCTACAAAGGCCCTAGGTCCAAATAAAGTCACATTCTGAAGTACTGGGGCTCGGATTTCAGCATATGAATTTTTAGGGACACTTTAACCCTTAATAGTTTGTTCTAAGTATTTTATTGTGTAACTACATTTATTTCCTGACTAGTTAAATAGGATATAATATCATTGGCATCCAGTAAGAACCAAACTTTTTCTATAGTGTATTAAGTAAAATTAATCTAAAAAGTGTCTTCTTGTGTACTGGTTATGAAATTCTAGCATCACAAATGTAAACTTTAGTAACTCATATCACCATTCCTTTGTATAGTACTTTACTTGGCTTATACTAATTAAACATAGGTTAAATATCAATGTAGGAAATTTCATGAGGCAAAGCCATTTAGAATGGATTATACCAGCTGGAGTATGGGGTGGACTATGATAGGCACAATTTGAATTCAGATACTTCTTATTTAATGACCTACCTATTTAACAGCTGTTTGGGTTTAGGACCTGCCTCTTGGACTTAGCCACTCAGACTTACGAGTTTTGTACATCTTGTTCATAGAGCCTCACTGTGTTTTTGTACCTTGCGATTACAATGTACAGTATGGTACTGTAGTTTTATGTTCTGTTATACATTACTGTACTGAATGTTGAGTTATGCAAATAAAAGCAAAGTCATCAAGTTGGAGTTTACTTTAACCATTCCTTTGTTCAGAATATTGTAATGTACATATTATACACAAATCTTCATGCAGCAACCACTTCATTGACCGACCCAATCACAGGACATTAACTTGGCCATCAAACAAAGGATGTTTGGAGTGTCTGAGTCTGTGAACATTTTCTAGTAAAACAGTGAAATTAGATCTCTGTGATGTTTTTGAGGGATTTTTGCTTTCGTTTTTGGAACCTACTAAGTGCCAATTTTCTTTCATGAAGAGAAGTCCTTTAAGGGAATAGCCTAATTTATTTGTGCATTAAATCTGATTGGACCTTTATTTACAAATTGTTTCATTCTTTTAACAAGCATTTATTGAGCACTGTGCAGCTGCAACCTTTCAAGCATCATCTTTTTGCTCAGAGACCAAAAGTTGGTTTACATTTTTACCTTGCATATGAAAAAACTAAGAGCTACTTATAATGCCAAATGTTGTAATTCTTCTTAACCTTAGGTTTCTCAAATACAGTTCTCTTTGCCTCTGACAGTTACATGACTCAATCTTTCTTTTAACAATCACATTTCATTATGAGCCATCTCAAATCTATTTTGGAAATAGGCAAAGCTTAACTGAAAATGTGTTAACTCTCTTCTAACAACCCTCAAAAGCTGATGATGGCTAATGCCCCTATTTTCAGTGGGTGAAATATTAGGCAAAATTCTGTCTCTGTTCCTGAAAAACTTGTTCTGTGTTCATTCACTGAATTACAAAATACCTTGAGCACCTCGCTAGAGGAAACAAATTATAAATAGGTCTGTAACCCCAGCACTCAGGAGGCTGAGGCAGGAGGATTGCTATGAGTTCAAGGCCATCCTGGGCTACATACTGAGTTCAGGATCAGCCTGAACTACATAGTGAGACCCTGTGTGCCCCCCACACACCAAAAGAAAAAAGAACTATGCTGACAATAATTACATTTTTCTGAGAAGATGTACTGTTTACCTTACTGTTCTAAAAGATTGATTATCTTTTCAAAGTACCTTTTCCAGTTTCTCTTATTTTCCATAACGGTATGGAAACTTACCACTTACCACAGTTACACTTCTCAGATTCAGTCTTCAGTTTTTATTTTTCCACTGTATTAATTAGGCTTCTAATCCTATTAATTCTTCTTGACAATGTCCTCTGTGTTTTCACTGCCATTTTATTCTGTCCCTTGGGCCCACATTACTGAGATGATGTCCTAATAGGTTCCCTATCTCTTCCAGTTTAATCTAACTTCTTCAATCAACACCAAGATATTGTTTTTAAAAACATATTATGCTTTCTTTCCAACACAAAAATGTCATTGTCTTTTCGTTGCCTATTAAAATAATAGGTAATATGTATTGAGCACTTACTATGTGCGGTATAGTATGAAGAGGGCTGTGTAACCATCACAATGTTCTCAGTAGTATCACCTTCATATAGATTAAAAAAAACGAAGCTCGAGGTTTGACAAAGTTCTGTTTTACTCCAAAGCCTGTAGTCCTAACGATTATATTATTCTGCCCAGACTTTAATTATTTAAGGCCTTATAAACCTGCTCCTGTTTTACCTCTCTGGCTTTATTTCTCATTACTTTGTCACACAAACTCTGTTTCAGCTAAACTAGACTTGCTACCTGCAAATCTTCCATATTCTTTCCTTTCTCTAAACTTTTGTTCATATAGTTTCTTGTGCCTTGAATATTCTCCCATCCAATCTCTGCCCATATTTACGCATTCTTGAAGACCTAGATCAAATTTTGTTTCACACAACTCACAACACTCATTTTTCCCCTCATCGTGTAGTTTAGGCTGATATTGAATTCACTATGTAGCCCAGGCCAACCTCGAACTCATGGCAATCTTCCTGCCTCAGTTTCCCAAGTGCTGGGACTACAGGCATGCCCAGCTCACACCACTCTTCTAATATGGATTACCGAAAACATTTGTTGTTTATATCATATACAACAATCTTAAAACCCTGTTCATCACACACATCAATGAAAAGTGAGCATTTGCCACATATGTGTCTATATGCATTTGTTTATACATGTTGAAAGTATATCACTGTCAGTATATTTTGACTCATATGATATATACAACATTGAAGAATAAAAAATATGATTAAAGAAGAAATATTTATAGAAAATTTATAATTTTACTAACGGTGGATCATTATGGAGAGAAATGTGAATTTATATTTTCAATAGTGTTTACGATTTGAAATTATTTTAGCTAGTCCTTGACCAGAGTAGCTCAGCACTGTATATTCTCATAGAGATGTGGCTGAAAGGAGTTTTGTCACCAGTAGCACAAGTTCCATCATTGCCATTTTCCCAGTAATTGGTTCAACTTGTATTACAACTGTTAGCTTCTGTCCAAGGTTTCTTTGTAGAAATATTTTTCCTCTACCTATGCCTTCCTGCTCTTCCTTCTCCTTCTCCTCCTTCTTCAGAGATGAGAGCTCACTATGTTACCCAGGCTGGCCCTGAACTCCTAAGATCAAGTGACCCTCCTGTCTCAGCATCCCAGCTCCCTGAAGCCACAGGTTACCAATGTGACAAGCCTGTAAGAATCTTGTTAAGACCCTTGTCCATTTTGTGAGGCATGGTTTAGTTATAACTAGACAACATATCCACATATCTACCTCCCTTGGTACAAGTAAACTGCAGTCAGGAGTAATCAGGTGAAGACCCACCCGAAATGTTCTTCCATCACAAGATTTCTGATTATAGGCTGAATGAGTGTACCTGTATTAACCTGTATATCTGATATCAGAAAACTTTCATTTCTTATGCTCTTAAATAAATTATATTTATAAATGCATATATGCCCATGTGAATTGAATTTCTGTTTTTGTCTTTTTGCTTCTCAGTGAATCATCCTGTGTACTACATGGGCCATGTTCATACTTACTTTGGAGAGTGCCCACCTCCTATATTTAAAACCTGGCCCTCAAATTTGATTTCAGGTCTCTTGGGCAGGCCAGTCTGCTTCTCCATAATGTATGGAATATGTTTGTAAGAATGCCAGGATGGATTTAGACTGATTGCTTTTGTTTTACCCTTTGAGCCTTTTTTGAGAGGGAAAGGGGATAGGATTTCACTAAATTCCTAAGGCTGGCCTTGAATGCACTATTCTTCTGCCTCAGCCTCCCAGCTAGCTGGGTTTATGGGCCTGGGCCACCTTGCTCAATCCCTTATATAAATGGAGTCACACTCTGATGACCATATCATCTTACTGAGCATAATGTTTTCAACATTCATCCATGAGGTAGCACGTGTCAGAGCTTTATTTCCTTTTATGGCTGAATAGGTTTCCATTATATGAATGTACCACATTTTTGAAATTTAAAAACGATGTATTACAGGAAAAGATAATTGCCATTAATTCCCCCCAGAATATTCTCCCTTACTTTGAACCACTTATCCCATCCTTCTTAGTATTTTCTGTGGCAGTCCTGGGAGTCCTACTTCTTGAGTGTCTTTATGACCTCTGATAAAAAAATTGCAACAAATGCTGCTGGCAAATGCAAACCAACAGGGAGAATGGTTTGCAAAATTGTCACTGTGTGTCTTCACCCACCTTATTCAACTGATCTGGCACCATGTGACCTCTGACTCTTCCCCAAAGTCAGATGTCCATGAAAAGTAATTTTTTTTTGTTTTGTTTTTACGTTTCTTTCTTGGTTATATAATATTTCTTCTTTTGGAAGAGTAACACATACACATAATATACTCTAATTGTTTTCATGCCCATAGCAAACCCTTTGCCCCACAGTTTCACATTTGGGGGAGCGTTTCAATGCATGCAATGAATTTTGTTCATATCTATCCTTGTCTCCATCACCTGCCCTTAAAACCAGGCATAGTGGTGCCCATCTGTAATCCCAGAAATCAAGAGACTGAAGCAGGAGGATTGCAGTGAGTTTGTGTTCAAGGCAGCCTGAACTACATAATGAAACCTTGTCTCAAAAGTATTACCTGCCTTTACATCTTTCCTCTTTTCTTTCATTCTCTTCCTCTTGGCTAATTATAACCTCATTTAACTTCCTTGTTGTCTTTTGTTAGATTCCACTTATTAGGAAGGACATGTGATATTTGTCTTTCTGAGTATGGCTTATTTTGCTCAATAGGATATGGTATCCAGATCAACCCATTTCCTTGCAAATGACAGAATTTTTCTTTGTTATGGCTGAAAAAATATATGTATCTCCAGTCTTCTGTTGATAGGCTCCTAGACTGGTTCTGTAACTTGATTGTTTTACATTGTGCCACAATAAACATACATATGCAGGTAGCCCTATAGTATACTGACTTTAATTGCTTCAAATATATACCGAGGAGTGTTACAGCTGGATCAATCATAGCTTTATTTTTAGGTTTTTGAAGAACATTCGAACTAGTTTCCATAGTGGCTACACTAATTTATATGCTAACCAGCCATGTAAAAGGATTCCTTTCCCCCTGCATCCTCACAAACATTTACCGTTTTTTGTATTCTTTTTCTTTTTAGTATAAGTTTATGATGCACAATAAATACATTCATCAGAGAACTGATACATGCACGTATCATAACTCGATTCTTTTTACATTTCCTTTCCCTCCCCTCTTTCCCATCACCCTGCGTCACCAGATCCCTTTCCCATCTCCACAAAGCTTAACTCCCTGTTTCTTATCATCTTTTATTTTGTTCTTTGTTTCCATTTCGGGTTTATCATGAAGAAGAAACAACATGATATTTAGCCTTCTGGCCTGATTTATTTCATTTACCATTATGGTCTCAAGGTGCAGCTGCACCATGACTTACACCCACTCTTCTGTTGATGGATCCTTGGGTTGTTTCCACCGAGTAACTATTGTGAATAGTGCTGTATGTTCAATGGCCACTGGTGAGCAAGGATCTGTTTCAATCCTTGCTTTAAAGTCTTTTGAGTAGAGGTGCAGAAATGAAGTTACTGGATCACTTAGTGACTCTGTTTAGAACCTGCCAAACCATTTTCCACAGTATCTGCATCATTTTTCATTCCCACCAGTAAAATCTGGGGTTATAATTGCTCTACACTTGCTACTTTTTCAATGAATATCTTTTTGAGGATTAATTCTTTTACAGTTTTACATAAACAAAATCCATTTTCTCCAATTGATATGCAGTACGCATTTTTGGATGCTGTTAATGGCTAAATTTAAATCATATCTTATTGTTTAGTTAAAAAAAACCAGTCGTTTGCTTGAACTATGATAAATAATAATTTCATAATATTAGATGTAAGTAAATCATATAATTTTGAATCTTTTGTGCTCTCTTTTGAATGAAGAAAATTACTGAGTTTTTCAGCTAATCAGTTTTTCATATCTGATATACTATAAGGCACAATAATAGGTATTCCCTGTGATAATCTTTGCACCAATGAACAGCAGAGAACCAGACATTTGTTTTTACTATAGTTTTTTTAACAGCTCAGTGAATAATGATAAAGTTGCATCCAAATGAAATACTGAAACTTTTAACCCGAATGAAATTTGGTAAGACCGTAGGGATTGACCATTCAGTTTATTCTCATTTTCCCATCCTCCAGGAAGAATGCTTGGATTTTGTAAACAAGAGAGCAAAGCATAAACAGTGAGTACTCTACTTTGAATTATTAGTTTGATAATTTTTATATTCAATTATATCTTTTCATTCAGATAGTGAACTATGGTCCTGATCTATTTACCTTTGTAGGAAAGAACATAGTGCAATACAGATAATCAGCCTTGGGAAGAAAGTTTGAACCTGTTATGGTATTAACAGTTCAATTTTGTCAAATTTCATGCTTTTAGTGACACAGTGTTGTTACTTACTTTCTCTGCAATTCCTACAAATCTAAAGTCTTACTTGATGCTAAAATGATATCAGCTGCATAGCTAATTTTTGAATGCTTTTAAGAAACAGCTTATGATTTACCCATAAAATAACTGTCATTGTTTGTAAGTGGGGTTCAAAGTACATGGGTGTCTGGCACGTAGCTGTCATGAACCAGGTTCCTCTCTGAACTAGTGGACTTAATATAGTACCATTATACTAAAATGCTTAGATGACAAAGCAATAAATGATTGTACTCTCGTCTACATAATTTATTAACTGTTAAAACTGTAAGCCACAGGCAATGGATTTACTGGAAAATATTGCATTTTTATACCTTTAATACATGTGTTCCCACATTCTAGGTAATTTCCTTGTGATATTTTGCACTCAATTTCCTTTCTTATCATCCATCCTTGGCACTCCTAGGAAATCAGTGATCTGTTTTCTGAGAAAGGTAGTAGTTTAAAACCTCTGTTCCAATTTAGTTTTAACATTGTTTTTCTCCCTCACTGCAAACTTGTGTGAGCTGAGCCAGTTTGCCTCCAAGTACTATTCCTGGTTCTGTGCAATGATTTTGAATGTAAGTTTATGTTGTTTGAAGATGGAAAATTGCTTGTAAAATAAGAATTTTAGAAAAGTAAATGAAATTATAGCTATAGGTTCTGTGACAACTAGAGAAGTGATTTCTTTTAAGTGAAATTAGAGTGTCATCTTTTCTGATTTATCATTTTTATACTGAAAAAGGTGAACTGACTTAAAATATGTTAGAACATGTGAGGAATTCAGCATTTTATTAACCCTGCTTGGATATACTCTTCCTCTGACCAAGTTTGTTCATAAGTATCCACTATCTCCAGCACTTTATTTATTTATTTATCTATTTATTTATTTTTGAGACATGGTCTCATTATGTAGCCCAGACTGGACTTGAACTCGCTCTGTAGCCCAGACTGGCCTCAAACTCATGGTGATCCTCCTGTCTCCTCCTCCCAAGTGCTGGGATTACAGATGCATGCAACAAGGATCCACTTTCTTGCACTTTAAAGAACTTCATTCATGATTGTTACTTTGACCTAAGGCAAATCCCAGCCAGGATTGAAGGTCTTTTTAGATCAGTGAAGGTGAACATTTTAGAGTTTTCAATGATACAAACAGCCTGCAGGGCTCACATGCCATAGATTCATCACTACTGTTCTAGAACATAGATTTCAAAATCCTGAAATCCAGTTAGTGTCTGACATAATCCTGTTCTTATCTATTTCAGTAAAGACAATCAAATGTGATATCATGAAGCATACAGATTACTCTTTAGTTTGCTACATCCTTAGATCTGTTATAATGAAATAACCCACTGATTTTGTTCTTCTACTAATTATGCTGTATTTATTCTAGAAGTCACCAGTATTCTTAGTACAAATATATCTGACCATTGAAAAATAAAGGTTTTTTTTTTTACCGGCAGAAATAAATATAACTTTAAACAGTTTTTATAAAATAGGTAAAATCAAGTGTTACACAAAATATTGATTTTAAATTATTTATTTGTTTAAAGTGTATTTGATCAGCTATTATAGGTCCTTTCCCCAAACGTAAATATTTATAAATGTATATAGAAAACTATGTAGTTCTAAGAAATTTAATACCAAATTTGTCAGTTATTATGATTTTCATTTTATAAGTATGATTCATCAATTTAGCTTCTTTAAATACCTTCTGAAATAAAGTAGAAAGTTAATAATGGATGAATGAACAGAGTGAGTGAGTCATCAAGTAGTTTGCTGAATTCTTACCTTATTTTCATGCATACACACCTTGATATCAAATGAATAAATTGATACAAATCAGATTGAGTTACAACACTAATAATGTATGAAGGTATATGTTCTTTTTGATTAAATATTTGAAAAACGACCTACCTACTAAACAATAAAAGGGCAATGGAAAGAAAAGAAATAGCTTTGTTTTAAAGCTCATATTCCTTCAATATTAGCATACTAAGTGATGTTTTTATTTCTTTTTGAATACTATTATTGAATTATATGCTTGGTACAGAGTTTAACTACAGCAGAGAGGGAGAAATGGGTAAGTAGGATGGAGATTATGCTTTCAAATGTGTGACTGTAAAATCTCCATTATGGTGGAAAAGAGGAAGAAGAAACCATAGGGAAAGAAGTTGAAAGATACTGATCTGGGGATGGTGGCTCACACAAGTAAGCTCAGCACTGAGGCATTTGAGGCCAGATAGGACAACATAGTGTGTTCAAAACCAGTCTGAACTACAAAGCAATACCCTTTCTCAGAAAAAAAGAAGACTAAAATATACATATGCATTTTTGATTAATTAATGACAATCTTCCAAACAATGTACCTAATTCAGCATGTACTTTTTATATTGTAAGACTAGGACTAGATAAATTCTAATTGTTGTTGTTTTTTGTTTTGAGATGGGGTCTTAATATGTAGACCAGGATGGGCTCAAACTCGCAGAGATCCTCCTGACTCAGCATCCCATGTTAGAATCACAGGTGTGAACCACCACCCCTGACTAGACAATTCTAGAACAGTCTCCAAGCTAAACTAAGTTCAGTACATTGTTTCATGAAGAGGCATTAGTGACTAAAATTAGGGGTCTTTTGCCTGTGTTGCAAAGTTTGGGTTAATATTTTAAAAATTCAAACATATCAGCAGCCTAATGGGTTAATATTTTAAAAATTCAAACATATCAGCAGCTTAAGAGCTGTCAGGGACCAGGCATAATGTCACATGTCTATGGTTCTAGCATTCTGGGAGCCTGAAGTGGGAGGGTGACAGGTTTGAGCTCATCCTGGGTAAATTAGTCAAGTTACTTATCTCAAATTAGAAAAGGTTAGAATATAGCTCAGTGGGAAGGCCGATTCTATCCCTAGTACCACCAACAAAGAAAAAAGAACACTGTGAGGAATTTGAGGGCATTTGAGTGCTTAGTACTGGGAATGTGGCTTAGTGACAGAGCAATTGCTTAGTATGTGTAAAGTCTCTGGGTTTGAGTCCTAGCACCACCAAAAATTGTTTTGAATTATTTAATTTTTGCACACTAAACTTGGTCTCTGCTCAGTGTCCTAGTAGCTATGAACTGTCTTACACAAACCTCTTAGACCTGGTTTTCAGATGCTCTCAAGGGTCACTGCCTTACTTCGTTGAGGTGTCCTTAAGGGAATTCCAAAGCAAATTCTGTGTAGACCACCCTCATCTATTCTTTAAGTCAGAGCCTCCTTGGCATATCTTTACACATCTGGGAAACTTTCACCTGGCATTCTTGATTAGGTGCAAAAACACATGAAGCTAATCTTATATTTTGGAATATGAATATTCATTTGGGAAAGAACATCCTTTGTCCTATTTGCGGATCATTAACAGAAATGGAATGTGGGAAAAGTAAAAAGGTCTAAGGCAGGGAGCTTAAAAAGAACAAGGGCTCTAAAATGGAGGCATGTAAGCTAAAGCTCATAGACCCCATATGCAGGAAGGCATACTGCGTGCTAGAAGCAACAGCTACTTTCATTAGGTAAGAGCAAGAGCAAATGAGCCTTCAAGTGAGAATTCTGCAAAACTTGCAGAAATGATGCCACTGTAAATACCACTGTACAAGCAATGATGGTATCGAGGAATTTGTTTTGATTTTTTATGTTCTTACTTTAAACAAAAAAAGGAAAATATTTTTTCCATAGCAGTGTAAGTGTAATCTGGAAGGGAACAGGATACCAGGCTTCTTTAGACGTTTAAGAGCCTTGATGGCACTCCAAGGGAAAGTCTGTAGAATCTCTGTTCTTGGGATTATTTTGTAATGGTGGTCTTAGTGTTTTGTCGTACAATGTGTTCTATCCTAGAAGATATGGGCTTGAAACTCTGTATTTCTCATGGCCCAGCGTTGTGATTATGTGAATGTAAAGCATTGTGCAAATTGTAACATTTCCTTCAAAGCAAAAATTGTAGCAGTGCAGGTTTTTTTGGAGATTAGATATTTCTCATGGTATTAAAATAGATTTATTTTGTTCCCTGTGAGTCATAAAAAATTTTATTTAGTTCACTGTGTATTTTCAGCAAAATACAGATAGCAAAATCTTAAATGTTTAAAACAAGGGATGAGATTAAACTGCACCTAGGTATATAAAATCATGTTTTAGAATTTAGCTAATAAAAACACAATTCCCAGCACTTGGGAAGCTAAAGCAGGAGGATCATTGTGAGTTTGAGACCAGCCTGGGCTACAAAGTGAACTCAAGGCCTGCCCGAACTGCATAGAGAGACCCTGTCTCAAAAAGACAAAACAAAACAAAACAAAAAATATTATAATCATTAAAAACAAAAACATAAGATTAAATATCATTATTATATACAGCAAAAACCGAATTTTTATTGAAAAATCATCTATGTGTGCATATTCAGGGTTTACCAAGGAGGGAATAATGATTAAGACTTTTTTCTTTCCTTGCAAGCATGTGGTTGTGAGTTTGATCCCTGGTACTGATTAAAAAAAAAGACTTTTTTCTATATGCTTTTCTGTATTTTATAAATTAATTGCAATAAACAAATACCATTTTTGAAACTAAAAACATAGCAAACATGTTAAGTTAGGACATGCCTACCTTGATCTGCTGTTTTCTCATGTCAAGTTGAAATAGCTTGAAGATCAATCACAGAAGTTTTGCAAGACACCACTGATGTACTTCCTTGTGAGACTTCTTGGCTGTTAGAAAACAGTGTGTGGCATTAGCATGTAGTGTTTAACATTAATCAGACATTTTTGCTTGGTTTTTACATTTACTTTGGCCATAATATTTAGAAGTATGGCACATTACTAAGCATAATTAGAAGCTACAAAACTAATATCCCAAATAAATGCTACCAACGTTGCTACTTTTCTCTAATGTGTGTGTGTATGTGTGTGTGTGTGATATTCTATAGTATGCATACATTTTTCAAAGACAGGTTTGGCTTTAGATTAAGAAGCACTAGAGGAAATATAGAAAAGTGCATGCTAGAGCTAAAGGTGTAGCTCAGCAATCAAATGCTTGCTCAGCATGTGGGAGACCATGGATTCAGTCCCTAACATCACAGAAAAAACTACCTGCTTAGAAAAAGTCATTTTCTGTTTTAGTACTCTAACTTTTTTGGCTTGGAGTTTTATTGCTGTGTTGGTTGAGAGCATTAGTGAAAATATGCCTAGGAAAGCACATTTTCATAATCAAAATAGGAATTAAAAAATGTTTTCTATTTATTGTTACTGTTGGTTTTGTTGTATTTCTTTTGTGAAATGGCATTTTTGACAAGTGCCAAGATTTTTTTAAAACAAGTATTCTCTTTACATTTATTTGTTTATTTTAATTTTTTGGAGACAGGGTCTCGCTATGTAGTTCAGGTTGGCCTTGAATTCACTGTGTAGCCCAAGCTGGCCTCAAACTCACAGTGACCCTCCTGCCTCAGCCTCCTGAGTGCTGGAATCACACCACAGTGCCCAGCTACATGTAGTCCCTTTAAATGAAGGATTACTCAAAGAATTTTAAGTCCATACAATCAGTAATTTTAAACATGTTTTAAAATATATGCATCTATATCAGTTTTCAACAGTAAAATAACCACTACATAAAGATATTGAACTAAAAAATCTTACATGACTGTCATGTTCTCTCTTAAATGTGAATTTCCTGTAACATCCTTATTTCTGCCTAATAATGTTACTGTCCATTTCTATAACCTAAACAGTTTCTATTACCTTTAAACTCCTTCAATTTTTGTTTTTATACAAATGTAACTTGATTGCTTGTTTTTACTCAGTTTGGAACTTATTAATTGGAAATTTAGCCAATTTGAGAATAAGATTCACCCCTATCTCTTTTAAACTCTTTTATGAAATTTGTAATGTTTCCTTGGTATTTTTCTTCTGCTATTTTTTCTTGGATATTCATGTGTTTTCCATTCCAGAAACTTGCAATGTATATGGCTTATTTTTGTCCAAATCTCAACGACAAATTGGCTTATATGAACTACCATCTGATGCAGCAATTACTGGTTTTCCCAATTAGTATTTCAAACATATCCATCTCTATCCCACCAGTGCTTTTGAAATTTTCTCTTTACAGTGTCAGTATTAACGTTGTGAACTTGTTCATTTATTTAAAAGTAAATAAAACTGTACCACTTTCCAATTTTGTTGGATTAACATTGACTTTTCTGTACTTGTTCTGCCCACAGTAACAATACACTTTAACATACATTTAGTTTAACAACATCCATCTTCATAATATTGCATGGCAAAAACAAAATAGTATTTACTTGAATATTTGGTATGCACTTCAACACTTTGAAACTGCATTAAAGGAAAATTTTAGATCTAGCTTACAAATCTATTTTGTGTTTAGGTTTATTACCATATATGTAACAATTTTAGACTTCCATTTTTAAACGTTTTAACCATCAAATATATATATATATATATATATATATATATATATATATTAAGTTTTGAAGGTAGTAAAATACAACAGAACAGGACAGAACAAAGCCAATTGAGACAGTGTAGTGAAATTGGTACAGAACTTCACAGCAGGTTACCAGGGTAACAGTAATAGCTACCATAGTATATACCACTTTCTTCACAATAGTTGTTCTTTCAATCAGGTATAGCAAAATGAAAGGAAATACAGAACATTATAGAACTTATCAAAACAGAATATTGAATAGAGCAATAATATTAATCAGAACAAAGCAAAACAATGATAAAATATTTGCCTTCAAATAGATGGTAGAAAGAAAGCCCCTTTAGTTGCTATATTGCATATAGTCAACCTCACAAAAGATGCTCAGATCTCTGGCTCCCACTTGCTAATGGGGAAGGAGGGAATGGATGTTTGATTCTCAACCCATGCACTGGTAGGCTCACAGCCGCTTACCAGGGAGGCAAGCTGGTTGCTTGGTTTCCCAGCGCCCTAAGTTCTAGCATGGCACAGATCTCAGGAGATGCTGAGCCCTGGGGCGGCCACGGCTTGCGGGGCCACAGAGACTTACCAGGGCAGCAAGCTGGCTGATTCTTTTCCCCAAAAATTTTTATATTATTATCTCTCTATTCTTTTTAATTTTTCTGTTGGTTGCAGTAAATCATTCAGCACAATTTTCATAGAAAGTTCTTGATTGATATACTTTCTTAACCCCTTGATATCTGAGAATGACTTCCAGGTGCTTTTATACACAAATACTAACTTGGTAGAGTATATAATTCTTGTTGCAAAAGTATTTTCCCTTAAAACTCTGCAGATGTTGTTCATTGCCTTCTGACATTCAGAACTGCAAAAGAAAAATCTGAGGGTAGTCTAACTTTTGTCCCTTTATAGGTAACCTGTTTTCTCTCTCTGAATACTTGCAAACTTTTGTCTTTATCCGTAAAATTTTTAAAAAGTCTCAAGGAAAGGCCTAAGTATTTTTTTCTTTTCATTATATTTTAAAGGTGCCCTGTGAGCCTTATTCACAGGCCTACTTTGTTCTTCAACTCTGGAAAACTTGCTTCATTTAGTTCTATAATTACTGTTTCAGCTTGACTCACTTTGTCCTGTGTGTCAGGTAAGTTCCATTATATGTAGTTTATAGGCATTCCTACTATACATAGGCCCTCTACATTCTTGCTTTTTCTCTTCTTTTAGCATATTTTTTTAATCTTTCCCTCTGCATTCTGTGAGAATTTCTCTTGTTTTTCATTGACTTCAGGAATTTTATTTTGTAATCAACCTTCCTAAGTGCATCCTTTAAATGGAAGGCCACAATCTCTTCCATGTGATCACACACCACCTGCTTTATAATTACGCCTATGTGGGCAATGAACTCTCTTATAAGACATTCAGTAGTTTCCAGATGATCACTGTAGATGGAACACTAATATCAAGAAGATGCATTTTCTCAATTACTTAGTTCTAGTCCTTTTTTTCTGAACAGCAGTCTTGTGATCTTTTCAAGGGCTCTTTGTGATGGGGTCTGAAAATGTGGTCCTCCCTAGCACTGGAGTTGAAGAACAACTCACAAGGGCCAGTTTTGTGTGACGTGTAGTTTGCATTCCTGTATGAACAAAGCAGAGTGCCCAGAGAGATTTTTTGAATTATGTTACAAATAAGTGACATTTTCTTCTCTGAGTCTATCTCCAGATACTCTTCAGGGAAACAACAACAATGCAGGACCTTGTAATTCAGCAGCTAAAAAAAGATTGCGGAAGATACAGTCATGTCTATAACCTGCTAATGTCTAGCAAATGCTTCACTTGGACCACTTTGAGAGCTTGCCTGCCATGGTTGTGCACACCTGTAATCCTGGCACTTAGGAGGCTGAGACCAGAGAATCACTGCAAGGTCAAGACCATTTTGGCCTCCATACTTAGCTCCAGGTCAGCCTGAACTACATAGCAAGATTGTCTCAAAAGGCAAACAAGAAACATATAAAATATCTGAGAGTTCTACTTATTTATAAGACTAAATAATAAATGGAATAGATAAGCATATACAGCAATAAGTTTGGATGCCATATACCTGTCTAACCAACAAGGCAAAGTTATTTTTAAAAATGCTGTACTTAATGGGTATATTAGTTTTAATAATAATTTCTGTAATTTCTAGCTCCCACTTGATAAAAAATGTCATCAATCAAAAGCAATTTTAAAAACTATCCAGTAATACCATATTGATCCAAGCACTGCCTATTTTGCACATGAATCCTTGGGTGTTTAGTTTGTTGGGATGTAGTACTCAGAGGAAATGCAAGGTGAATAAAAGTTAATTGAATGAAAAGAAAATAATACATAATTGGGGATTCACTCAATTTGTACTCAACCTGATTAAACCTGATCAATTTTATATTCTAGTTAAGTGTGAAAAAAGACACTGTCGATAAATTGCAGTCTTTTGTATTTTTGTGAATTATCTTTAATTCATACTCATGACTACTGATTTGATTAAACACAGGCTTACTATATTAGGGCTTTTCTGCTAGAACTATGTGCTTCGGATTAGTCCTAAAGTTCTATAACTGTTTGTTTAAGCCCAAATTTTCTACTCAAAATCCTGAAGAAGAAAATCATATTAAAATTGAATCAAAGTAAGTAATTGGGATAGTATTAACAATTTGAAAAATTGAAAATTACTCTCATGAAATGAAACTCAGAATCGATTTAAGTTGCCTCAGCTAATGAAACAATTATCTCAAATATTAGCAAAATGTTTTTCCTTTTCATCGGAAATAATCAAAATAATGAAAATCTGGTGTACATATGCCTGAGCATGGGGCAAAGATGGTGACACTAAGAAATTTTTGACAGTGACCCTGATGAAATTAATCAGAACAGATACAGAAGTAGAGGGGGATTCTATTCAACTATGAATAGATGGAACTGAATATTTATGAGAGGAATGAGATCATGATGTTTTCCTGAAGTGGAGACAGGATTCTATAAATTGGCAAAGGACAAGCAAACTATAAATATTATCTTTGTTACCCAGCTTCTTTACTTGCCTGAACTCTGGAGCACCAATTTTGACCATATGAAGGGGCCCTCACGGAATTAGGTGTGGTTGCAATGGTATTTCATGCTGAAGTTATAATCATTGGCAGACAAAAAGTTTTACGTGCCCTGTTGACACTTTAGTCAAAAGAAACTTATGGTATTACCACTGAAAATTTCAAGTACAGAAGCTATAAGGATGGAGAAAGTAAGCAATGGGGCGAGCCTACTACTCAGTTGTATAAGGAACTTTTAAATCTTGGTAATCTTGATTGTCTCAATAAAATTTTCTCATCCATACAATTCTTTTTGTCCTGTTCAGTTAATTTCAGTTATATACTAGGATGCCATAACTCTATAATAGGCTCAAAATCAAAGACTACATAGCTGGTTCTCTAGTCCATTGCCTTTTGAGTATTGAGAGGATCTATTTCTTAAATGATTTTCTATTTATTGATTTTCAGCTCAAAGCAAATGCAACTTTTACATGACATTTTGTGGTTTGTTTCTTGAAAAAAAATTATGATGAACACCGGGTGTGGTGGTGCACACCTGTAATCCCAGCACTTGGGAGGTTGAGGCAGGAGGATTGTCACAAGTTCGCGAGACCAGCCTGGGCTACAAAGTGAGTGTAAGGCCACACTGAACTGCATAGCGAGACCCTGTCTCAAAAATGACAAAAAATAAAAAATTATGGTGAACCTCTATTTCGTCACCATAAATCTGCTAAAGAATTGTCATATTAGTTCTCTGGAATGTGTTAAGATTTTAGTGCTCCTGTAACAAAGTGACACTGACCAGGTGGCTTAAAACAGTGCAAATTTTTTCTCTTATAGTCTGGAGGTTAGAAATCCAAGATCAAGGTATGGATATGATTGGTTTCTTTTGGAGGCTTTGAGGCAGAATCTGTCATAGCTTCTGGTGCCTGCAAGTAGTCCTTGGTTTGCAGACATATAACTCCACTCTGCCACTGTCATCACATGTGGCTCTGTGTCCCTCTGCCTTCAGAGAGCCTTTTTTAAAAAAAAATATTTAAAGGGATAAAACAGAAAAAGGAGAGAAATATTACAGAATTAAAAAAACATAAACAGTAAGAAATCACTAGCTGATAAATTACATATTGCGCTTTTAGAAATAGTTGTTCAAGTTACAAAATTAAAGCACACAAAATGGACACTCAAGCAGTGAGACTGCAAACAGTCAACAATCAAACAAGAACTAAGAAATATGGGTAACAATCCTGCACACATAAATATACATGCAGTTATATCTTTTATAGCACTTCCTATTTTCTCTTTTTTACAATAGCAATCATACATTTTTTATTTAAAGAGAAAAAAAAACAGGAAGAAGGTAGAAATATTACAGAATTTCAAGAAAAGAAGATAAACAGTAAGAAATCACTACTTGATACATTACATATTGTTCTCTTAGAAATAGTTATTCAAGTTACAGAATTAAAGCACACAAAGTGGTCACTAAAGCAGTGAGAGTGCAAACAGATCTGTTCAACAATCCAACAAGAACCTAGAAATATGGTCATCAATCCCACACATCTAAACATACATGCAGCTATATTCAGATAGCCTTTTAATGAAATCACTGGTCATTGGATTTATAGCTGCCCAATCCTTTATCTTAACGTGATTACACGTGCACAGATCTTATTTTGAGATAATGTCAAATCCACAGGTAATGGGAGTCAGGATCTATCCCTTTGGGAATACAACTCACCACACAAAAACATAGTGCTAGACTTTTGATTTTACTTATTTTATTTTTCTTAAGTTGTTTTTTGAAGTTTTCTTATAATTCATTTCAAAAACATGAGAAAAGTCAGGTGTGGTGGCACATGCCTGTAACTTCAGCACTTGGGAGGCTGAGGAGGGGGATCATTACAAATTTGAGGCCAGCCTGAGCTTCATAATGTGTAGCCTTAATTACATAGCCAGACTCTGTCTCATAAAAAATTAAAACAAAAGGCATGAGAACAAAAACAACTGTATTATACGTAAGTATTTGTATGTCTTTTGATACACTTATATTTACATGTCAATTTTCATTTTATCCTTAAAAGTATGGATGGAAGAAGAAATGTGTTTTTCAAATATTTTTGAGTATCATTTTAATCCTGAGATATGTATTTCATTAAATATTCATATTTTGCTCATAACTTCATAATACAAGAACACTCCAAACTCTCCCTAGAGTTCACTGAGATTCATTAAGAAAACTCACCATAGCAATGATTTGGAGTCTCAGATCAGGAAAAAAAATATGGTTCTTTAAATTTATGACAATTATTATCAATCAAATTGGTAATTTCAAGGTATTCAGTAATATCTAATGAGCACTCTTTGTTTATAGGATCCATACTAACAACTCACAAGGATGAGTGAGACACCATCTCTATCTTTAAGTAAGTAAAATATAATTAACACAAAGCAGTATATGATAAGTGCAAATACATATGAAGAGAGTCCTTTACTATAAATGAAAGGTAATACTGGAATCATAGAAGGTTTGAATTAAAGAATTTTTGAAGTCTTTAAATCTACCTCTTAATGCAGGAATCGTTTTATGAATTCCAAACCAATGATGTTTTAGTCCTAGTTGGAAATCCTGTACTAGTGAAATGACTACCTCAAGACAGTTTATGCTATTGTTGAATAATTCTCACACTTAGAAAAATCCTATATTGGTGGCACACACTTGTAATCCCAGCACTTGGGAGGCTGAGGCAGGAAGATCACTCTAAGTTTGAGGGCAACTTGGGCTACATACTGAGCACAAATCCAGTCTGAACTATATAACAAGACCCTGCCTCAAAAATTTCTACATTAAAAGGGGGTGGGTGGGTTTAGAGCAGTGATGGCGAACCTTTTGGAGATTTCAGTGTTACAGACAGTCCAATGAGGCATACATGTCATAGGTTCAGCACCACTGGTTTAGAGTTTGCATCTGGGTGGCTTGTTTCACTGACTTTTTAGAGTTGAGTCAAATCAAGTGAGCTATTAGAAGCACATGAGTTAATATTCTAATTCTTTGTTAATTTTTGTCCCTGCTCCTTGAATTATTAGTGCTCACACTACATGATATATTTAATCTCATCTACAAACTAAATTTAAAAAATTCACCTAGAAGCAACTATATATAAATACTCACAATGAAAATGCATACATGGTGCCCTGGATATCTATGGGACAAAGTAATTACAATTTGCCTGAACTGTTTTTAAATATTTTAGGATCTCTGAAGTTGAGCTTGAAAACTATCACAGAAGTAAATCCCTACTATCAAAGAGTTGAAATTGTGCATTTAAAAAAATCCAGGGAGCCATATGTACTCTGGCAAAAAGGTAGCTTTGTTTCTCTGAAATCCTGATGTCTCACAGATTCTTACAACGTGGTTCTTAGTAGAAACAAGCTTGATTTTCACAAGTCTATAATGCGTAGGTGGACCGAATCATCATCCATCATATAGAAATCAGAAACAGGCTCAATCCACTTAAGACTGGGAGATTTAATGACTCTCCTCTTTCAGAAAGAGATGCATTAAGTAAATGCAGTTATTAAGTGAATCTTTAATAAATTGACTGATAGTTACTTGTATGAGATTGGAGATCTCTGTGGCTTTATTGGTAGTAAAAGAAAATAGTAACGTAACCGCTCCTGTCTGTCTTTGAGAGGAGTGACCACACTGCATTCTTTGTGAGTATAGTAATCAGGAGACCTGACTTGTGGCTCTAGCTCCATCACTGATTTTGGGCAGGTCGCTTCACCTATCTTGATTTCAGGTCCCTAATCTGTAAAACAGTGTTGCACTAGACATTTATAGGGTCCCTTATGCCTCTTAAAATTTTATTAAGTCTGTGAAAACATCTGCCTTCATCTTTACTAGCATGACTGTGAAAGTCTTGCTGGCACGATATTTCAGAATACTTTAAGAAATACTTGGCAAATCAGACAGATTCATACCTAATATGTTGACTCTTTCTGACAACAAGAAACTCATTTTGTTCAGCCTCATCAATAGTTTTCTCTCTACTCTGAATTATACATGATTTATGATGAAACATGGAAAGCTAATTTCCCCCTGGTTCTTGTTTTGTGTGAATAAATGCTTCTTTCAGGATTTCCATATTAATAACAAATTCCCACTGACAAAGCACTCACTATAAAATTTTCCTTGTACTGTGACTACAGCTTGAGACAAAACAAAATAAAGATATGCTTGGTATGTTTGTTTCAGAGAAGCAAGAGATACATGGCCAAAAGCTGTTATAAAAGCACTGCACCAAGATGCATCTGGAAGTCTTTGACTAGCACTGAAAAGTAAACTACCAGCAAAAGACCTTTTTCCTCCATGCTTATTGTACAGCTAGGAAAAATATCCTCTAACAGTTCTATGGCATGGCTCTTGTGCTTGGTAACTCTCCAGTGAACACAAACAAGAAGTGCACACTTGAAATTTCCAAATAACTGGCTTGTGATTTTGTGCTGATGAAGGAAATACTTAAAAATTTCATTATCCAGTGGAGGAGCCTAATTATACTTTCCATTTCTCATCTTGCTCTTCTGAGAGGAAGAGTTTAGTTTGCTTCTTTAACTAGACTTGTGTGAAATTCTACAGGGGTTTACATCAAGTCCTATTCTTGGGTGATCTTTTCATAACAGGGGAATCTCAGGAAAGTAAATGCTGAGGGCAGCAAGTTATGACTGTCAAAGAAAGTTGAACTAAAACTACCTTCAGCTTGATTTGGAATATATTCCAATGTCATGTTGATTAGCAGATTTTTTTAAAAAAACCTATAAAATCCAAAACTGTTGAGAATATGAGGAAGGTGGCATTTTAAATTTGAATTCACCATCCTGGGTTCCCAATATGATTTCTGAGGGACATTTGGATGTATGTATCAAAACCCTTCAGAAGGTACACATCTTTTCATACAGCCATTCTGATTTTTGTTTGTTAGTTTTGTTTTGTTTCTTGGGCTTTTTTTAAAATTCTGTTGGTTGGAATTGAAAAAGGTTCTGGTGGAAGCTAGGCAGGTATTCTACCACAAAAGTACATCCCCAGCCCCCAATATAGCATTTTTTTTCTATAATTTTTTTGGAAAAATATATAGGGCAACATGAAAAGAAGGTGTTTTGTAAATGTTGAAAAATTAATCCTGAAAAATATACTGTCTTCAAAAAATACGCTTGGGCTACTGAATATTTACGTATAAAATAATGAGGCCAAGGAAAGAGGGAATGAAGTCCTGACACTTGCCATGACATAGATGAATCTTGAAACATTATTCTAAGTGAAATAAGACAGAAATTAAGAATACAAACATATTACCATGAAGTGGAAGTATATTGCTGTTCAATAAACAACTTAAAATTAAAGAAAAATACAAACTTCACTGTGAAATATTTAGAATAGACAACGTAATAAAAACAGGAAGTAGATTAAGCAGTTACTGGGGGCTGAGGGGAAGAGGAAGGAGAAATGGGGAGTTATTTTTAATGGGTTCAGAGATTTTGTTTGGAAGTAGAAAACAGTGATGGTTACACATTTTGAATGGAAAAAAGTGTTGTGAATGTAATTAATCCCTCTGAATTGTATATTTAAAATGGTTAAAATAGTAAATGTTAAATACAAAATACCCAAAACAAGCCAGGTATGGTGGTGCACACCTGTAATTCTAGCACTCAGGAGGCTGAGGTAGGAGGATTGCAAGTCTGAGGCCAGCCTAGGCTACATGGTAAATTCAGGGCCAGTCTGGACTACAGAATAAGACTCTATCTCAAATAAACAAAAACTCAAAACAAAACTAACAAACCTAATGCCTAACAATAGGATAGGTTAAGGCAACATTTCTCAGGGTGTTTTATAAAGTGTAAAAAAGTAAGTATCTTAGAAAATTAAAGAAATGTGTGTGTTGGGGGGCGTGGGGGCAGGGTCCATGGTTAAGTCAGTTTGGTAAATTCAGTTAAACTTGTTTTTTTATGTTGTGAAAACTCAAGAAAGGTAATTCCATGTAAAGCATTTTCCAAGTGTTTAACCTACATCGTGGATTTGAGGGATAGGATAACCTTTGGGAAACATTGGGTTACACAAATTACTGCACATTCGTTCCACAGAAATCTCTGTACACACCAGGAATGATGTTGTAGTAGTAGGCGACTTGACATGTAAAGAGGTTTACACTATATTATAAAGCTAAAAGGCAGCATGATTAATGGATCTCATTTATTTTTTAAAGTTATGTGTATATATTTAATATGGATATATAACAGAGAAAAGTCTGTAAATTTGTATGCAAAAATGTTTTTAAATGTTAGGGAGGTGGAAGATGGATGACTTTGATTTTTATAAGCTTTTTTCCATGTCTATCTGTATTTTCTGATTTTTCCATGTGGAGTATCTGTTACTCATGTAATTAAAAGATAAGTTAAAGTAAACATATTTTAGAAACTCATATGCAAGGTTTGTTTGCTTTGTTTTGTTGAGCTGGGGCCAGAATTCAGGAGCTCATGCATGCTAGGCAAGTGCTCTACCACTGAGCCACATCCCCAGCCCTCTGTGGTTTTCAGTCACGTGAGGGAGGAGGAGAGTGGCTCAGGACTCTTTCACCTCTATCTGGACGTTTGTTGAAATAGAGTCAGCCAGGCTGGGCTACAGAGTGAGTTCGAGGCCAGCCTGCACTACATTGTGGAACCTGTCTCAAAACAAAACAAAACAAATAAAAACAAAGAGATTCAAAAAGCTTTTCAGATATTAGGGAATTCTGCTCAATCAAAAGTCCTTAATAACACTGAACTAAAATAGCTTCCTGATATTTAACCTTCCATCCTTCAGTCCTGATTTGTGGTAAGGAATGCCACAAAACAAGCAAAATTTGTTCTTCTCTCCCCTAGATAGACTTTCAGCATTTGGCCATATCTGAAGCAAATATTTCCTACTGTAGATCTTCTATGCTAGTCACTTTAACATTGTTTCCAGTGGTGATTCTAGTCACTGGCCTCTCTGAACATTTTCCAGTTTATCAATATCCTTAAAGTGTGGCACCCAGGAATGACCACAACACCATACTTTCCATGTGACATATCACCTCCTATAAAAATGTGGTACTATTAAATTCCTCTAATTGCAATATGTCATAACCTTCCCAGTTCAGTGTGACTGTATACTGAATTCTATGCAGAGATTCTTTATCTATTCCTTCCATCTTTTAATTTCTAAGCTTGTAAAAGTACTTAAACTGTTCCAAATCAGGTCCTCATCCAATTTCCTACATTTATAAAAATGTTAGTAGAACTTTTTACCAAACAATAAAAGGCAAACAAAGCTCATCCATACTGCTGGGAAGGAAAAAGAATTCCCTGCAGGTTGCCCATGCAATTAGGAGAACTTCTTACTCTGTATCATTTTATACTATTTGTTCTAATCATTGGTATCAATTTTTCTGACATTTGATCACCTTTAGAGCTGATTTAGACAAAGTGAAGCTGCATGCAGATTGATTGCTCTCTGGATTAAAATGTATCCCTCAAGATGTCAGTGGAGGGTCAGGGTTCAAAGTGATGCAGAGTATCATTTTTTGCCCTTCACCTGTTCCTGTATCTCATGCTTACAATAGAGTATGTGTTGCTCTATCCAACTGAAGGAAAATTTTACTTTTTATCCCTGTTGCTATTCCTCCCACAGAGCATGCCCTATTTAAAAGAGCCTGATAAACTATACACTTTATGTCCAAACAACACAAAGCACAATAACTTTCACTGTGCCTAGATGCCTATGCACTTGGTTGTTTTTAAAGATAACTCAGTGGTTTATTTGTAGGTACTATATTTTGGTGTACAGTTCACACAAAATGCCTACTGCTTGCTAAGCACAAATAACTTTAGATCTCCAATTTTGAGGAGTTTTCCACTTGTGCAGTTTTAAAATAAATTTTATTGAGGCATAATATACAAATTGCACCTATTTTGGTTTTTATTTATTGGTACCAGGGATCGAACTCACAACCTTGCATTCGCCAGGCAGGCGCTTATGCCGCTGAGGTAATTCCCTGACAATATAGGCTATTTTGATTGCTAGGGAAATCTCCAATGTTCCTTTGCAGCTAATCTTCCTCTACTCTTTGCAGCTAATGTTCCTCTACTCTCACCACAGTGTAGACTACCACTGATACCCTCTTGATCATCTAGGCTAGATTTACCTCCTATGGAATTTCATGTACATGGAATCATATGACACATACTCTTCTGTGTGTGGTTGTTTTTTCTTGAAAGAATGCCTTTGACATCCATCTGTGTTACTTTCTGTATCAGTGGCTCCTTGCCTTTAATTGTCAAGTCATATTGTGTTGTACATCTGTGGTACCATTTTTTTTATCTATTCACCTGGTAACAGACGTGAGTGCTATCGTTAATAAAGATGTCATGATCATTTTTCTTTAAATCTTTGTGTGGCTGTACCTTTTAATTTGTCTTGAGTAAATATCTAGTAGAATTTCTATATTATATGGTGAATGCATGTCTGACTTTCTAAAAAATTTCCAGCCTATTTTCCAAAGTGATTTTGTTTCTGCCTGCAGTGCATGCTCATTTATGTGGCTCATATGTATGCTTGTAGCTCATTTAAATGCCATTTTGATTTTGAGATCCCAATTTTGAAAGCATTTGTTGTGTTAAAGATTACTTGAGATAACAAAGCCACTGATAGATGTAAGAACATAGGCAAATATGTTTATTTTGTAAAACATATTGATCAGATTATATTCTTTACCAAAAAATTTAACTTGGATAGCTTGGGTTTTGGTATTTGGCTAAATACAATTATTCACCAATGTTTAAGATGATTGGCTAAAGGGTATAGTTCTTTAAAAGAAAATCTAATTTTTTTAAGAAAGTAAGCTACTTTTTCTAGAAGCTCCTAAAATGCTTAGGAATAGCATCATTTGATTTCCCATTTCTTTAAGTTAAGTTACATATTCAAGCTAAATTATATGCAGTTAAAGAGACAGCATGTGGAGCTGGGCATGGTGGCACATGCCTATAATCCCAGCACTCAGGAGGCTGACACAGGAGGATCATCACCATAGTTCATGACCAACCTGGACTACACAGTGAGTTCAAGGCCAGTCTGAACTGTATAATGAGACCCTGTTTCAAAAAACAAGTCAGCCAAAAAAGAGACACTCTGAGTTTTTAGAGCCTCAGTGACATATTAAATGTGTATATGGCCTCCTGAACTCTCTCTGACTGGCAGGAAAAGAATTTGACTTCATAGATACTTGCCACTAGCCTCAGGGTTATGGACCATGGGTACCTAGAAAGCTACCAAGCATGGTATCACCCTTTGGATCCTGATGACAAGAAATAAAAACACAAAGCTAAATAAAACATTAGATGTACTTGCTCTATTTTGTCATTCCAAAGATATAATGATTTATAGATTACATGCTACCAAGAAAGGACTTCACTCACTTTACAAATAGAAACTTCAACAGAAGTGCGAGGGTTGTCTGAGTCTTCTTGGAACTCTCCAAATGGTGGACAGAAGAAGGGAGCCATTTGCTTACTAGATTATGTAATCTCACATTCACTAGGCTATAAACTAAAGGAATCTGATGTTTCTTTACTCAGGTCCTTACAGATTGGTAGTGTGTTTGCCATTAGGAATTTCTATCATAGGTAGTCTTTTCTTCTGCAACACAGTGTGTGCATAGCACATTACACTGCTTTCTTATCACTGGGATAAAATACCTGACACCCATGACTTAAAGGAGGAGAGGTTTATATGGCTCAAAGATTTAGAGGGTTCAGTCCATGGCTGGCTGGCTATAAAGCAGAAACCTCATGGTGGAAGAGCATGTTGGAAGAAAGATGTTCAACTCATGGCAGCCAGGAAACAAAAAGAGAGGGGAAGAACCAGAGAGGGAGAGACATCCTCCAAAGGCATATCCCCAGAGATACACTTCTTCACCTGAGATGATACCTCCTAACAGTGCATTCAGCTATGAACTCACCCATGGATGAGTATAACAACCCCATGATCTAATCACCTTTCAAATATAAGAATCTTTTAGGAGACATTTAGTCCTAAACTGTCAATTATGTGATTTTTATTTTCTCTATGACAATGCTTCATATATATATATATATATTTAAATGAGCTGAGAGTAATATATGAATATATATTTATATATATAGATCACATTTTCTTTATCTATTCATCTGTTGAGTGAGTTCTTAGGCTTATGCCATATCTTGGCTATTGTGAGTTCTACCATACTAAACGTGGGTATGCAAGTATCTGTATAGTATGCTGACTTCAAATCCTTTGTCTATATACCAAGGAGTGGTATGGCTGCATCAAATGATAGTTCTATTTTAGATTTTTTGAAGAACCTTCATACTGACTTTTGTAATGACTGTATTAATTTACATTCCTCCCAGCAGTGCATAAATGGGTTTTTCTCCCACGTATCCTGACCAGCATTTATGCTTGTGTTCAAGATGATAGCCACTCTGACTGGGGTGAGATGGAATCTTAATGTAGTTTTGATTAGCATTTCCCTGATGGCACAGGAAAATTACAGTGACCAATAGATTTAACTCTGGGGGAGGTATTTTATTTTAAAGCAGTGATTTAATTCTAATCTCAATCACTGGCACTTGGTGGGTCAGGGAATGATGCAGCTGGGAATCTCTGTCCCTTGCCTGTCCCTTCTCCAAGTCTCCCTTAAGCATGATGTGAAGTGAGCAGAAGCCAGTGGGTCCTTTAGGTGGAAACTGAGGCTTGAGAAGATTAATCACTTTCTTTGGGTTCCTCCTGAAGAAATGGGGATAACGATGCTACCTACCTCATATAGTTATAGCGAAAATGAAAATATCTGCTCTGTAAAACAGCAAGCTGCCTGGAAAAGAGTAAGTACATAATTCAGAAAGTCCTGCTTCTTCTCTTGTATAAACTGGTCTCTGACAGGAAGGGAAAAAGGGCCAATACTAAGTATCTCATTTCAGTTTCAAGGCTTTTATGGCATGTGACACTGGATTTCCATTTATTCTTGTTTTATAAAGTTTCCTTTAAAATAGATTGAAACTGGGCATGGTGGCACACTCCTGTAATCCCAGCACTTGGGAGGCTGAGGCAGGAGAATCACTGTAGCATCAGCAAAATAGTGAGTTCAAGACCAGTCTGAACTATATAGCAAGACCCTGTCTCAAAAAAAAATTAAGTAGGGAAGTAACTTGTTTTAAAGAATATTATCACTTGTCAGATCATATGAGGATATGTCAAAGATAATAAATACAAATAAATGCTTTTATTTCAGTTATTTCTTCCTTGTAGAATAATTTTGAAGTCCATAATATGGTAACCTCTGTATTTAATACAGTGCCATGCCTGTGCTGCGTCCAGTACTCCTGGTCTGCTCTATTTTTAATTTGTTCCATGCACCTTACCACTTTCTAACATACTAACAGTAACAGTAGTAATTAATAGAGATATTATTTCCTTGCTATTATTATTATTGTTTGCATCTTTTTGATAGAATGTAAGCCGGCCAGGGCAGAGATCTTTTCCTATTTCAGTTCAGTAAGTGAACGAGTATCTAAAATGTTGCCTGGCCTATAGTATGTGGTCAATAAATATTTGGTGACTGAATGACCATTGCATTCACCATCCTTCCTAATCTGCTTCCACTTTACTTTGCAGCCTCGCATCATGCAATTCTCACCCCTCTGAGTTGCCAGTTCTAGATGTTTACCATGCACACCACGTGCACTCCATCCCTGAGTATTTATTCACACTCTTCCCGCTGCCCTGGATAAATAATCATAAGCCTATTCAAAGACTTGGTTCTAGGAATGTTCTTCACAGACTGGGCTTGTATCAGTGGAAAGTGGGAAACAGCTTCACCCTCCATCTATAGTTTGTAATTTAAAGCAATCATGGTAACTGGCTCTTGATGGAGGGCAATTTAGCAATATCCACCAACATTACAAAGATGCATTGCTTTAACTCAGAAATTCTGGTTTTAGGAGTTTATCCCACATATACTTGTTTGGATGCCACATAAATGTGAGGTGGCAAGTGGCTGCAGTGCTTTTAGTCACTCCTGTTAGACACTGCAGTGACAGAATTTGTTAGACTATTAGGTAGCACTATATTTGAAGTAGGAGGATCATAATAGCTAACAATTTAACTTACTATGTGTCAGGCAGTTTTATAAATATATATTTTTGTCTCTCTTCATCCACATAACAACCCTGTGAGGTAGTTACTATAGCAGTCCACATTTTACACAGGAAGAAGTTAGTTTACTAATTAGGGTCAGACAACTATTAACAAAGCTGCAATGCCCAAAGCATATTACAACAAATACTATGATACAACTTTGTAAAAAAATTAGATAAATGTTTCTATGTGCACATAAAAAATTGGAAAGAAAGACATAAAATGTTATTAGTTGGGTTGATGGCATTGTGGTTGATTTTTATTTTCTTCTTTTTACTTATTAGCATTTTGTGATTTTTTTTCTGTTAAATTTTGGGGCTGTCATGGGAGAAGAAAATGAAGCCAGGAGCCACAGTTGTATAATTTTAACAATTACTACATTTAAAGTGTTTGGTGGTAATATAGAACAATGACACAGATACAAAGGAAGTGTTTTTAGGTCAAGAAGAAAAAAAAACTAATGGAGAGTGAGGAGGATGGCTTCTGGGGCCAAATGAGGAGGGGACAGGATAACCTGGGGTCAAGGACACAAGTGGAAGGGGTAGGAGAAAGTGCCTTCTTGCCACAGGGCTGAAAAGCACGGGAGAATATGCAGAGAAGGTGAAGGGCGACAGATTGAGCTCCTGCTTTGATGAACCATGTGCTTTTGTTGAAAGCTAAAGCTGGGCCCTTGACTGAAGGAGTCTGGGGCAAGGGTGGGGTAGGGGATGTGAGGAGAGGGAGAGGATTTGGAACAATTGCTGAGAGAAATTTGATATTGATATATAAAAGGACTGTCTTGCAGCTCTTGGGGCCCTGCTGAGGTTGGCTTTGTAGCAGAGCCAACTTCATGACCTTCTCTTGCAGTAGCCAGCCATTCCGAGCTGTTGATGGAGAGAATGCACGGTGAGGTTGTCATAGGCCCGGGGATTGGCAGAGCAGGTGCTGCTGAAGGTCACTAGGAGAATGAGTCCAGGGGACAAACACTAGCAGAGTTAAAATGTCTGGTCCTGGGGCTAGTTTGGAAGAGGGGGAGCCAGGAAGCTACCCATGGCCTCTGGGAAAAGAGAAGGGAAGAACGGCAGACTGTGGGGGGCCATGAGGAGTAGGAGACCCACCGACCAGAAGCTGAGGCAAGAGGGGTGTTTCTGAGTTTAATGAAGTGCCCCCCAACGGGACCCTTGAAGTAAAATGAGAAGGAGCAGCCAAGAAACTGTGTTATCAAAGGGTACAGGCAGGATTCAAACAACTCACCTGAGGGACAACAATCTGACAGCCTCTCTGCCAGTTACAAATGTGCATTCCCTTTTATTCAGCAATTCCACTTAGTGAGTTTCTTCTGCTGATATACTTACTGGCTTCTGTGCGAGAGAGTTGTATAAGATGAGTCATCTAGTCATTGTCAGTAACAGCAGCAAATTGGAAACAGCCTGAAAGTCCATCAATAGTAATTTGATTAGTGAAATAAATTATCGTTCAAAAATGGAATGCTGAGTGGTTGCTTAAAAAAGGAGGAAGCTTTTTATGTGGCAATATGAAATGTTCGCCACAATTAATTATTAAGTGGAAGAAGCAAGGTACAGAAGAATGTGAGTAATTTGTAACCTCTTTATTAACATACGCCTAAAACAGCTCAGAAAAATGTATAAAAAATTTTAAAATTGGTTGACTCTAAAGAGGGAGAGCTGTTGGCAGGTGAACAGGGATTGTAAGCTGCTGGCTAGGGGGCCAGGGTGCATTTTGTCTTTTTTGGTGCATTTTGAGTTTTGAGCCAGGTGAAAAGCTTAGTAAGAAAATAAAACACTTACCTAAAAATATATGGGTATACATGATTTGAATCTCTCAATGTGAATGCATATACATAAATAATTTGCATCTCTTTTGATAGATATTAAATCATTAAAACAAAAGCCCCATAAAAATGACCAGAGATTTGTTTGTTACCAGTCAATTTGCCAAGGTATGGGATGGGGATTTGATGAAATTAAACTGGCAATGTGTCAGTAATTGTTGAATTTGGATGACACATGTATGGGAGTTCATTTTCCCTGGGAACTTGGGAAATTGCTTTTTTTTTTTTTTTGGTTGAGGGGCCAGGGATTTAGCTCAGGGGCATAAGTGTCTGCCTTGCAAGCACAGGGTCGCGAGTTCCATCCCTGGTACAAAAAAAAAAGGGTCAAATTTCAGCATTTCACATGGTTTAAGATACTGGTATTATCACTGTTTTCCTAAACTTTCATACTACTAAAGTTGAAAAAGAAGAAAAACCCTCCCACCAGGCACTTGCTAAGAACGTTTGTGTACTTTCTCATCCTGGCTCTTGTAACTCATAATTGAGTGGAAATTCCCATTCCCTCATCAGCTTCTGAAACAGCAATATTGCCTTGCTGATTTCCCTTTATTATGGAATTCAGTACTGTTCTCAGGGTTTTTCCTATTAGCAAGAGTCTCTCCCCATCCTGTTGTGTGTTAATTGGCTAGTACCTTACCCTTACTGCCAGTAAAGCTCATCCTGTTCTCGAAAACTCCTTACATTTCTTATGATCACTTGACATTCTCCTCTACCTCATAATTTATTATTAGCAACACTAATTTGGAGCTCTTCCCTTATCCGGGTTACTTATATTTATCAATCTGGGGATGTCTGTCTCTCGGACACTCTGTACATATACCTTCAAAGGTCATCAGTAAGGACACTTGTGTTCAACCATTTCCCCTCAAGTAGTTTTGCTTATATCTGCATTTCTTATGTTACTTTGTTGGTTATGATGGCCTCAGTCTGGCTTCTGACACCTGGTAATCTTATTGCCTGTCCTCAGGAGGGAGGTGACATCCTTTTGCTGCCCATCCACCCAGGCATCTTCCCTATATCCCACAGTCTGTTGGCCACCTCCACTTGCACATTTCATTGATACCCAAAATTTCGCATGGTCTCCTGGATCTAAGCCCCCTCTATCCCTCTTCTATAAAAGACTTTTATGATCCCCTACCCTGGAAGCCATCTTCAAGCTATCTCGACAGGAAAACATGGCATCACTCTTGCCCTTTTATTTGTTCTTCCTGCTCTGAGCTGCAACCTAAGGATAATGGACCATGTCATGTTCACCCTTGAACATCTCACACCTAGAACAACATCAGGCACATGGTTAAATGCTCAAAATCATGTGTGTGTGTGTGTGTGTGCACGTATGCACATGTGTACTTTTTGAATTGTGTGGGATCAAACTCAGGACCTTGAGCATGTTATGCAAGCACTTTACCTCTAAGCTATACTCCCAGCTACAAAATAATATATTTTAAAAATATTAATTAGAAATACTTTCAACTTAAAAGAACTTGCATAAAATAGTAAAAAGAGCTTTCACATAATCGCTGTTAAGATTTGTCTGTTGTAAATATGTATTTTTAAAATTTTTTTAATTAAAGAGGAAAAAAACAGAAAAAAGGTAGAAATATTACAGAATTTAAAAAAAAAGGATAAACAGTAAGATATCACTGATTGATAAATTACATACTGTCCTTTTAGAAATAGTTGTTCAAGTTACAAAATTAGAGCAAAGTAGATATTCAAGCAATGAGACTAAACAGATCTGTTCAACAATCCAGCAAGAACTTAGAAGTATGGTTATCAATCCTACACACTTAAATATTCATGCAGTTATATCTTTTATAACACTTCCCATTTCCTCTCTTTTTAAAAATAGCAATGTATTTCTTTTGAGACAAAGTCTCACTGTGTAGTTCACACTGGCCTTGAACTCACTATTAGCCTAGGCTGGCCTTGGACTTGTGGTAATCTTTCTGCCTCAGCCTCCTGAATGCTGGGATTAAATGCATACATCGCCATGCCCAGATCATAAACATGTATCCTATTAAATTTGCTTTATCATTGTCTCTCTCCCTACAAACATACACAGGGTATCAAATGTAGCATAGTCATTGAGTTACTCAGCCAAGTTCTTACTATGGCTGAATGAGTGAATAAATGAGTCTGGGATTCCAGCTCTAATTTTCATTTCCTCATGTGTTACTCTTTCCACTGTGCCTAATGACTAATTATAGATTGAGAAGTGATCTCAAGATAGTGACTGGGAAGGCCGGGTGTGGTAGCTCACACCTGTAATCCCAGCACTTGGGAGGCTGAGGCAGGAGGATCTTTGTGATTTTGAGACCAGCCTGGGGTACAAAGTGAGCTCAAGTCCTGCCTGAACTGCATAAAGAGACCCTGTCTCAAAAGACAAAAAAAAGATAGTGACTGGGAAGTACATATACTCAGTCAATTTCAGGTATTCCTACTCTATTTCATAAACTTCTGAACTCCTGTAGCAGTGGTCTCAATCTCTGATTCATTCTTATCCTGCTCCACACTTGCTAAACTGATCAAGAAGCCATTTAGTTCAGATATTTAAAGCCACTGGCTTCTAATTTTATGTGAGGTGCATAATAGCCATCTGTGATTATGTTTGGATTAAAAGAAAAGTTTATCATTTTAAACTTTATCATTATCATGTTGCATCATTTACTGAGTTTTGCTATAAGAATGTGCCAAGAATTTCATATGTTGTATAAGAGTGCAGCTCAGAGGTAGAGTGATTGCCTGGCATGTCTGAAGTCCTGTATTTGATCTCTAGAACCACACACACACATGAATTTAGCCTGTTCCCTTCATGTATTTGAGATGGAATGCTGGTGGTCCCTTATGCCCATTTCAAGTCTTCACTAGCATAGCTGAAGCAGCCAGTACCATTTAGCCTTGCCAATGATGACTCATTAACAAACTACTGTGTGCCCAGTTTGAGGGTAGGTACTGGAAAATAAAGAAGAGAAGCTTCCAGTCCAACAAGTAATGTGTCAGCCACATGGGGAACGATGAATAGTGCAAGGAGAAGGCTAACATTTGCTGAGGACCTGGTAGGTGCCACACTGTTTACCAACCCTTTATGGTAGGCCTTACTCCTATTTGATAGACGAACAGAGGGGCAGGAACTTTAGACAACATTCCCAAGACTGTGTAGCTGCTAAGTGGTAGAATTAGGATTCAAATTCAGGTTCCTCTGACTTAATAGATCAATGTGAATGAGACAACACGTATCAACTGCCAGGTTACATGGACCAGATGAGAGATACTGAGGATGTCTTGGGGTGTGCATGGGATGTATGAAGGCCAAGCTGAGACCTCTGGGCAGTAGAGTGTATCTGCAGTCTGACAGCTTGTGGCAAGTGCTACCATTACAAATCCCGTTATAACTTTCCAGGTACAACTACCTGTTCCCACTGAAAGGCTCAGATTTTGTCCATCTCCTCTTCTGGTGTACCTGGGGAGGTGGGCGGGAAAGCAGTAGGTTTCTGCATTCAACTCAAGCTACCCCTCACTTCCTGGGGCAATCTCTCCATGTGTTTCAATCGCTCTGAGCTGAGAAGGAGCCTCTTGTTCAGAACCACAAGATCCCACAGCCTCCTGGCCTGGCCTCTTCTCCTTCAACCCATATGCTTCTATTCACACCCAAGTGGTGAAAGAAATTTAACATGTTTCTGTTTTTTCCCATGGCAGGAAAAAGAGCTATCTGGGTTAGATACAGTATCATACCCCTTCAGTTGTCAGCTGAATGCATTAACAATGGGTAGGTCCATCTGAAACATCAGGCCCACGGATAAAAGAAGGGAACACAGGTATCTTCTTGCATAATGGAGAAATTATGATTAAAAAGAGAGCATTTTTCCTTAGTTCGTACACCTAGTTCTCAAGAAGCAAAGATTGCTGGGCATGGTGATGCACACCTGGAATCCTAGCACAATGGGAGGTTAGGCAGGACGATGGCAATTAATGCTCAGCCTGGGAAAGTTAATAACTTAGTGAGATCTCATCTGCAAAAGTAAAGACTTGGGCTGTAGCTCAGTTTGCAGGCCCCAGGTTAAATGCCTAGTACTGGAAAACAAAAAAGAGTAAAGGAGTGATGTGTATAGGGTGGGGTTGGGGTGAGAGTCTCTCAAAAGAAAACTTGGAAAATAATTTTGGAGGGTACTTAAATGCAGGATTGTGCTTGAGTTTTTTTTTTTTTTTGAGTGAATTATAGAAGTTGCCCTTCACCCGGTCTCCTCCAATGATTCCACCTCATATAATGGTAGTACAATAGGGAGGCTAGACAACTTGGCATAGTTACATTCCAATGCCATTTTACAGCCTGCATAGATTAATGAATCCACCTCTATAATCAAGATGCAGAGCTTTTCTATCACCACAAAGATCTCTTGCTGTACCCCTTTATAGTCACACCTAGCCCTCTTCCAACACCTGTAACCTCTAGTACCTGTTAATTTGCTCTTTATTTCTAGAATTATGTATTTAAAAGAATAATTTCTTTAAGAAAGTGTATGATGATACCTCTAGTTTTCATGGAATCTCAAGTTCCAAAGAGTGGTTTTGCCAATTCCCTTGCTAAATGTATATCCAACTCCTACCTCACAGGAGCCAGAGCCTTCTCTGGTATGTTAGCAGTACTGAGGAATTTGATATAAACATTTACAGCAAGGGCATTGTTTTCTTCCACAAACTTAGTGGAAGTGAGTAGAAAGATTCTTACATTCAGATTAACTGTTTCAAAATCTCCCTCACATGCTGATTTCCCAATTACACACTGTGCTTTCTTACACAAGAACCTTCTTTTTACCTTCCTTTTACCTAGTGAGACAGTTAAGATCCAGGAAAACTGCAAGGCTCACAGAAAATTCCAGAAAGTACTTCATTTAGATTAAATAACCTAGCCTTGGGAAGCTAGGATGTTTAGAATGAAAGTGACAAACTGAGTTCGCAGGATGATTGTCAGGCATTAGCTACATATCTAAAAGACAGGTCCGACGAGGTAATCTGAAGCAGCACTCAGCTCCTCAGGACTTATTCAATCATCTGCAGCCCACTGTAATACTGGGAAATAATGAAGCCATGCTAAGACAGTAAGGGGCTAAAAGAAAGAAAGCCCTCGGGATTCCACAGCTAAGATTCACATGGGCCCTCCACCATCTCTCCCATGAAATGTTCTGACATCTTACTACTTTACATGAACTTGCTCTTCACAAAGAGCATTGTGCTATCTTTACCCCCAAAATGGCACACACACACAGCCAGGCCCAGACCTATTAGTGTGTGGTGCTCTTTAGAAGAGATGACTTCAAACTAGTGACTCTCTCCACAGTCACTCAGAGCTAGAGGAAAGCACTTGTATCTGCCTTTGAGCCAGGAGACACTGCCACCCTGGGCACTGGCTTCAGTATCCTTCTATGTGAGCAGAAATGCCCTGCCTTACAGAACACTCTTCACTTTCCCTTAGGTGAAGCAGTGAGGGAAGGAAGAGGAACACACCTTGTTCTGTGCCCCATTCCAAGCCTTGTCTGGGTCCAAATCACATCCACAACCTAAATTCCTCAGGATGCAGGATGAACACAGCTACTATGGCCCAGGTTTTTTCTTCAGCACAAAAGATCCATGGGTGTTATTGGTAATTTCAAAGTGAAAATATATTTTCAACTAATTTAATAATCCTGACATGTTCTCAGCTGCCTAGGATTTTTTTAGAGAGTAGTTTTGTGGCTATTCCTGTGCCATCTTTTTCTTCAGTTTATCAGAACACAAGAGTCAGTGCCTAGTGGGATGCTGGTGTTGGCGCCACTTGTTATTTGCAAGGAGGTCCTCTAGTGGGGAGGGACAGTATCTGCAGTTCTCATGGCCTCAGTGTCGTCACATGCAAGAGGAGGAGAAATAATAATTGTCCTTCTAAACTTATAAAGGTGATGGTTGATATCAAGAAGAGGAGCTCAGAAAAGGGTTTTGAACATTTTTTGGGGGGAATACAGTGATTAATACAGTATTAAAATATAATATTAAATTATTATTTTAAGATGTTTTCAGTGTTTAGAAAAAAAGTTCTTGTTATGTTTTTGGAATAAGGTCTCACTATGTAGTTCAGGCTGATCTTGAACTTTTGATTCTCCAGGTGCTAGGATGATAGGCATGTACTACAACACCTGGCTTAGAAAAAAATTCTTAAAGTAACTCTTAAAGTCAGGTGGTTTTTGCTTATTTTGATTTAATTCTTGGTATTGCTCATTATGATTTTTTTAAGATGAGGACAAAGTTGACCACAAAATATTAAATCCATTAGAATATTTGGATAAAGTGATCCAAAAAGTATTTAAATGGCAGATGAAATACACTAAGAATTTGATATCCTGCATAAAGGTACAGTGATATCTCGGTTGATGAACTTAATTCTCTTCACAGTTCTGCTCGCAAACCAAACTGGATGAGAACCAAACCAAATTTCACCACAAATCAAATTTCACAGTAAATCAACATTGAACCTAACCATTGAATTTGATTTAGTTCTCATCCAACTCGGTTTGTAACCACAACTGTGGAAAGAATCAAGTTCACGAACAGAGGTACCAGTGTAACCAGCTTTGTGAAGCCTATAGGTTTACCAATTTGGGGTTATACTACTGTTTCATAACAGCAAGTTAGTAAGTTGTGTCCAGGTCCTTTGGATATAAAACAGAAAGTCAGTCACAATCCTGGTAGTGCTTTACCAGCTGACCAGTTTGCAGACTTCTTCACCTGGTCTTTTTTTGGTGTTTGTGTAAGGGCAGATTGCCCCACACTGGATCCCTGGGGCTTTGAGCTGAGAACTTCATCAGGTTCCGGAGAAAGGCTAATTAATCATCACATCAGCTCATTGCTAAACCAAGTAGCCATGCTGATCCATTAATGCAAGTCTCCGGACTTATTAGGGCAGTGAAAGAGAAGGAAATGGCCTAATCTCCTCAGGATTAGAGGAGAGAAGTTCCTGAGATCTAATGAGTTTCTGCTAAACTGGAGTTGTGCTTCAGGCATTATGCTTTTTCTCCCTTTTCCAGTAATTTTTTTTTCAAAAAGCTACCCAGAAAACAAAAGGGAATATTATAATATCTAGTGGGACTCAGGCACTTAAGGCTCCCTTCTTGGTCTACCAATTCAGCAAAGGCCACCCAAATCATTGGAAACTGAAATAACAATCAGGGGACTACCTGTTTATATGATGTCAAACTGGACAGACTTTTTTAATAAAGAAAATAAATTTATTTTTTCAGTTCTGGAGGCTGAGAAGCTCAAGGTTGTGGGTCTGCATTTGGTGAGGACCTTCTTACTGTGTCATGCCATGGTAGAAACCAGGAGAGAGAGCATATGAGAGAGAAGAGAGAGTGGAGAAACACAGAGAAAGAGAAACAGATTTTTAAAAATATATTTACCAGTTGTTTGGGTCTATACTGAATCTCTTTTTCCTGGGAGAGCTCATGGTTTGCAATTTGGATCAACAGTCACTTGTCTAGAGACAGTAATTTAGGAATTGTTCCAGCTTTTTTTCTAACTGCTCTGGAATATTTACCTGTCTACATAATACCATAATCACTAGGTGAAAGTCAGAAGGCCTTTTGGTAGAGCAAATGGTTACAAGCATAATAGCAATTTGGTTTTCTCTTGTTGTGGCTGAGATGACATTGTGTTGTGTGTTCACATACTGACATGGTTTTTCTTTTTATTGAGTTGCTGTGGAAGTGAACTCTTTAACTGGGAGGAAGCATGCTATGAACCACAGACTCTGAAGCCAGGTGAACCTAAATTTATTAGCTGTGGCATCTAGGAAAAGCCAAATAATGTCTCTCAGTTTCAGTCATCGCATCTGTAACTTGAGCATGATATACCATACCTGCCTTGTAGTGTCATTGTAAGATTGTTAAAAGGCTACTCAGTGTCTACCCTGAGCGTCTCAGACATTGCTTCTCAACTTTTAATATATATCTTGATCACCTGAGCATCTTAAGATGCTGATCTTTATTTAGCAGGTGTGGGGTTCCCGACTGCTAGCAAGTTCCCAAGTGATAGTTGTACTATTGGACTATAGACTGCACTTGGGTAACAGGGTGTAGATACCATTTGCAAAGTGCCTAGTAGAGTTAGTGATTAATATGTTATCACCCCAGAATAACCGTTGATTTAAAAGTAACTGAGAAGAAACACTTTTTCTACAAAAGAAAGCCATTTTCTACAAAAATAATAGCCAGTGTGCCAGTAACTATGTTCCCATAGCTTTTATGAAATCTGTCTGATCAAGATTGGCCATGGCTGGTAATATCTGAAGGTAGGTGATGGGTACACAGGAAGAGTTCGTTATACTATTTTTTGGTTTTTGTGTTTAAATTTTTTCATGATACTTTTTTTTAATTTAAAAAACAAGCCCCCAGAAGTGCATGGCGGCACATACCTTAATCCTAACACTGTGGGATGCATAGGCTGGAGAATCCCAAATTGGTCTGGGTAATTTAACAATTTAGTGACATTCTGTCTTAAAATTAAAAGTAAACAAAGGCCCAGGCACGGCAGTACATACCTGTAATCCTAGTACTTGAGAAGCTGAAATAGGATTGCTGAGAGTTGAAGGTCTACCAGGGCTACATAGTGAGTTCAAGGCTAGATACATAGTGATAAGTCCCCTGTCCCCCTAAAAAAAAGGGCTGAGGATATAGCTCAGTGTGGAAGCCATGGGTTCAATCCACTGTGCGGCAACAAAAAAAAACAACTCAAGAAGGAATTTTTAGGGTAGTGAAATTATTCTATTATTCTATTATACTGTTCTATTATACTGTTTATACATGTTGGTATACATCTGTTCCAATCCAGTGTGCCACATCAATGGTGAATCCCAGTGTAAACTGTGCATGTTGGGGTGTAATGTGATGACGTAGTTTCTTGGTTGTAACAAATGTACAACAGTGGTGTTGGATACTGATAGCAGGGGAAGCTGTGCATATATGTGATTGAACTCCATACTTTCTACACAACGTTGCTGTGAACCAAAAAAACTACTTTACAAAATAAAGTCTATTTTAAAAAAAAAGCAGGAAACACCCATTTCCTAAGAGCCTGAGAACAGCAGAAGATATAGGTTAGTACAGTGATTAGCTCCAGAAATACATTCTCAGGAGACTAAAGAGCTTTTGTTTAAATTTTCCAAATGAATTCATTCCTAACCTTGCCTCCTGTGACTTATGATTGTGCAAAAGTAATTTACTGTGGCGTTTCATCTGTGCGTGTATGCCAAGTTTGCATTCTGCCATACATCCCGGAGTTTAGCACATTGTTTTTAACATTTGCAGAGCTCACTTAATTTTATCAACATTGATTTTGCATTGTTTTTCTGTACCTTGGTGGATTTAGGAAATCGTTCATTATTTTCACATTATTGAAACAAGTCTGTCCCCCCCCACCTTGACCACATCCTCAAGCTTGTGTGTTCATTAAGTCAGTGATTTACAAAGCAATCACTCAGCTAATTGGAAAATGCATTTAGTGAGGTCATTCCCCATTACCATCGTCCTTGACCTAGGTCATTTTTATTAGGGGCTGATGCAGACATGGCCCAGAGTATGTCATTTGTTTCATTTATTGAAGAACCCTTGGTTAACCATGTGATAAGCAAATTAGAGAAATACTAAATGAACAAAATAAGGCAACAGACAAATTGGATTTAGTTAGTCCATTCGAATTTTTGTTCTATTAGCTCTAAAAAGCCTCTCCAAAGGAGTGTCCTAATTTATTCCTTTCTCTGCTTATGGCTTAAAGAGTCTTTGATGTGGTAACTAAGCAAGCCCTCATCCTAAAACCCTGAGCTGGGGTCACCTCTTTTGTTATTCTGCTTGGCATTTAATCTTGGAGACTAATGTTCTGCTCTGGTATGTTGTTTGTCACTTCCAGATTATAGGTGTAGCAAATATTTTCCTAATGCAACAATCACTAACTTAACACTCTGTTACTGGAACAATACAGCTAGTTTTTGCTGGGTTCCTCCATTTTGAATTGTCTAATGTAGCTACAAGGTCTCCATTTTGCCAACTGCCTTTATGTCTAAATTGTCTCTTTTAGGCATGCGCTCTCTAAATGTCAGGGCATTAAGTGCCAGTTGAAAGCTTCAGTCTCTTTCCTAATAGCACAGTTTTGAAACCTTAGCACTTATTTCTGTGTGCAAGTGGAAACCCTGTAGGTATCTCCTTAGCAGCTGCTATAGTCTTTTCACTTAATCGCTCAGTGAATGAAAATATCCAGGAGACACACTCCTCCAGAGTCCTTTTTAGAGACCAAAAACTTTACGAGCTGACTTTGTATAACCCCTTCTGAAGTGAACTCAGGTGGCAGATTTGTGCTGGCCTAACGATTTTGAGGTGGCAGAAACACCTGCGGTGACAGATAATTACAACCATTCCTGTGTCTCTTGCTGTGGTTTCCTGTTTGCTGGCTGCTTTCAGGATGAATCATATGTGTTTTCATGACAACTACTTCACTGCCTCTTCCCTGTCATATTTATGGCTCCTTGGCTGGTTTGACTCTTTCCTCACTAGACTATGCTCATCCTCAGGAATCATGGCAGTAAAAGGTTTTCTTCATGGTAGAACTGGAACTAATGGCACACACCTCTGTCTCAAATATTTCCCTCAGCGGTGTTTCAGATATGTTTCTAGTTCATATATTTCACTATTCTCCTTTTCTTTTTTAAATTCACTGAAATACGAGACATTAAAACAAGTTCCTCAGAAGTAACCCAAATAAAATGTTTAAATCAATGTTTAACTCAGGTTTCCACTTCCTTTTATTTTTAAAGTAATTTTTTTTACAATGTGTTCTCACACATACCTGCGCGTGCACTTGCACATGCACGTGCACAACACAGAGGACTTGAGAAACAGAGAAACGTGAGCTTTTCAAACATAAGCTTTTCTTTTACAAAGTTCAAAGTAGGTTACATTGATGTGCTTTTTCAGTCATTATACTATGTATAGACATGATCCATTGAATGATTTATGCTCCCCAAATGATTAAACAATGATTTTTTATGAAAGACTAGACACAAAAGCTTTTAGAAGCAGAGTACTGTTTCCTGCAAGAAACCAACTTCAGGCATACATTTGTATTTAAGTATATTCCTTGAGAATGCTACAGTAGCAGTGCATAAGTTCATTCTGTAAAAAGATCTAAAAGATGATTTTCAAGAGACTCAATGCATTGTGCTTTCAGATAAAAACTCTAAAACAAAAGATCATTTCCTATGACAATAATAGTTAAAACTGCATATATATATGTATATATATATATACATATATATATACACATATATATGTTAGAGATCAGAAGAGGCTATGTGAAATGTAAATAGTTGTGCTTAGGGGATTTTTTGATAAAGTTGTTTTAATAAATAAAAACTTTAAAATGTCTCAGTGACAGATACAAAGTAGACACAGGTATCAAGGGATTTCTATACCTGGCTGAGAATTTTAAAGGAAAAGCCACCCTTACAAAAACCACCTGGTCTCTGATAATGCCAACGTGGACAAATCATTTATAGTCAGGCAGGCAAGGGGCCTGGAAGAAAAGATAAAGTAATCCCCTCATTAATATAAAACATTAATCAGAGGCAAATCCAGGCTGAACCAACTAACTAGCCACATGCCAGCCTTCTTTTCGAACTCTTAGATGAAATAGAGAGGTCAACCTATTTCCTATGCTTGGTGTGTGGACCACAATGCATTCTGCAGTTCACAAAATGAATTAAATATGTCTTATCTTTTATGAGAGCTTAGGATAAGCATGATCCTTTAGTACCTTATCCCCTTTTTTCAACCCTCTATACATTAACTGTAAAACTCTTATTTTAGAAACATCATAGCAACTTCTTATGACCAAAAGGACAAACGCAGCTAGGAAATAAATGTAATTTGATTTTCAGGCTGGACACTTTGCTCTTTGAGGCCTTTAACTTTGAAGGACCCATGATCCTTATTAATCTAAGTGAATTTTTAAAAAGATGAGAAAATAACAAATGTTTTAAAGTCCTTTGTACCATATGTATAGTTATAAAAAGAATTTGATCAAATGATTTCCTAAGTGTCACTCAGAAGCATTTTTGCTGTCTGTAACATAATGTGCTAGAGTCCTTCAAATAAAATTATAGAGAATTTTAAAATATATTATACATTTACAATTATTTGAAATCATTCAATAGTTTGTAGCATGTTAATGGAGTGAACTAGAGAAAGGCAGTCCACATTCATATTTAAGATAAATTTACTTCAGAAGTCAGTTGAGATCCTTGCTCATGTTCTTAGTATAGCCATTGTGATAAGACCTAAAAGAAAAATATTGGAGAACAATTAAAGACATGCAGTTTATAAAATCTTCTGTTTAAGAAGCAATTGTTTGGACCAAATAAACAAATAAAATATAGTACATAGGCAGACACTCTACGAAGAACACAAAGTCCATTTGAATTTAGTTGATATTATACAGAAGAAATCTAATTTCTAGCAACGGGTAGTCACTGGATAGATTTAATTAAATCACTGATGTCTGCCCATAACTAATTTCACCATCAAACATACCTCCTATGTTATCCAGTCACATCAGCTATAATAGTAGCAAACATGTCATTTTAAAGTGGTGACAAAACCAACAGACTTTATCAACAGAAGCATCAAGAGCCTATTTGCATGAAGGCCCTAGGGCCATGAAGAGACAGAAACAGAATTCCTGCATTCCTTGAGAGAGTCCACATATAAAACCATAAGCATTTAATAAAATAAGAACACGCCAGTTTTAAATGAACAGTGAGGAGAGTAAGTAGTCAAAGAAAAAGTAGAGGGCTGGGGTTGGTGCTTTGTGGTGGAGCACTTGTCCAGCAAGCATGAAGCCCTGGATTTCATCCCTCCCACTGCAAACAAACACATAAAAAGTACATAGATGGAATATGATCACACAGCACTGGGGCACTCAGAAAAGTTGTTTCCAAAGGTAAAAACTGAGATGAGCCTCAAAAGATGGACAGAAAAGCTGCAGAACAATGGAGTACTCAGATACTTCAGGGGAGAGAGGGGCCCAGAAGGAGGACCATGATTCTAGATGAGCTTTTCTGAAATCAATACAGAATCCAACAGGCTCCATTCAAGGGTTTGCATGGGGAAGTAACTTGACAGGATTGGTTCAGTGAGGTCTCAGACTGTAGAGACTGCTAAATGCCAAACTATGGAGTTATAACTTCAGTCCATGGGGAACCACTGAGGGTTCTGGAGTAGAGAATGGCTGTGAAATCAAAACAGAATGGAAATCAACTTGAGAGCAATACAAAAGAAATGTGGACACAGTAAGGGGAAGGAAAAGGAGGAAGAGGAACAGACTTAGACACAGCGGCAATTCAGAAGATAATTTTGAAATAAAACTTAAAAAGGAGAGCACACCAAAAATATTGAGTGAATTTTTGAAAGAGTTGGCACCTATGTAGAGCCAAGAAAAGAATATGAAGAAAGAGTCCTTTATCACCACAGCCTCAATCCTTGACACATGGAAAGCATGTAATATATGTTTGCTCAGTTCAAATTATTAATATAAGCTGTGGAGCCTGATGATCGAAAGATTGACTGAACAAGAAATAATGATCCAGTTTCAAGAGAAATGTTCACAATATTAAATATGGTTGCATCATTCAGCACTTTGTCTAAGTGTTTTCCTGGAGTTGAACCCATGACCTCAAGTGCTATACCATGGAATATAAGCATTGTATACATGACTTATGTCACTGCAACTCAGCAAAAGGAAAATAATTCAGTAAATACAGTTTTAGCTACTAGATAAGTAAGGCAAAGAGAAATAATATGAGACAAAAGTTAAATCCCAAATGCACCTGATCTCAATATCCTTTTGAAGCAATCCTTCATCTATTTTACAAAAAAAAAAAAACAAGAAATCAAAACACCTCCCATAAACAAACACTATACATACATTCCAAATGCATCTTTGAAATCTTACCTAAGATATAAGCAGCCACTAACTTTTGATTCACACTTAAGTGGAGGTAGAGAGGCACCAGTGATTCCATGTCCCCCAGCGTAGGCAGCATCAGGGCTGCAATGCACACCACTCCCAGGAAGACTGTTAGTAAACTAGGTCCCGAGGAGACAGTTTTGCTTTCTGTAAAAAGATAAAAACCTCTGAGCTTGCTTCTAAAAACAACTCAAAAGTTTGTTAACATATACTGGCTATCACTGTCCAGGATTCCTTTATGGCCAACTTCTCTGATCCCTCCCCCATCAGTCCCATTCCATGGAGACTTATCTGCTGCACTTATCTGGAAGCCTCTAACTTAAGTGCTTTGAGTCATTACAAGAAGGCATCCTGAAAGGGCATTGTGACATAGTGAATTCCTTCCAAAAAGAACAGTAGTTCCCCACTCCTGGCTACCACATCCCAACCTCGTCAGTAGTGTTCAAACATATACTGTCAGGACGTGTATATTTACAGATAATCTACATAATTTATGCACTAGTATGCTTAATATAAAACATACAAATAGAATCCAAAAAATGTGCTAAAGGCAAATTGCTTTTCAATATTTTCTTCCTCTGTAGTATTGCAACAGACTTAATCTGGCTTGACTTTATGATAGTACAAATGGGTTACACATTCAGTAGAAGTCACTCTCCAAATTTCGAGGTTTGGTCTTTTCTGCGCTAGTGATATGTGGTGTAATCTTGCAATACTGAGCAGTAGCAGTGAGCTGCTGCTCATGGTCAGCCATGTGATCATGAGGGGCAACCAACAAACTCCAGAGTGCTGTGTGACTGAGCCATGAAATGCAGTAGTTTAGGACTACAGCATGGATTTGACCACTGATGGCTTCACCAGGATATAACCATGTCCTAGGTCTTGAGCTGGACCTCATCTGAGCCCACTGCACTAGTGTTGCCCTCCCTAGTTGCCTTCTGCAACTAACTTAGGGAGGTAGTCAGAGAGGTTTCGTTCTAATAACTGCAGCATGCTGCTTCCATTTCTGGAAATATCAATGTTATTATAAACTTCCTTATGAAATTTCTTGCCTCCTGCTGCTCTACCTCATTTATCATACAGAAAAAAGTAGCAGAAACAACACCTGGCAAATTTATGCTAAGTGAAAATAAGGCCGCCATGGAAGAACAAATCATAACATGATTCCACTTAAATGAAAATAATAAAATAGTCAAAACTTGAAAACCAGAGGGTACAATGGTGGTTGCCAGGGCCTGGGAGAGAATAATGTGAGCTGCCAATCAATGGGGATAAGTTGCAATTATGCAAAATGAAGACCTAAAGATCTGTTCCTCACCTTGCCCTATAGCTAACATACACTTCAATGTTAAGAGGGTTGATCTCATTCTGCATGTTCTCCCAATAAAATAAAAATGTAAATGATTTTTTATCAAGCCTCCTAGTCTACCATTCTGACTATGTGTGTACAATATACATACCCATCTTTTTAAGAAACCAAACAGAATTTTCTGTTATATGGCTTTTTCGCATTAATCTTCTTTTCATTAAAAAGCGATAGCCAACGGCAAAACAATGTTGGTGTTTTATTAATGAAATAACACTGTTCATTCTACTTGTAAATGAAGCTTTTCTAAATTATTTATACCTTAGCTGTTGTCGAGTTTAATTTAACCTTACCAAAGCCAGACAGGTAAACAACACATTCAAATTTTATATTGATTATTGCATGGGAATGAACCAATAGCACAAATACCCACAAAAATCAAGTCTTAGTCAATAAACGAAGTAATTTTGGATTTATATTTATCATACTGATGGAGTTTCAAGGAAATTTTTATTCATGGAAATTATGTTGCTCACTGAAAACCTATAATAAAGATAATTCCAAAGAATAGTTAGCATTTATAAAAATTCAATGATATTTTACATAAATGCTTGAGATTTCTAAAAATGGAAATAGTCATTTCCCTGGTAATATGTGAACACTGTAAAAATATTATAAAGCTGGGCTGGTGATTTAGCTCAGCGGCATAAGTGCCTGCCTTGCAAGCATGTGGTCGTGAGTTTGATCCCTGGTACCAATTAAAAAATATATTATAAAGCTATGGAAAGCAAAGCTCGGACTGAGGGCAGACTGCTGCATATTCAGTTCAAGGCCAGACTGAACTACAAAGCAAGATCCTGTCTCAAACAAAGCAAAACAAAACAAAACAGGACAGGCATGGTGGTGCATGCCTGTAATGCCAACATTTGGAAGGCTGAGGCAGGAGGATCTAGGCCAGCCCACACTACATAGTGAGACCCCGTCTCAAAAAACCAACATAACTAAACACAACCCCCCTTAAAACTATATATATATATATTTTTTTCTCCATCATTCCATCTTCTCAGCTTGATGTATCTTTTCATATTTTATAAATTATCCATTTAAATATGTCTTTTAGATAAATGAAATCCTATGATAAATATTGTTATATAACTTTGGTTATCCCCTTAATTTTGTTTTTGAGACGGAGGCTCACTATGTCGTACAAACTGGCCTCAAACTTGTTGCGTAGCACAGGCTGTCCTCATACTTGAGAAACTCATGTGTCACCCTGAGTGCTGGATTACAGGTGTATACCAGTGTGCCTCATTTTTTCTCTCCCTTAAATGTGAAATATATCTGGAGCTTTTCCTAGGTCAATATATAAACACCATTCTATCAGATCTTTGTAAATGCCCGCCTTGCATTACATTTTATGAACATTCATAATTTAATCAATTCCCAATTGATGGGCTCTTAGGTCATTTAAAGTTTTATTACTATCAACAATAATAAAAATCATAATTTTTTAAGCCATAAGGCATAGACTCGAACACAGCAAAGATACAGCAGTTCATTAGTAATGCAATTAAAACAAATCCAGCAAAATTCAGTTAGATCTTTTAAATTGTCTTTTTAATAAACTAGGCTCTTGTATTTTATGCAAGCTTTTGTTGTTTTCTCTAAACTTTAACACTAAAATTTCTGTTAAATAAAAAAAAAAAATGACGAGAGGCCGGGCATGGTGGCACATACCTATAATCCTAGCACTTGAGAGGCTGAGGTAGGAGGATTGCTGTGAGTTCAAGACCAGCCTGGGCTACATATTGAGTTCAGGACCAGCCTGAACTACATACTGTGACCCTGTCTCAATAATTCAAAACAAGCCCGGCGTAGTGGCTCACGCCTGTAATCCCAATACTCGGGAGGCTGAGGCAGGAGGATCTTTGGGAGTTCGAGACCAGCCTGGGCTACAAAGTGAGCTCAAGGCCAGCCTGAACTGCACAGACTCTGTCTCAAAAAGACAAAAAAAATTCAAAACAACAAAAACAAAAACCAAAGCCTGTCAAGATAAAAAATTGTGTTTATGCACACAGGCAAGGTCTAGAAACTAACATGGAACTTATAAATAAGCAGATTTGTTAAGGGCTGGGAATATAGGTGCTTTCTGTTTTTAATGTTACTCCTGAATGTCTTTTATACACTAAGCATAAAGTTTCTCATTTTACTAACTTTCAACATATTTTAAAATCAAAAATTTTCCTGATGCAGCCTCCAGTCCTTTTCTAGCCAACACCAGGTCTCTTCACATTGCTGCACTTGCAGAACTTCTACCAATCAGCTTTCCATGAAGAGTTTTCTAACAACTTGAAAAAAATGATAACATTGAAAAACCTCCCAGAAAAAAGTCCCACAAAACAATCTTAATTTATTTTGGCATTTTTAGTTCAGAGAAAGTTAATGAGAAAACCTGAACATTCTACATACTAGAAACCACACATAAATTATTGCTAAATTATTAGACAATGGAAGTTAAAATCCATCAGTTTGGCCGGACGTGGTGTGGCTCACGCCTGTAATCCCAGCACTCAGGAGGCTGAGGCAGGAGGATCGTTGCGAGTTTGAGACCAGCCTGGGCTGCAAAGTGAGTTCAAGGCCAGCCTGAACTGCATAGCGAGACCCTACCTCAAAAAGACAAAAAAAAAAAAAAAATCCGTCAGTTTGTCCACACTGAGGAAGTCATCAGCACACTCAAAGGGCTCCAGTAGACTGAGTCACGCATTTTCTGTGTAAAGCACTGTGTCCAGGGCACTACGCTATCACTGAGGACAGAATGGTGAAGACTAATAAGCAGCCTGCCCTCAGTGAGCTTCCTAAAATCAATGGCTTAAAGATATTTTCTCCTAAAACAGAGATCACCATGTGTTGTGCCAATAGCCTCCATGCTAATTCATCTATCCACTCCAAAATTGCAATTAAAAAGTCTTTCATATATTTTATTTATTGTAGTGCTGAGTATTGAACCCAGGATGTATGCACTGAATTGCTTTCTTGCTTTCTTTTTTATTTTTCTTTCTTTTTTTTTTTTGTCTTTTTAAGATAGGGTTCACTTGACAGTTCAGGCTGACCTTGAGCTCACTTTGTACCCCAGGCTGGTCACAAACTCACAAAAATCCTCCTGCCTCAGTCTCCTGAGTGCTGGGATTATAGGCATGCATCACTATGCCCCGCTTTCTATCATATATTTTAGATGCCAATGTTTATTATAAAGATAATAATAAGAATGAAACAATGTAATTATGCAGGCTTTTAGCGTGATTTTCACTTGAATTCTAAGAAGCTATTCTTTTCTAGAGGAGGCTTTTTTTTGACATAGGGTCTGGCTATGTAGTTCAGGCTGGCCTTAGCCCAGGTTTGCCTCAAACTCATGGCAATCCTCCTGCAATAGCCTCCTGAGTGCTGGGATTACTAGAGGAGGCATTTTGAAGGAGGAAATCCTGCATCTCACAAATAAGTCAACTTCACATTATTGATCTGACAAAATGACATTTGACAAATGTTCTCTTTCCTCAAAAGATGAAAAGATGGTCCTGTTAATTAGTAGTTGCTGAGAAGAAAACAACTCTAAGCTACTACCTTCTCCCTAGTCCTAGTGTCACAAGGAAATCTGGGCTCTCTCTGCATGGATTGATAAGACACTGGGCTATAGTAAGTAAACTTCTGAAGATGAATGAACTGATATGTGTCTATGAATTTATGTAATAACAAGTGGATTTTTGAAAGCTCTCATATGTAATATGCTACAAACTTAAGGACAGCTATTATCACATTCATATAATAACATCAAAAAAGTTTCTCTGTTTCTAGGTAAAATTTTATCTCCCTCCTCTTATCATAGGTGTAGGAAGAAAGAATAAGTTAGGACGGAGGGGGAATGGTACCCCAAGAGTTGAATATGAGGATACTGTCAGCATTGAAAGAATATATCATAACACTTCTGCATATCTAAGCTAAGAAGGAAATGAGAAGTGGAGAGGGATTCAATTAATAGCCCACAGGGGATATTATAATCTACTTAGTTTAATTAACTTCAACTTTAATGAGATTTTTTTTCAAAATAATATGAACAGCACACCGAACTTGGCCTATTGCCAAACACAATTTCTCTCCTCTTTTGAACTAATTAAATGAGAAAGGATGTAAGAAAGTCATAGAAACAAAAGTATATAATTGCCAAAGTGTGCCAGCATCATAAAATTTGGTCCCTGTGGTCCTCAATTTTATATTTTGTAGGTATTTAAACTCTAACCTGAAACATATGCAGAGTTATATTTACATATATAGCACTAAAATATTAACAGTACAGCAGTAAAAAGACTTTGAACAATAACATTTGGCTCTTGCTTATCATCTCGTCTAGTGCGGGCCAGACACTCTTCCGCAGGTCCCGGGCCTCTTGTTCTTCAGGCAGCCTACCTCCAGGTTCAACTTTGAAGTAGTTGAGTAGGTTTAAAGTAGTAGATTCACTTTCTAGTATTTTCTCTTAGCACTTTGATTATTTTAAGTTGAGATATGTAAGTAAACCACCAAAGGGCTTTTAAAAACAAAGCAATACTACCTGGTTGAAATGACTGCTCAAAAAATAAACTTTCGGTTAAATGTTCTTTTATTCTTTTTTCCTCTTCTTCCTTTTGTTGTTCTTTTGCAGATGGGAGAAGAGTAGCAACAACCTCTTTCCTTCCTAAAGCCTTCCTCTGGCTTTGCTCGGAAACTTGGAGACGGAATTTGTCTATTACGCCATAGTGACAGGATCGAACATCTCTATGACGAATAACACTGAAAATGGCAAAAAATAACAAATGCTATTTAGGTTTCTAGGGACCTGTCAAACAGGATGCAATAGGAGATTTTAACACAGTAAAACAATGTTAACTGACTACAACCAAATACTGAAAACTAGAAATTTACTAACGATGAAACAAATATGGTATAACTCCAAAGAAACAGGATTTTTTTTTTGAGATAGAGTCTCACTATTTAGTTCAGGCTGGCCTTGTATGTTTCTATGTAGCCCATCCTGGCCTTAAAATCATGGCATTCCTCCTGCCTCAGCCTCCTGATTACAGATGTATTGCCACTCTCGGCCAGAAATGGAAAATTCTGAAATATCTGATGCAAGCACATTATTCTGAAATATAGAAAGGGGGGGACTGAGGCAAAAATAAATAAATAAAATATAGAATAGTCTTAAGAATGATAAGTAAATTCCCTTTAAATGCCTTTTTTCCCTAGATATCTGTGTAAAACAATTATTTCTTAAATAGGAATATAAGAGATAATGTCCCCCTATGAGCATACCATAAATTTCTTTGGCCACTAATTTATTATTCAAGTAATAAAACTCACTTTAAGAGTCAGAACTGATTTTCACAGAGGTAAAATAAGTAACCGCATAAGTAGCTAGTCAACTATGCTCAATGCACCAGAGGGCTGATAATATACTTCTGTACTTTTCTAAATAAAGAGTATAAAGCACTGTAATTTTTATGTTTTCTGCAATAATTTATTGTACTTTGTTCTTCCCAGGTAACACAAAACACTTATGTCAGAGATAACACATTTATTTGACAAGGCTACCTTTTTTTTTGGGAATAGTCCTTGCTTATTGTATACTGAATGAAAATCCACAGAAAAATGTAAAAACACATTTTCAAATATACATCAACTTATGGCTTTGAAGATGATGCCAATATATTCTAGAAAAAAATTTCAGTGTCTCATTCTCACAGAAGATTTTAACAAATACAGTTTACTTGGTAGCTTAAATTAAGGGCTGGTCAATGAATCCATATGGTCACCACTAGCTCTAAAGTGAAAATTAAATATGAACAGCTTGAACAAACAATCATTTATCTGACACTCTAAGACGAAATTATCTGGAAGTGCTCAGATAACCTTTTACAGATGTAGTAGTTACACCCTTGCTTCCTGTTTATATAGACTGATTTCCAGGCTTATTAGCTGAATCATTTCGAATGAACTGATACTACCATTGTTTTTTTACCATAGTATCACTAGTTTCCCAAACATCACGGTCATAGCAGGATGTTCAATAGAAAGCTAAATTGTCTATTATAGCTGGAGACATTGAAAGGAACAAGGCAGAACTTGGCCTTTGTCGACACCTCTGCTTCAACTAAAACCACACTGAGGAAATGTCAAAGAACTGACACATGCATCAGCTCCAACATGATGAAATATATTTTGTTTGTTTAGAATCTCTCAGAAGCTTCTTAAATTTTGCTAAATTTCAGCAAAAGATCCAAACATTATACATGCCTATGTGGGACTAGCTACATGTAAAGGTCTTTTTCAAGTTAAAAACATCAGTATTAACACACTGAAAATGTGTTACCAGGAAGTGATTTTGACTTACATATCCACACAACACTGAGGCTTTACTGCACCTGCAGCATCAACGACAACATACTTATTTGGAGTAGTACACAAAACTGAAAGAAAAAGTCACAGTGGCCATTAGTGGTTTTAAAACAACTAGTTTCTACAAATAAAAAATTAGTAGGGACTAGTTAAAAAAATCATAAGATAGATCTAGGAGACTCACCTTTGAACTTTAAGGCAAACTCATAGGGATTGTACAGAGTCAACACTTGCTTATGTGTTGACTGATCATCTGCATAAAATATGAGCTCCGTGGGAAACACAAAAACAGGAAGATTTCCTTCCACTAACTCTGGTTGTCTTTTTTGTTGATGCATTGGCACTGAATCCCCCTTGCTGCAGCTTCTGTTTTTTACAGTCTCAAATCTATTTTGGACTTTTCTTAGATTCAGTTAAAAACTCCAAAGCATTTTGACAATCTAGAAGTAGAAGGAGAAAGAAAAGAAACTGAATGATATTGATTTTCATTAATCTACAATCTTTCCACAAACAGCATGTTTAACATGCATTAAAATATTTCTTCAAACTAGGCATGGTGGCACACGCCTGTAATCCCAGCACTTGGGAGGCTGAGGCAAGAGGATCCTTGCAAGTTTGAGACCAGCCTGGGTTACAAAGAGAGATCATGGGCAACCTGACCTTCACAGTAAGACACTTTCTAGGAAAGTCAAAACAAAACAAAACAAAACAAAACAAAATAAAAAAAAACCCACTTTGAATCGCCAAAACATGCTTTTTGACTTGGTTTCTTTATATAGCTTATTCCAAATTATGCAAATAAATTTATACATACTCCTTTCATGTTCAAGCTTTCAACCTATAATAAACTGCATAAGTACTTGAATAAAGGAATAAAGACTTTTTCAGATTAATCATCCCTTTTAAAAAGGTGAGATCAAAGGGACATTTTTTAAAACTCAGATTTAAAAAAGTAGAAAAAACTATTGCCAAAACTCATTTTATATGAGCCAATAAGAATTCTTAAAGACTAAAACCAAAGTGAGTTTCCATGATTTATAGGAGAAAAACATGAGAATCAGTTTTACACTCATGTCAACAATGTTTTATTTAGTGCCTTCTGGCAGCAGCAGGTGGGTGAATTCTTTGAATCTTTTTTATTTTTTTAACTGAAACTTAAGACCAGCTAAAATGTCTTGAAAGGAAGCTGAAGAGTGATGCTAACTAAGCAGTCCTGAGAGTTTTCTATGAAAAATTCAGGCAGTAAGTAGGCTTTGGCATGTGTAGCATAGCCCTGCCCCCCGCCCCATGTCACGTACACAGGCTTTATGAGAGCTCTTTTCTTCCAACTTTAGAGGCATGTTTGGATTCTTCTTAGGTTCTCGAATATGTTCCAGATGGTTGTAACTAGGAAAAGTCTGAATGTGAAGTGTGATGTTTGTGTTTATTTTCTAATCTTATTTGAATCAATATTTTTATTTAGCAAGCATCCCAAGTGTGACTCTTACAAATAAAATGCAAGGTTCAATTTCCACTGCCACAGAAAAATGTGATAGGTCAAACATACAATTAGTGAAATTGTCTGATTTTCACCCATTAGATCACAAATTTAAAATAGGCTACAAACCATTTAATACTTTGGATTCATTTTCTCATACATTCAGAAATATAATCAATAAGTAAATTTGATTTTACCAGCTATCAGGGCTCATATGTTGATTTATATGCCTTTTTAATCAAACAGGACACTGCATAATCATGTGGCCAAATTTTTATTTTTTCTTTCAACTGAACATTTACTACATGCCGGGGAGTACAACACTGGCAGAGCAGAGATATAAAGGTGAAATAATGCACAGGCCCTGCAAGAGAGGCCAGGAGATGGCATGTGATAAAGTCCTTACAGAAAAGAAGCGCACACACTTATGTGTTTGTTAGGAGGAGGACATTCAGACCAAGGGAACTGTATGTGCAGGCTGAGGGAGCTGCATGTGCAAAGGGACTGAAGCCACAGGCTCTCTCTCATACCCATTCTTTACTTCTGTTAACTATGTACTTTGCAGCATGTATGCGGTTCATAACAATATTGAATTTGCTTCTGGCTTTTGTTTTGACTGAGATCAGATCTGTTGACATTGTCTTAATAATATTACTTAATATTTGATGATTTATAACAAACTATTAATTACATGGAGTGAATGATTAATAAACGGCACTTACTGTAGGCCAGGCAATGTTCTAAGTGTTCATCATTATTATTTATGAAAAGACCACATTGAGGTTAAAAAAAAGCCAAAATAAAGAAGGTTGGTACCCACATGTCCCCTAGTCCAGTACTCTTTCCACCTTCACAACTGCCTAGCCATTTCCATAAAACATAACTGAGATTATTCTTAAAGGCATCTGATTAAGCAATTCCAACTTTACATTTCTATTTGCTCTGAAGTTATTTCTTTTGCTCATAGCCATACACATTTCTGCTCAGATGATGTACTCTCACAAGTTTGGTATATAATTTTTTTCAGTAGAAAATAATAAGCTCAGTAATTACTTTCACTGGAAGCTTGGTTATCAAGCAGAGGAGTTCTAAACTTGACATTAGTGAGTAATCTGCACTGCATCATTCTTAAATTGTTATCAGAGTTTAGCTTATCATAAAAAGTGGCATCTCTAAATTGTGAGATAAATAGCACTGATTAAAAGGGGCAGCCATCTAAAACACAAAGTTGAATTTATCCTTCATTGCTTACACCAAGATAAATTTCAAACAGATCAAAATTTTAAACATAAAGAAGACAAACATCCATGCAGGTACTAGGAAAAAAGAAACATAGGCATTTTGTTTTATGAATCTCAGGCTAACAATGGCATAAAACCAGAAACCAAAAATGCTGATAAATTCAATTAAATAAGCTTTTAAATTCTGCGTGGCAAAAATTCTATAAGTAAAACTAATGGAACATTTGCAGTTCACATCATAGGCGATTTCTAATTTCCCTATCGGAGGACTTAAAAATTATTAAATGTGCAATTTAAGCTGGGCGTGGTAGTGCATGCCTGTAATCCCAGTACTTGGGAGGTTGAGGCAGGAGGATTGCTGAGAGTTTGAGGTCAGTCTGGGCTACAAAGTGAGTTCAAAGCCAGCCTGAACTGTATAGTAAAACCCTGTATCAAAGACAAGAAATAGATCAATAAAATAAAATATAATAAAAAATAAAAGATCAATTTATAAGAAAAGGAAATAGAAGTTATTCTTGCTTACAAAAAGATGTTTAACTTGATTCATAATAAGCGAAATGCAAACTAAAGCCATACTATGATATAATCCATGTATATATATTCAGATAATGTAATTTATATATTCTTCCTTTTCTTTGTGTGAAGTTTTATATGTGAAAGGTTTTTTTTTCAGCTCTGAGGATTAAATCAAATAATTTATGTGAAGCACAGAGAAAAGAGCTTGGTACTTAACACAAGCTAGCCATTCAAAGCAGAAGATTGGACACTACCCAACTATACATTAATAGAGGATTCATTAAAGTATCCATTTGTTGGTATACCAGATATCTGTCAAAAAGAAAGAGGAAGGTTTTTGTGTAGCCGGACATGGACTAATCTTCAAGATGTGGGATAAAGTGGGGGCTGGGGGTACACCATAGGAGTAGGCCCTATATTCAATCCCCAGCACCCTCTCCCCTGGAAAAGATGTAGGATTAATTGCAAAAAGCAAGGAGCCCTGCAGGATGAAGCATGTGCTACCATTTGTATGGGAAAAGAAAATCAAAGAATATACCTATTGTCTTGGGCATGTGGAAAAATCTTTGGAAGGATACTCACATTTGCCCCTCAAAGAGAGAAACTGGTGGAGACAAGAGAGGGAAGGGAGTTATCTCTGGATGCTCTTTAACAACTACTGTGGCCTAGTGTGGAAAACCTGCTATTTTTGAAAGGTGAGAAAATTTAGAAACAATGTGTAAAAAATTTTGTTTATTGTCTTTTCTAATTTATGATTTTCTAATAAAATTTAAAATTTTAAACTATGCAACCAGGCATGATGGCACATGCCTGTAATCCCAGCACTTGGGAGGCTGAGGCAGGAAGATTGCTGGAGTTGGAGGTCAGCCTGGATTATATAGTGAGTTTAAGGCCAGCCTGAATTACATGGTGAGACCTTTGTCTTAAAAAACAAACAAAGAAAACAAACAAATACCCCCACTCTGAAACTATTTGTTAAAAAGGATAAATAATTTTACACACAATAAAAACTTACATTGAAAAAAGCAAGGATTTGTTTGCAATCTAGAAACAACTATAATCTCAATATAAATGTTATAGTACAAAGGAATGTATGAGCTGTCCACACAGGACATAATCATTATGCCTTGCAAACATGTATTAATAAAAATAAAAAATAAAAGTATAAGATGGTTCATGAGTCTGCCTAGAAAGTCGAAAATAACCCCACAGACAAGTGCTAAAAACTTGGTTCTTACTTCAGAAGAAGTTAGTTGGCAAAGGTCACAGTACAAATGTTATTAGCTTGGAATAAGGGCTTAGAAGGAATTTACTTTTTTATTTCTAAGCTTACTCTTTGAACAGATTTCCCTATGTGTTTCAAAAACAGGCCATCTCCTTGTCACCACCAAAAAGTGGTGACATTAGTTATTTTTGAGTAGGAGAAAAACATGGAGAGTAGGAGAAATACTCTTTTCATTCTCTCTTCCCATTTATAACTTCTCTTGGCTAAGGTACAAGTGGCATCCTAAGTCCCAACTAGTGGGTATTAGGGAAGAATTAGCACCAGGTTGCCAGGGCAGTATCAGCCTCTTCGCCAACAAACAATGAGGCATAGCACTGGCCTTTAATTGATGGCTTTTTAGGAGACTAACACTTTCTCTCTGCTCCAGTCCATATTACAAAAATGATAAAGTATGAAAGTCCTAGGGAGACTATATACTCAGCTGGTAAAACCAACCACCAGTTGGTTTAGGAGGTTACTTTCCAAAAGTCAAATGCAGGCCAAGACAAAATGGGTTTGCTTCCAGTCTTTCTCATTTGGCAGATAGGGAAAGCAGACACAGGATGGTTAAGACACCTATCCAGCATTGCACAGGGTGATGGGGGAAGAACTCTGGTCTCTAGGCTCACACTTCCTTTTCCTCATCTCTTCGGTGTCTCCTGATGCCAACTTCTGCCACACCCTCACCACTAGAAAAAAAATTTCTGCTTTTCAAAAAGTTCTTAAAACATGCCTCAAAATTCCAGTCACAACCAAGACTTCATTATCTTGATTTGTGTTTCCCTTTTCATTTTATAAAGAAAAAAGGCAGCTGGGCATGATGGTGCAGTCCTGTAATCTCAGGATTCTTGGAGGCTGAGGCAGGATATTATGGGTTTGAGTTTGAGCTGAGCCTGAGAAACTTAACAACTTAGTGAAACCCTGTTTTAAAAAAAATAAAAAGAAAGAAGGGCTGAGGGGAAGGGGATTTAGCTTAGTAGTGCAATGCTTGCCTAGCAAGCAGGAAGCCCTTGGTTTGGTCCTTAGCACCAAAAAATTAAAATGAAAAAAAAGAAAAGAAAAGAAAAAAGAAAGGATGAGGATGTAGCTTAGTGTGAAGGCCCTGAATCCAATTCCCAGTATCACCAAAAAGAGAAAGAAACTGTCAAGAGGCAATTTCAATTTGATTTACTGAGCTGCACTTTTTTTGTCCTGATTATGAAACAGTATCTCAGGCTGTAACTGTTCATTAGGGATTAATAGCAGAGATTTGCCCCATTCTTCCTCTCTGGACAGTAAAATGTTCAGAGCCTGGTATAGATTTGTCATCCTTGTAGAACACCTCTACTGTACTGTTTGGATCTATGTAGATCTCAATGACATATATATATATATATATATATATATATATATATATATATTACCAGGAATCAAGCTCATGACCTCATGCTTGCCAGGCAGCTAAATCCCTGGCCCTCAATGTGGTATTTTTAATGTACTTATCATATGGGTTTGCTATTTTGACAATTGTTCTATGTGGTCTAATTCTGATTCTTCTTTCAGATTTCAGGAATAATGCCATATGGTTTTTTGTTTGTTTTTTTCCCTTTTCTATAGCCCCGACACCATTGCAGGCTCTTAACAGATGCTGAGCTTATCAGCTATCCTAACAAGTATCTACTAAGACCTGTCTCCTCAATGGGGGAATCTGCGCCCACCCCATAGCCAAGCATCTAGGCAAAGGATCCTAATTAGATACGCAGTAAATCTTAGGTGGCTGGGAGCCATAGACTGGGGTGGGGGAAAGCAGTAAGAATAGGCATTCCCAGCTGTCTCGCCTCCCCTCTCCTCTTCTATTTCCTGCTCCTCTCTTCTGGCTCCTCAGATTCAAACTGGGCCAGCAGTGTTTACCCAAGGCTCCAGCACGCCAGGCAGACGTGCAGCTTGTCCTTGTTTCTGTACTACTGGCACAAAAAAAGCAATCCAGAATGAAATCCAGAAAGAAAACCTTGTGTGTGCACACCACCTGGTGACCAGTTTGCAAAAGACTCTCCTAGGAGAAGCAGTAGAAACACTGAAATTCACACACAAACTGTTATTTGTCCAGAAAGAATAGTACCCCAAATGATTAGTTTTTCTGTTTTCCTCACCTTGCATTGAGCAAAGGAAAGGAAAGTTAAGACTCTCAGTGTTTTTCTATTTCCTTGAGGGTGTACTTTTTAAAATAAGCTTATTGGCACATTTTAGATATAAGTAATGATCATATTCATCATAGGGAATTTTTACCTGTGCATGATATGTTTTGATTCCTCTTTCTTTTCCTAATCCTTTCCCCTCCCTTCAATCCTTTTTCCCCTCCTTACTTACAAACCTTTGTTTCCATTTTATCTTTTTTTTTCTTTTACCTTTTTTTCTAACAATCCTTTTATGCTGCTTATTTGGTAAGTTCTGATAATTCTTTTTTCCATGAGGGAAGTCAGAGAAACTACAGACTTTTCTATGGGTAGGGTGGATTTAGGTTCCTTATCTCCACTTTGGGAAAATTCCTTTGATCCTGTCTGGTGACATTTCCCTTGAAGAATTTTGCAAGAGGCAAAAGAAGAGTGGAATGAAAACTTCAACTACTGAAAGATGATGGCTTATCAAAGAACAAAATCCATCTTTCTTTGCCTCCCTTAGATCTGCCAGGGTGAGACTTTCATTCCTGGCTAGGCATTATCAATGCCCCTCTTTACCTTGAAGCAGCTAGAAGATAGAACTGGGTCTTTCTTACCCCTTAAGAGTAAGAGATTAGCCAGGCATGGTGGGGCTCGCCCATAATCCCAAACACTCGGGAGGCTGTGGCAGGAGTATGGCTGGAGTTTCAAGCCAACCTGGCTATGCAGTGAGTTCAAGGCCAGCCTGAAAGACATAGACAGACTTCATCTCAAAAAACCAAAACCAAAACAGTAAGAGATCAAAGTCTGGCAGTAAAAGAAATAAAGATAGGTAGAAAAGAGACAAGCAAAATCGTAATTAAAAAATTGTACCTTTAAGAAGGCTGTAACTCCAGGACATAGTCAACATTACCCAAGATTATCCATATCAATGTTCCTTAGGTTTGTGTTGCCTTTCTTCTAGGCCCTTCATGCCACAAATCCCTAAAGATACTTGAAGTCCATAAAATAGCTTAGTTGATAAATGAAAGGGCATAAGCCTGACCATAAACTAGAGGAACAGACAGTGAGAGTTCAAAGAATATTTTTAGGAAAAAACATCTTAGATCATCCATCAAAAAAAAAAAAAGGTGGGGCTCATGCCTTTCCCTTGCAAAGCATACTACTGTCTTTTTGTGGATGGGCCACCCTTTTCCAGTAAACTACGACAGACCTTCCTACAGATTCACAAATTCCACAGATTTCCACCACCAAAAACAAACAAATATTCCCAGACCCAAACTATAACCCACCTTTCTCTTGATGGCCCACACTCCCGTTTCTTTCAGTATATACTTTATTTATTTTACATTTTATTATAACTTTTAAATTTCTACCTAATAAATCATTTCGTGCATCTTTTTAAAAGACCCATGTAAAAGAAAAAACCTCTCCAGTAAACAGGGAAGTTTCAATATATTTTATCGCCACAGATTCAGAAAAATAGAGACCACTAATGAACAAATAAATCACTTTAAAAGCATATTCTCAGCTAGGTGGGGTGGTGCATGTCTGCATTCTCAGCACTCTGGAGGCTAAGGCAAGAGGATCACCATGAGTTTGAGGCCAGCCTGGTCTACATAGTGAGTTTGAGGTCAGCCTGAACTGCATACAAACAGCTTGTCTTTAAAAAAAAGCATATTCTCATTTGCTCTTCTTTCTCATGTCTGTTTTTTGGGGGGAAGAAGAGGCTGCAAGAAGAATCAAATAACATAAATAAATAGACCCTGGGGATTCTTGGACTAGCACGGCTCAAATCTGAAAGCAGTTAAAAATGATTCAAAGCATAGCCTTCCCCCCAAATTAGTGACCCATCTGCTTGGCCACAGTGTACTGCTACTTAACTACCTGTCTGCCCTTGGCTTGTGCTGTTTACTCTGACTAAGGTTCAGAGCTCCAGCTTCAGGCCAGCTCCCTTTTATCTGAGCACAGGGGCTATCTCTGTCCTCCATATAGAGTGTGTTCCTTGCTAAAGACTAGGTACCTGCTAAACAGTAAAGAAAAATAATTTCTGTTGCTTTAGTCTCACTGGTATTAACACTTCTTTCCCTCCCACTTAAAAAAATCCTCAACTCTTAAACTGAGCATTTTGCACACCTGCGATTTTAGCACTCAGGAGGCTGAGGCAGGAGTTGAATGCCAGCCTGAACTCTGTACATAGCCAGACCTTGTCTCAAATAAAATAAAACAAAATGAAACACAACACAACACAACTTAGCTCTAGGGTTGAGGATATAGTTCAGTGTTACAGCACTTGCATAGCACATGCCAGACTCTGGGTTCCATCCCCAGCGCTACCAAAAAAAAAAAAAAAAGCTGAGCATTTTTCCTCTTTGAATTTCTGCTACCATCTATTATTTGTAGTGGTTGGTATGTTCTTAAAGCTAGCTCTTTCATGAACAATATTATGTTCATTTTACACTTTAATTGTTCATTGCTCACTAATAGGCAATTTTGTTTCCATGCATCATCTAGGTTTTTTACATAACTTCATATCTTACTCCTAGGGCCAACTGCTATTACAAATCATTTGTGGTAGGCTATTACATACTCAACACGAATGTTGAATAGTGTGTGACTTAAGGTTAAAAAACTACAGTGATTTTTTTAGAAAAACTCTTCCCTGTTATAAGAAAAAAAGTCACATGTTCTACAACATTCTAATATCTCCAGTTATTTCAAGAAACATCAATATTAATTTATTGTAAGAAATAAATATGCTGTTACATGTAGCAGTCGCAGAAGTTTTAGAATCCCTGCTGGGCTGGGTTTGGTGATACAAACCTGTAATCCCAGCACTCTGAGATGCTGAGGCAAGATTGTAAATTAAAATCCAGCCTGGGCAAATTAGTGATTTGGCAAGATCCTGTCTCAAAAATTTAAAAAAATGGAGGGTGAGGGGTTGGTGGGACAGGGGAATAGGCATGTAGCTCAGTGCAAAACCCCTGGATTTAATCCCTGGTACTGCCTCCTCCAAATTTTTTTTTCTCTGAGACAGGGTCTTTCTATACAATTCAGGCCAGCTTTGAACTCACAGTGATCCTCCTGCTTCAGCTTCCTGAGTGCAGGGATGATAGACGTGCATCACTCCTGGCCCCTAAAAGTTTTAGAATCTCAAATTAACTCAACAAATATTTAGTTAGCATTTATTATACAACAGGCACTGTGCTGGGGAATATAAAAAAAGATAATATTATCTTGGCCCTCCAAAACTTACATCAAGCCGGAAAAGTAGATATATGCACAGCTGTCATTAGACTATGAGGTGACTGACTTATTAAAATGCCAGTAGATACAAAGTGATCTGGGAGCCTAAAGATGACAGTCTGCTTTAACAACAGTCTGCAATTGCACAGTGAATTCCATGAAGCATATGTGTAGAGGCATGAAACGGTCATTTAAAATGTTTTGACATTAAATATGGTTAAAAAATAGTATGTACTGGGTGGATGGTAAGAGATAAGCCTGAAAAGGTCCGTTGAGGTAAGATTATGAAAAATGTTGCAAGTCCAGGATGGAAGTTTAAGACTGGACTTGCTATCTGGGAGGTTCACTTGGGGACCTGTTAGAAATGGAAACTCTTGGTTCCCACCCCAGAGCTGCAGGGTTAGAGGCAAGCCTGGCATGGTGGTGCATACCTGCAATCTCACAAGTCTGGGAGACCGTGAAGCGAGAGGATCACAAATTCAAGCCTGGGCGATTTAGTGAGACCCTGCCTCAAAAACTAAAAACAGGGCTGAGGATCTAGTTCAGCGTGCAGGCCCTGGGTTCAATCCTCAGTACTATGAAAAAATTTCTGGAAGCAGGGCCTAGCTATCTATGTTTTTATTTATTTATTTGTTTGTTTGTTTGTTTTTGAGACAGAGACTTACAGTGTAATTTAGACTGGTTTTGAACTCACTAGGTAGCCCCAGTTGGTCTTGAACTTGAAGCATTTCTCCCATCTCAGCCTCTTGAGTGCTTATTTTGGTTTTTTGAGACAGGATCTTGCTTTGTATTTCAGGCTGGCCTTGGACTCACAAATTTACCTTGATCCTCCTGCCTCAGCCTCTTAAATGCTGAGATTACAGGCCTGTACCACCATGCCTGGCTTATCTGTGTGTGTGTGTGTGTGTGTGTGTTTAACAAGCCCTCTAGGTGATTTGGATGTATGACTAACTTGCAGAACCACTGCTGTAGGCAGTGGAAAAACCTCTGAAGAATTTTAAGCAGGAAACTGACCCAATTAAGATTTGAAGTAGGAGAGTGGTTTTTATTGATCAGTCAAGCACAACGACTGACACTACAGTAGTTACAATAAAAAAGTAACTGTTGAATGAATATTGTATAAAGAGATGATGAGGGTCTAGCTCAGCAATGGCAAACCTTGTAGACCTTTCACTAATAACAAAAAGCTGTGGTCTACATGCCACAGGGTTTTCACCAGTGGCCTAGACTGATGCAGTAGGAATGGGAACCAATTTGAGAGATATTCTACAGGTAACCAAAGTTGGACCTGGTAACTAGGATATATCCTTGCAAAGGTAACGCTGAAATGTTTTTTACATAAAAGAAAGCTATGATCTTGTTGAATCTACCAACTGCAAGATTCAAAAGAAGTGGTCCATGTAGATCCTATAAAAAGGGAAGTCAAGAGCAATTTCTATGTTTCCCTATAGTTAAGAGCAAAGGGTATCTTAGCTTGTACATGAGCCTTCTGATCTGCTTGGTAGTTTTAACTTTCATTTTAAGTTAGTAAACAATCATTCATTACTAAAATAAATGTTTCCCGAGTTTGGTGGGTACAGTTCAGTCCTTGAGACTGATGGATAATTTCACAATACACTGACACAGTTAAATTTCAAACCTGGGAAAGTTAAGAGCACTGACATTAGTTCTGGTGATCTAACCAAGGTACTTCCAAAGTGAGACTGTGCTAGCATCTCCCTTTTTTATTCTAACAGGACCACTACAGTCACATCACCTGCTTTGTTTATGAAGAATCTGGAATTCGTAAAACAATAAACTTTGTACTATGTTCCAAAGGTCAAGAAAGTCAAGAGGGATTGTTATTTCCAATTTTGAAGCCAGAATTTAGCTGAGGCTATCTCTAGTTTCTTGTAGAGCAAGAGAGATACAGGGCAACCTAGATGGATAATTTACCTCATGAGAACTTTTCATGGTGCAATTCCAATTTATCACAACTCTGGGTACCTGCATGTTCTTTTAATTGATACCAATATCTTAACTTATTTGACCAAGTTATTTTGTCCAAAACTAGTTCCCAATCAAAATCTACACTGTTTCAGGGAACTTGCAAGCTACAGGGGACTTGTAAATAAAAACCTTCATGTTACAGGTGAGGAAATCGAGGACTACACAGTATAAATCACTGAATGGATTTATTGTAGGGCACGATTATGTAGCATGCTGCAAGGTAGCAAAATAAGATTCAGAGCAAAACTGGTAATTTGCTTCTTTGCTAACTTTTAGGAAATATTTTAAGTTTCTCTATTTGCCATCTTAAATGTTCTTAAAAACAAAAATAATACTGAATTACTTTACTGAGCTAATAGGGAGTGGAGTAGACTTTCTTAATTGCTTTGTCTTCAGAAAATGAAATTAAATGTAAGAACCCTTTGAGAAAAAAATTCAAGTATAAAAAATTGGGGAAGAAAATGGAAGACATACGCATTACTGTACATGCTATTTGTTCTATTTTCTATCTTCTCCCATAAAGGAGTAACTTTATGTAGTGAATACTGGGCATTATCTTTAATTTCATATTACATGTAATATGAATCACAGCTACCCTTTACATTATTTGAAAAATTTCCAAATATTCTACAATTCGAGTAAACCTGTTGTTTTCAGAGTTCTAGAAATAGTTCAGAAACTAGTTTAAACTCACATTCTATCTGGGTATGTGGATGTGAACAACTTGAAAGACACATTTGACCCGGTTTCCTGTTTTCCCAAACTTCCAAACTACTTTATACCCAATATATGTGTAATCGAAAAGTTAGCGTTCACCTTGCTCAGTTTTTTAAATATAATATTTTATAGGCAAAGAAATGTCAGTACTTCGAGAAAGTGTGAACAAGGTTTCAACATCAAGAATGTATTAAACCCCTCGTGCGCGTTGCCTGAAAAAGTTAGGTAGGCTTCCCCCTTCTGCCTGGAATTCACATTAAGAGCGCAAGGCAATGCACATCAAAAGAACAGAGATGCTTTTTACACAAAATCCGAGGACCCAACTGTTTCAGGTTCACGTCCTCTTACTTTCCTCAAAGGTCAAAAAGGCCTCAAAGCATTTCCAGTTAAATATTTTCCCCTCCCTCCTTGCTCCCCAATATGAGAACCTTTTGATTCCGCTGGGACACAAATGCTACTTCAGTCCCAGAGGACAGATGTCAGTTACTTTTCTCGAGGGGGAAACCGCAAAACATTGATTAAGGGCTTTAGCGGGCCACGGGGGGCGGAGAAAACATTCAGTCCAAAGAGTTGAGCCCAGCTGATTGGGGCACAGCCTTCCCAGCCCTGGTCCTCGCACCGGCCGGCTCCACGTGAAAACCGGTCATGTGAGCCTGTTTACAGCTGAGCAGCTGGTGCAACCATCGGGATCCGTGCGAAGGTCCAGGGAGGGGGAAGGATACAGGACACGTCCCTCCATCCCATTCCCCATTATTCCGAGAAAGCTTTCACTCTCATCCCCTGCCTTACCACTCCACTTTCGTCTCCCTTCAGGCAAAGAGAGCACAGCTAAAACCATTCCCGGACGTCTCGCTCCAGCACCCACCCCCCATTTCCTACCACTTGATCACTGAGGGGATCGGCCAAATTGGAGGAAGGGCCAGAACAGTGTCACCTCGGACGAGGAATACACCTCTCTCCTTCAGCCCTCTTTACAACGTCCGCCTAATAGTTGTCCCTGGAGCCACATCCCCGGGGCAACCGAACTCTGCCGGGCAGCACCCGGAGCTCCCACGCCTGCCCCCGCCCAGGCACAGAGACCCACCCCACAGCTGGCCAGCCGCTGCGGCCGCGAGCCACCGGCTGTGGGGCCGCTGACAGTCGGGGACAGAGCAGACTGGAGCCACTCCTGCCTCCTCCCCACCACCCACCCGCATCCCAGAGCCCCGCTGTCAGTCACCTAGCCGAGCCCGGGTTCTGGGTACCGGTTATTCTTTCGGCGGAGGCTCTGGGCCACGTAACTTACACGTTCTTCCGAAGACGGAGGAAGTGGGGTGACGGGACGCCGGGGGACTCTCACCTCCGCAACACCGGCTCCTTGGAAAGCAGCTGCGAATGTTCCTCAGCTCCTTTGTCAGCGTCTCCAGGCTGCACTGCCTGCTGGGATACCGGAGGACTCAAATGCCACCTCTCCCCGCCCCGGAGGATGAGTCGCGGCCGGGTGTGGGTGGGAAGAGGGAGAGGAGGTGGGGTTAGGGGCGGGGCGGGGGCGGGGCTTTGGTGCTGCCACCTGGCCTGGACTGTCAGGGTTTCTTCCTTCTTTCTCACTGCTGCAAAATTCTTTCTTTCTCTATCCTCTGACCTATCCTCCCTCTCCGTCCACCCCCTGTGGGAGCTGGAGACCTTGCAAAAAGTCTTCAAGCTGCCCTTGTTTGGCAGTCACTCTCCATCCTGCCCTGATCACCTCCCCTCCCCCACCCTATGAGTACCGAATGAGTACCAGGGCTAGTTGATTCTGGGACATGTCTTGTTGACCCTTGCCCCTGTTCCACTGTACTCTTTCCCCACTCCAGCTCTCTAGGCTCTGTTTAGGTCAAGTGACTTTTTTGCTTGGACTACAGCAGTAGCTTCCTGTTTAGACTCTCTTCCTCTGACCATTGTCCAGACAGGAGCCTGAAGGCTCTAAGATGTATATGTGGCCCTGTTATTCTGCTTAAAACCTTTCAGTCTCAGCTATACCTATAATCCTTTAGCATGGTGTCTAAGGTCCTCTGCAATCCTTTCCTCATATACTCAATTCTCTGGTCTGATAAACCAGCCCTCCATGAAAGACAGTAGGGCTTGGGGTAATTCAGCAAGCATTGGTTGTCCCAAATACTTCTTTAAAGGAGGCTGCATCATCCGTAACTTCCACAGGCCTCTTGGGAAATTATTAAAGACCGACTTTTCAAAGTTACAATGTAATGATGTTCACAAAAGAAGACGAAGATGCAATGGCCACATGCCCCTTCTGCGTAACTATAAGACCTAAAGAATTTGCCCTACTTACCCCATCCAAGCAATGGGCTGTCAGTAAGTATCCTTGAGACTCAGGCTTTTGATACTTGTGCTCACAGATACTACTTTATAATGTGCTTACTTGTCTTTGGAATCCCCACCTATCTTTTAATGTCAAATGGAAATAGCATTTGCTCCATTAACCCAGGACACCTGCTCACTCCATCACCGTAGAACATGGCTTATTCTGCTGTGCAATTCTTCTTGACATAGGTAATCACTACTCATATATATGTTTTCCTTTCTCTCCTGCCTAGACTATGCATACCTTAGAACTAGTTCATAGCTCTCAACACAATGCCTGGTCCAGAAGAGACATTAATACACTTGATGAAATAAAACCCATCATCTACACTACATCAGAGGCCTTAAGTATGCCCAGAAAGGATTCTAGGCAAAGGCTTGTGCAACAACCACCTTCCCTTCACTGTGATGTCTCAATCTGGACCTGGTCGTGTGTCCCTTTTGTAAACACGAACTGGTTAAGCAGTAGAGTATTGCAAAAGGACCAAAGCTTGAACTTCCCTTGCAGGTTGGACTGGTTTGTGGTACAATATGTGGTTGTGGAAAATGTAGCTATGATAGTTCGTATGAGAATCCAATGCAGAAAAAATGTATAATGCTATAAAAATAATTGAGTTTCCAAATGCACGTGTATCTTCTAGCTTTGGGAGTCTTTTGACTCTGTCTGCTTTAGGCTGCCTTTGGGTTCCACATCCCTTTGGATCTTGCACATTACCTGTGTTATAAGGAACTCTTTTGAAAAAGAGAGTATTTTGCCATTATTAGTGGCACATGGTTCTAATCCCAGCTATTCCAGTTGCTGAGGTAGGAGGATCACAAGTCCAAGACCAACCTGGAAATCTTACTGAGACTGTGCCTCAAAATAAAATTTAAGGGCTGGCAACTTAACTCAGCAGCACAGAGCGCACGTGGCAAGCGCAAAGTCCTGAGTTTAATTCCTGATACCCCCCAAAATAAATAAATTAAAATTTAAAACTTTAAAAAGGATTGAGGATATAGCTCAGCAATAGAGCACTTGCCTAGCATACATGAGGCTCTGGGTCCAATTCCCAGTACCACTACTATAGACAACTAAGTTAATTAGAAATATTATAGGCAGCCAGACAAGGCTAGGCCCTCAAGGGAGTCAGTGCAGAAGATCAGAACACATTACAACTGTGACTGGAGATGCATCTGAAGAAGACTGAAATCACAACAGTGAGATTCAAGTCTCCCTAAGAGATAAATGGAAGTTTGAGATTATTGGTGCCACCCACTTGAGATTTCCCATATAAATAAACCATTATCTCATTAGGGGTAGACCATCTTCTCTCACTCACTAAAACTAAGACTAGAACTACTAAGACTATAAATTATTGATCAAGGTTAACATGTCATCCATGGATGCTTGCTGTATGACCTGCTTCTCATTCAGTTGATATTACGTAAACAGTTATATTATTGGTGGATCACAGTTTTCTTTTTTTTTTTTTTTGAGATAGGGTCTTGCTGTATAGTTCAGGCTGGTTTGAATTCATTATGTAGCCCAGGCTGGCCTCAAACTCACAGTGATCCTCCTGCTTCAGCCTCCCAAGTGCTGGGTTTACAGGCCTGTACCACCACGCCTGGCTCAATCACAGTTACCCATATCGTACCTATGTTGTGATCTTGCTATATAAAATTTCCTTTGAAAAGTAGGCCCCTTGGCAACCAATTTGGAACTCCTCCTCCCTCCCAGCAGCTATTCCTCTTCCCCATTCTTTTTCTCAACAAATTTTCCTACTCTTAACCTCTGTGTTCATTCTTTGGTGTGCTGAACATCTAGTAGGTTGGGAACTACAGGTGTTTCTCCTACATCATTCAGAAGCCTGTATCACCACCACCAGAAAAAGGTAGACATTTTCCTTTGTTGATTGTTCTTGCATCACTTAGGGTACACTGGCTTTCTTTCTAAATTTGTTTGTTTTTTGTTTTTGTGATACTGGAGAGTAAACTGAGGCCTTGTGCCTGCTAGATGACTACTCTAGCACTGAGCTTTACCCCAGTCCTTTTTTATTTTTTAAAAATTTTCTGCGTTTTTTTCCAAGTTGCCCAGACTGGTCTTGAACTCACAATCCTCCTGCTTCACTCTCTCCTTTGTAGCTGGGATTATAAGCATCGGCCCCTTCACCTAGTTTACTTTCTCTCCAGGTATATTGTAAGTTATACTATGGCAGGGTTTCCTCATCCCTGCAACAAGAAGAATCCTTGACCTACATATCTTAGCAGGTTCTTAAGAAGTTTTAATGCAATAACGTATATGAACTATAGGCTCCTTTACAAGCATAAGCTCCGTTGTAGTACGAATTATGAATTTGAAAAAATTCTTGGTGCTGTTTGTGTGTATTACATTTCATCTTGGTAATCAAGGGATTTTACCAGAAATTCCTGGTGATAAAATTTTAGTTCATGGTTTCTCAAATTTGCCTAAGGATAAGAATGACCCAGAGTTTCTCCCTGCCTTGTTTGTTTTCTGAGACAGGGTCTTGCTGTGTAATTTAGGCTGCCCTCCCTGTATAGTCCAAGCTGGTCTGCTTGCAGCGACCCTCCTGCTTTAGCCTCCTGAGTGCCAGGAATGCAGGAGTGCACCACCCTGCCTGACACTTTTCTTTGTTTTTCTGAGACAAGATCTCCATATGTAGTTCAAACAGGCCTTAAACTCATGGTGATCCTTGAACCTTAGCCTCTCATGTATTGGGGTTACAGGTGTTTGCCACTACTCCCAACCCTTGAGCCTTTGTTTGGAGATTGTTTTGAGACAGAGTCTCACTCTGTAGTCTAAGCTGGCTTTGAGCTCAGTAAATAGTCTTGATTGTCATCAAATTCACTGCAGGCACTCCTCCTGCCTCAACCTCCCAAATGCTGGGATTACAGGTGTGCACCATCAAACCTGGCCCTGGGACCCTTGTTAAAAACAAATTCGTAAGACCAGGGATTTAGCTCAGTGGCCTAAGCGCCTGCCTGGCAAGCCCAAGGTTGTGAGCCCGATCCAGGGTACCAAAAATACCCCCCCAAAAAACCCCAGAAAACAAACAAAAATTACCAGACCCTGTTTCATTTTAAACCTACTGAGTATAAATTTCTACAAGAAAAACAAGAAATTGGACATGGTGGTACACACCGATAATCTCAGCACTTTTGAGAGCCTGAGGCAGGAGGACAGTTTCGAGTTTGAGGCCCATCTGGGGTAAACAGTGAATTCAAGGTCTACCTGTACTACATAGTGAGACCCTGTCTAAAATGAATAAATGAAAGGAAGAAAGAAAGAGCAACAGTACAATTGAGAATGACACCAAGTGAATCACCCTTAGCAAGGGAGAAAAACTCTACTGTAACCAATGATTCATGTATCAGAATGAATTCACGTAGGATTCTTTCTGAGAAAAGCTTTTCAGATAAGGGACAATCAAAACTGTAGAACAAAGCTTAGAAGGAGGCTCCAGCAGGGTAGACAAATTTTAGTAAAATTGTGCCTGCAACTGGTGGAGGCAAAAATCTTCTTTTGAGTTTCCTTTTCCTGGCTCTAAATTCTTATGAGTCTGGCTCAAGGGGCTGTAAGAACTGTAGCTAATGCTACTTACCAGCTGAAGCCAAAGTGCTAAATGGAAGTCTTTACTGCCTCATCATAATTGATATTCAAAAAATTTCTCAGTGGCACAATGGCTTTAACCACCAAGGCTCCTGTTAGAATCCTCTTTTCAGAATTCTTTCTTAGCTTACATTCTGTGCTGTCATTGTTTTCCTCTTTATCTCTTAGGTAGTGAGGCCTGGAATTGGTCTCATCTACCTTGGCATCCCTGCCTGGGCTTTGCATTGTGCCTGATATATTGTGGGTACTTGTACTTCTCTCTTCTAGTGTCCTAGGCCCATGGCATGCAAATGCTATCATTCAAGAAATATGTGTTGAGTAAATGGTCCCCCTTTTGGTTAAACCCTTGTCAGCCACTTTGGAAAAAAAATCAGAGTTCAGTAGGAGTGCCACAATCATGGGATTAGGACTGAAAGTCAGCTGTGCTCAGTCTTCTTATAGGTGTACCAATTTTTATTGAGATTGGTTTGAGAAGCGTCTTATGAGATGAGTGGAGAATGCTGCCTTGTTTTCCCATTAATTTGAGGCAAGCTGGGGACAGGAAGATGTGGCAAAACCCAAGATTCATCACCTGCAAGGCTTCAGCTACATTTTAATTTGCTGACAATTTAGACATGTAGTCAGTCCAGCCATATAGTATGAACCTTCACGTTCAGATATGTGGCATAGCCAGTTCATTTTGGGAGCCTTTGTCTGAATGTCCTCTCCTGTTCATTCTTGCCATAGCTCATTTTGGAAAAATTGAGGAGTAGAAATCATAATTGCAGTCATTATCTGGTAGAGCAAAGAATAGAGATTGTTTTAATTGCCTGGAGTACTTTTTGCAGTAGTAGGAAACTATTTCCATTACCATGCTAACTAGATATATGATTTTGGGTAAATGCTTTGTGCTTCCTGGGCCTTGAAATTCATTCATCTGTACAATAAAGTGCAGGGCTAGATTGAGTCTGTGGCAGGCCTGGCCAGAAGTTTCTGTTCAGGGACCTAAAAGTAGACTTCTTCTGCCCTGATTCTCTGTCCAAATGTGCAGCATCAAATTACAGAGAAATTGCCCTGTAATTCCTCATCCCTTCTATCTTATGATCATATGAATTTAAAAAAAAATTACTCAGCAAGCACATGTACTGGACTTCCTGGTAGATGTTAACACCATGCATGATTGATTTCATTTTATTTTTTAAATAGTAGGTTCATTTTCCTTGCTTCAGGAGCCGGGGGCTGCCTCGGGAATGCTAAGAGGGGCGCGTGACTTAGTGAAGCTGTGGGAAGAGCAGTGGGCGATTTTGATTTTGCATTGCAGCAATCAGGACACCTGTTTTCTTTGCACCAGTCAGGTTACGACATTGTTACCCAAGGCTATCTAGTCCACAAGTAGAAAAACTTGACTGGGTGGTAAGGAGAGGATCTTAGGTATAATATTAAGGGGGAAAAAAGAAAAGCCAAGAATTGTTTGTGACTACAGAAGATGACCACGGAATGAGGCACCCGAGACAGTGTGGTTTATGTGGAGCCATGAGCTAGGGAAACTAGGGTAAGTTACTTTACTTCTCTGAGCTTAGCTCCTTCATCTGTAAAACCTTCTCCCATTGAGTGGCTTTAATAGAGTAAAGAAAGCATGTCTGCAAAGAGACTAGAACACAGAAGGTATTTCATGGATGCTAGCTGCTATTATAGAGAATCCAGGATGTAAGGAAGGAAAAGCCAAGGGCCACTGAGTTGACCTGGTTAGAAAATTTCAAGGACATGTTGGTGGGGGGCTGTGTGTGGGAGGATGAGAGCTATATGGCATATCTTTGTGTCTTGCTCTCAATTTTTCTATGAAAGTAAAAATACTCTAAGATAAACAAAGACTTTAAGAAAAATATCAGGAATGGTTCATACTCTCTAAATAACGTTTTAGCCCCAATACTTACTTGAGTCATCCCTCTAAGGAATTCCAGCTCATATCTCAGCAGCCAACAGAGGATTTCTAGATTGGGCTTCCTCATAGCCCTGAGCCTCCTTGCTCTTGGACATTTGTGCTTGCCATTTTGATTCTGTCCTGCATCAAACTCCAGTGAGTTTTGCCATTTTCCCCCTAAGAAATCCAGGCACACTCAGCATTTTCTAAATTTGGTGACTTTATTGCAATTTTTAAGGATAGTAGTGGAATACATTGTGCTCTGCATAGCTTTCTACTGCCTCGGTTTTTCCGGCTTTTACTCTGTTCCTTTCCAAAGTCTGTACATCCTGGAGCCCTTTTCTTCAAGCTTAACTCTTTGACTTCTTTCACACTGGCAGGCCCACCAGGCTAATATGAAATTCTCCACCTAGTAATCTGGTAGGTGCGCAATGAATTCTATTTGTGGTTAAATCTTAAAACTGCATTAACACTTCTGGAAAACCCTGTTGGGGAAATATGCCAAAAGGCAACACTAAAATTTCACTAATTCTCAAAGACATATCAAACTCATCTATTTATCTGCTCTCTTCTTGGAGAAATTTGGAGAGCAGATTGAACTAATACACCTGAAAAAAAATCCATGTTTTCAAGGTAAGCATGGATGCCACAGCACATCTGGGAATGTTTCTTTGCCAAGGCATGGAAGATTTCACTGATCAGGATGAGTAAACCATGCCAGGGAAATCCCACAATAACACATGCTTAAGATGTAGCTTGTATATAATTATATTGCGCTTCAGCCCATGTGATTTTGTACTTCAAACATGACAGGCCCTATAATCCAGTTGGAAGTATTTTTCAAAATGTGCACAGCAAGAGGCAGGTGTCCTGTACTGTACTGCAGTGATTAGGAGCACAGATAGGAGCCACTCAAACCTGTGCTAAAAATTTAATCTTTTGACACTTCCTAGCTACATGTGATCTTGGGTAAGTTTGCTACATGTCACTTAGTTTTCTTATTTGTAAAATAGGGAGTGATTTTTTTCTTTTTTGGTACCAGGGATGGAACTCACGACTGTGTGCTTGCAAGCCAAGTGCTTATGCCACTGAGTTAAATCCCCAGCCCTAGGGAGTGACTTTGAAAACATTGTGATTCTCTGTATAAGTTCACTAGAAAAAAAAACTAGGTGTGGTGGCTCACACCTGTAATCCCAGCACTTAGGAGGCTGAGGCAGGAAGATTGTTGTGAGATTGAGACCAGCCTCGGCTACAAAGTGAGCTCAAAGCCAGCCTGAACTGCATAGAGACCCTGTCTCAAAAAGAAAAAAAAATAAGTCCATTGAACACTTTTTTTTGGCAATACTGGAAATTGAACTGAGAACTGAGCTACATTCCTAGCCTCTTTCTCTGTTTGTTATTTTTTCTTTCCTTCCTTCCTTCCTTCCTTCCTTCCTTCCTTCCTGCTTTTTTCTTTCTTTCTTTTTGCTCTTTCTTTCTTTCTTTCTTTCTTTCTTTCTTTCTTTCTTTCTTCTTTTGTCTTATTTATTTATTTATTTATTATTTATTTGACAGGGTCTCACTAAGACACTGAGTTGCCCAGTGTCTTAGTTACTTTTTACTCATCACTGAGACAAAACACCTGATGCCCAAAGTTGGGGAAGGAAAGCTTTATTTCTTACAGTTTTTGGAGGTTTCAGCCCATACTCAGTTGGCTCCAAGGCAGGGTGGCATGGTGGGGCCGCAGTTCAAGGCGGCTGCAAACACAAGGCAAAAACCGAGGAGAGACACACAGCTTCTTCCTGCCATTACATCACATCCTGGCTCCACCCCTAAGCCAATGTAGCATTCACACCCTCAATCCAAGTGCTAGACAATGAACCAATCACAAATGCATAATGCAAAGGCATGAGGCTTGGGGGCCACTGGCATAAACCATGACACCCAGGCTGGACTCAAATTTTTGATTGTTCTGCCTCCCAGGTGTTAGAATTACACATGTGTGGCACCACACTTGACATCTAACCCCTTGTTTTGTTTTGTTTTGTTTTGTTTTTTGTTTGCTTGGTTGGTTTGTTTTATAGATAGTGTCTTTCTCTGTAATTCAGCCTGGACTTGAACTCACTATGTAGCCCAGGCTGGCTTTTAATTCATGGCAATTCTCTTGCTTTAGCCTCCTGACTTCTGGAATTACAGGCAAATGCCACCATGCCTGGAAAATATATACCTGCCTTTTTTGTTTGTTTTTGTTTTTGACATTTTGAGACAGGGTCTCGCTATGCAATTCAGGCTGGCCTTGAACTCATTATATAGCCCAGGTCAGCCTAAAACTCACTGCAATCCTCCTCCCTCAGCTTCTCAACTGCTGAGATTACAGGTGTGCGCCACCATGCCTAGTATGTTCCCTTGTGACTGTAAAGAACTGTAAAGAGTTAAGTCCAGTAGTACTCTTGTAGCCACAACATTAGCAACGCTCTGAAAATAGGTGAGAAATCGATTACAATTTAGGCATCAGCAACCCAAAGCACTTCTGTACCTGTAGTCATCTGCTACAGCTCTAGCAGCATTTTAGGCAAAGTTGGCCACAATGAAAGTGATTTTGGCAGCCACACTGCCTAAAATACTGCATGATAAGGCAAGAGACTTTTCAGATTAAAACTACAGAGACTATTTAGGTAGTGGCAACACATATTTTTTTTAAATTTTAATTTGTTACAGGCGGAGAAGTTTATTTATTTTGACTTATAGTTTCAGAGGATTCAGTGAGGTGGTAAGAATATATAACGCAAAAATATAAAAAAAGAATATGTAACTCTGGAAAAGCTTAATAATGAAGGGAGAAAGAATGATAGCTGGAGAAGGAAATGGGTTCAAAGAAATTGTAAAGACATGAGAGACTTGAGCATGTGGAAGTGATTATGGATGGAGACAGTGGAGAGGAGCGGCTGATGTACTGGAGAGAGGGAATAATGTGCGAGATTCAAAAGAGTTTGGGATTTGGAGCTCAACTGCTACTGCGGGTGGTGAGCGTATATGTTTGTGCTTTGGTTAAGCAGCAGTAGACACTTTGAAGAGGGCAGAATCATGTGAAGATGTTACACAGTGGGAATCAAACACACCAGGGAAACAGAGTAGTCTTGTTGGGTAGTGTTGATGGCATGCATTTCCATTGCTTATATCATCTATAAACTGCTAGTTCCAAGCTAGACATGGCCCACAACTGTAATATCAGCACTCAGAAAGCCAAGGCAGGAGGATGGCAAGTTCAAGGCCAGCCTGGGCAACTGAGTGAATTCAAGGCCAACCTGGGCACAGCAAGACCGTGTCTTAAAACAAAAAGTCGCTAGCTTTCACATCTGTTTGTTCCTACAGTCCATGCATTTCCTCTGTCCTCCAGACCCACACATCTAACTGACCACCTGGGTGTCATTTTGGCATTCCTCCCACCACACTGAAAGTCAGAATCCTAAACTTCTCTCCCAAACCAGGTCTTCTCTTATCCCAGATGACAACACCATCATCCATCTTGTTATGCCATACAGCACCCTCAGAGTCATCTTTGTATTGGCCATTTTCCCCATGCTCCATATTCAATCAATAACCAATTCATACTGATTCTATTTCCTTTTTTTTTTTCTGGTACCAGGGATCAAACTCAAGACCACATGTTTGCCAGCAGGTGCTTATGCCCCTGAGCTAAATCCCCAGCTGATTCTATTTCCTTAACATATCTTTTTTTAGGGGAGGGCAGTTGACAAAGGTTGTGTCTATGTAGCCAAGACTGGCTTTGAACATACTGTGACTCTCCTGCCTCAGCCTCCCAAGCTCTGGGATTACAGGCATGCACCACTTCATCTGACCTCTTAACATATTTTAAATCTATTTGCATTATTCCTTGATACTACTCTACTTCACAGCCCATATTATTTATCATCTGGACCATCGTTCTAGCCTCCTACCTGCCTTACCTCCTGCCTGCCCCTCTTACTCTATATTTCATTCTCCATAAGTGACCTGAGTGATGTTTTTCTACCTTTTTTTGTGGTGATGGGGATTGAACTCAGGGACTTGGAATTGCTAGGAAAGTTCTGTATCACTGAGCTGCATCCCTAACCCTGAGCAATTTTTTCAAAAGTAAGTATGTCACAACTCTATTGAAAATCCCTCAAAGGCCTTTCACCTTCTGTCACATAACTCTTATTCCCAATCCTTCCTATTCTCCCCTACTTTTTTTGCTTTTCAATTTTGTCTTCCAATAGTGTATATGCTTTACTCTGATTTTATTTATTTTCTGACTTCCCCTTCTAGAATACAAGTTCCATAACATGGATATTTGTTATTTACATAGGTATATCTCTAGATGAATTAGGCCTCTCCCCAAATTCCTATGCTGCAGTCTGGACCCCTAACAGCTCAGCATGTGACTATATTTGAGATAGATTCTCTAAAATGATAATTTAGGTAAAAACGAGATCATATGGGTGATGGTCTTAGTCCCATCTGACTTGTGTGCTTATGAGAAAAGGGGATTAGGACACAGATGCACAGAAGAGACTATAGAAGACATGAGATGCAGCCATCTGCAAGGCCAAGCAGAGAAACCTTGAGAGAAACCGAGCCTGGAGCTCATTGATCTCAGCCTGCCCAATTTCTGTTGTTCCAGCCACCCAGTGTGTGGTATCTTGTTATTGGGCAGTCCTAGAAACTAGCAGAATTCCAAATGACTCCTGATATATAATGAGGACATAGTAAATATTTGCCAAAAGAATAGACCAATGTGGGGCCCTGTGTGTTTTAGGCCTTTCTGCCCTCTTTGACCTCATCCCCTGTAACTTTCGTGTTTGATCTCTCAACTCTGTCCAAACAGGATTTTTCTGAGCTCCTGAAAATCTGTCCTACTCTTTCTGTTCTCAAGACCTCTGCATGCTATTCTCTCTGCCTGGAGCCTTGTCGAACCCCCTTCTAATTCCAGCACCAAAAATTATCGACTATTCAGCCTTCAGGTTTCAAATTAAATTAAAACAATATTTTTTAAAAATTAAAACAGTGTTTTTTGGTACTGGGGATTGAACTCACAACCTCGTGCTTGCAGGGCAGGCACTTATGCCTCTGAGCTAAATCCTCGGCCCTAAAACAATATTTTTAAAATATGTACTAATTGAGGTGCTATGAATATGCCACAAACCATACTTGCTTAAAGTGTGCAGTTTGATAAGTTCTGATATATGCATACTTCATGAAACTGTCACCGCAAACAAGATAGTGAACTGTTCTGTCACCTCCAAAAGTTTCCCAGAGCCTCCTTATCATCCTTCCCACTGACTCCTCTGCCCTACTCTCACCCAGGATCTGCTTTCCACAACTGTGTTTAAATTGCATTTCCCAGAGATTTGTATAATGGAATAATTAATATAATCTATACTTTGAATTTTCATCTGACTTCTTTGACTTAGCACATTTATTTGGAGGTTCATCTGTGTTGTGTGTATCAGTAGTTCATTTCCTTTTACTACTTAGAAGTGTTTCATCTTAGAGCTATACCAGTTTATCCACTTGGATACCAGTTGGTAGGCACTTGTGCTGTTTACAGTTTACGGCTATTACAAATAAAACTTCTATGACCATTTATGTACAATCAGCTTTAATCCTATTTTTTTTTTTTGCAAAATTTCTTTGGCTTCCATATTAGGTTAGATCCCCCTGTTCTGCTTGCTCATCTGTTCATCTCTTCCCTGTCTGGATGCATGTGTTCTGCTTAGAAGGAATGTTGTGTTGGTTTGGAAGAAAGACTGGGATAAATCACTCAGAATAGAGATCCACAGCGAGACAAGGGGGAACATTTTTCTTGAGTAGGATAGGCATAAAAGGGAGGAAAAAGTAAAATCCTTGAACATTTATATTGTTATGTGACAAATACATGACATATAGACAACTTCAGGTCATTGGGCCAGGTGGATAGTACACTTGACCTGGCTTCAACCTCCAGCACTACAAAGAAAGAAAACCTTATTGGTCCAAGTGTATTGGGCTTTTTGTTAGATAGGTAGGACAGAATAAGGTCAATTCTAACTATTTTTTTGTGGTGCTGGCGATAGAATCCGGAGGCCTGTGCATGGTAGGCAAATGTTCTGCCACTGGGCTGCAACTGTATCCCACTAATTTGTTGCCTTGTTTGTCTTCTCTTCTCCTCTAGTCTTGTCTCTTATTTTCTTAGCCAGGGTCTCGCTAAATTGCCTGGGCTGGCAATTCCAGATCAATTCAACTCAAGGTCCTCCTTCCTCAACTGCCTGAATGCTGAGATTACAGGTGTGTATCACCACACCTTGTTTAAGGTTTTTTAAACTAAAGCATTTACTACTATAATTTCTGCTTGTTGTGGGGTCCTACCGTTTATGCAACTTTCCTATACTTTTTATTTATTTTCAAAACAGCATGGGAGTATGTTGCTATGTAGTTCAGGCTGGCCTTGAAATCACTCGGTAGTCAGGCTGGCCCGAATTTACAGCAATCCTCCTGTCTCAGCCTCCTGAGGACTGGGATTGCACCACCATGTCTGGAAACTTTCCTACACTTTAACAAAATATTAACTAGCTTTAACTTTCTACTCGTCCCCTCACAGGAGCCTCCTCCTTCCTCCTCCTGTTGTTTTAATCTGTTCCTCTCACAACTCTCTCCTCCTCTGTGACTGGCTGCTGCACCAAGCAGCCCAAGACCTAGCTACACAGCGAAAGTGCGGGACCTACCCAGTCGCCTGGCTCAAGTTCCAGGCATAAAGAGCCCTGTTTCCAATCCTGCTGGTCCTAAAAATACACCAACCATTGGCAGGTGGCTGGGCTATTTTCAACCTTGGGGGCCTCAGGAATCAACAGATTCATGCCAGGTTAGAAAGCCAAAAAAACAAGCCCTTATTGGTGGGCTTCAGAAAAAAACAGGGTCTTGTGGCATGGGTTCAAATGATTCTCAGGTGTCTATTTACTGGCATTGCCTTGTTACTGTTCCCCTTTTTAGGCTCAATAACATATTCCAGTTTGCCCTAAAATATGAACCTGAGTGGCACAGGCAGATATTGTGAGGGTAGGGCGGAGAGCCAGGGACACCCCCCCAACTTCCCAATTCCATGTGGTTCTGGCTTTACAGAGGAGCTGTGAAGTGGCACTGAGAAGCTTCTATGTTTTCTAGAGTTTTGGGCTTAAACAGCATACGTGTCCAGAAAGCGGCTCATGGTGCTTGCTTCTCCTGGAAAAATTCGAGCACTGTTAGTTTCATTCCCATTTTATAGAGAAGGTAACCTGAGGAACAGACATGTTAAATAACTTATCCAAGCTCTTCCAAACGTTCAGTCAGGATACATCCTTGGACCTGCCAGGACCCAAAGCTTATGATCTTACTTACTAGTGTCTGAATGGGTGTTCCTCAAGTGGTCTTCCAGGATTGAACTAAGCAGATGACCACCTTAGAACAACTTACTGTCATGCAATTTCAGCATCAGAATTTGCAGAGCTGTTTACAATCCTAATATACCACAGTACTCTTTTAATTGTTTTGGATCCTAGAGAAAAGAACAGACGTTGCCCTACTGCACAAATGATATATTTGCCCCAAACCAAGTCAGACAATATCATAGTTAATTGGGAGGAAGTGTTTTAATAATGCACATGCCAATATTCACATTGTGGAAAGTAGTTTTGTCTCAGCAAAACAACACCATCCATCATATTAAATTAATGTAAATAACTTCAGTCATATTGATTTTTGGGTTTTAATTACATTTAATACACAAACTTACTCTGGCATTATAGTTGTTTACCTGCTGTAAGTATAAAGAGTTTATTTCTCATTTTATGTTGTCATATATTTAAGTAGTGCTGATATAAAACATTGATGCTGAGGACCTGAAGGTATTCTTCTCTGGGAAGATGTTATACAGACAGGTCAGGGAAGGCTGTAGAGACTTGTGAGGCTGCCCAGAAATTCTTATTATTAGAATTTTGTTTTTGTTGCTGTTACTGCTCAAGGGTTCGAGGTGACCCTGGTCTCCCTTCAACCAGTGGAACACATATGCAATAAAGGTATGAGTCTTTGACATTCCATGACTAGTCAATCTAAGTAGTTTATCTTAGTCATTTGTGCTTTATGCTGTTGGTAATAGTTTGTACCATTTTCTTTGTTGTTTCTCCAGGCATAAATGAAGCAGTGGCAGTACGTAAGGTGAGGAAAGAGAAGAAGAAAGGGACAATGTCTATGTTCTTTTACCTCTAAATAGCCTGTCAATTTCTTTATATGTATTTCTGTCTCCTTTCAAATCTCAATGTCATTATGACATTAGGTAAAAGGTGGTTCAGAAATATTTTCTATTCCCTACCCTTCCAAAAATAAGGAAATGGAATGAAATAAAAAAAAAAAACTACTCACTCTATCTCGAGTGTAAAGGGAAAAGTTTGGACTCCAAATCTGGCTTTTTCATATATAAATTATTTGATCTGAATGTCAGATTCTTTATGTCCAAAATGAGGATGAGATAATATGTCTTATTTCAGAGATGATTGAGGATGAAAGTAAATGGTGTTATGTGTATATATCATGTAGTCTGCCTGTCAGAAATGCAGTACTCAAAACAATCATTATTTGCATCTTTAAATTTCTCCCTTAGCAGCCCTACACAGTGTTTCATTAACTCGCTAATTCCTTCTGACAACTGAGGTGATATTATTTTTTGTTTTCATTCTTTCAGAGTAGATATGTGGGAAATGTTTAAGATATAATATTAAACCCCAGAAAATTGAGGGGAAATAAATGCACAGTTAGCAGAAACTTGTAACCAGGGCTGGGCCTCTGTGTTACTCACTGTTACATATTCAGTCCCCAGAATGTGGTGTGACTCAAAATCTACCTGTGGAATGAAAGCAAGTGTCCAGAGGTGAAAACTGTTGAATTGGGTTAGAGCAGAGGATATTGGGTGACCCTTCCTGCCTCCTTTACTTTCTTTCTTTCTTTCTTTCTTTCTTTCTTTCTTTCTTTCTTTCTTTCTTTCTTTCTGTCTGTCTGTCTGTCTGTCTGTCTGTCTGTCTTTCTTTCTTTCTCTTTCTCTTTCTCTTTCTCTTTCTCTTTCTCTTTCTCTCTCTTTCTTTCTCTTTGTTTCTTCTTTCTTTCTTTCTTTCTTTCTTTCTTTCTTTCTTTCTTTCTTCCTTTTTCTTTCTTCTTTGTTGTGTTTTGTTTCTGTCTTTTTGAGACAGTCTCCCTATACAATTCAGGCTGGCCTTGAACTAAATTTAAAGCCCAGACTGGCCTCGAACTCACCGCAGTCCTCCTGCTTTAGCCTCCTGAGTGCTGGGATTACAGGCATGCACCATCATGCTGGGCCATTCTATTGTTCTGAATATTATATCATATTTACAATTAAAGCATGGAAGAATAAATGCATTTTGTTGGCCTTATAAACAAGTACACTTTAAATGTTTCAATGAAGCAGAGCGAAGGATCCACAAATGTATTATTAAAGTATAATCTGCTTTAAGCAGGCTTTACTGGGAATGTTCCCTGGACTTTTTATTGTGTTCTAAGGAGGAAATATCCAAAACACTTTGAAGCATACATGCTTGTCAAATAACCATAAAATAAAGGAGCAATTTGGCAATGGGTGAAATGTCATATGCATGCTTCAACAAGTGAACCTAATACAGCTGTTGTGCAGAGCCTGATAAATGAATTTATTAGAATTTGTTCTCAAAATAATTTGGTCTTGGTAGATAGACAGTGGGCCACACTCTAAGCTTTTTGTAAGTCTCGGTTGCACTTTGAAAGAGTTCAACTTTGTCATGAGTAAACTAGGCCAAGATTGGAGATGTGACCCTCTCAATGTCATGTTTGTGTTTCTGTGCCTTAACATCTTTAGCCCAACTTTTTAAGTCTTCAGAAATTTGCCACCTTTTCTGTTATTTCAGGTTCACCACTGCAAATTGGGGATAACTATGGAAACTACCATCTTTAAGGGAGTTGCAAGAATTAGATTAAACAACTCAGCCTTCAGTAAGTGTTATTCTTTCTTGTTTGTTTGTTTGTTTTGAATCAGGGTCTCCATATGTAGTCCAGGCTGGCCTTGAACTCTTGGTGATCCTCTTGCCTAAATTTCCTGAGTGCTGGGATTACAGCCGTGTGCCACCATGCATATTATCTTTATTGTGATATTCAATAAGTCATGGGTCTTCTTCACAGATTTGGAAGGCAGGCAGCATAGACCTTTCCATCATTTTCCCTGTGAATATGTCAAAAGGCAGAGAGGTGAAATGGGCCATCTGGTGTGTAAATTGTAGTCACACTTGGAACTAGGATACTTTGTACACAGTGCGCTGATCAATACCTTTAGAATCCTTTTAACTCTAAAACCCAATGGTTACTATTTAAAAGACTCTCATGTTCAGCCTCTGAAAAACTTTCAGCCTGTTTTATCTCAGAGAACAAGAAAGTAGCAAAGGGTACCCTATACACTACATGACACTGAAGAGGTCCAGCATTAGTGAACCAGCCTTGTTGTTTTGTTTTGATTTTTGTTTGAGACAAGGTCTTGTTATGTAGTTAAGGCTGGCCCTGGACTCACTATATAACCCAAGCTGGTCCCAAACTCATAGAGATCCTCCTGCTTCAGCCTCCCAAGTGCTGGGATTCCAGGCATGTACCACCATGTCGGCAAACCATCCATTTTGCCTGCTGCATACAGTAGTATGCTTGTCACTGAAAGAATGAGTATTAGAAAACAGAGTTCATTTGCAAAGCAGCTGAGTGAGGAGGTAGGAGAACCAAGCCTCAAATCCATGTGGCAGTGAACAGGACTTCACGATATTTGTGGAATAAAGAAGCGGGGAGGTCTGAGGCACAGGGAAAGGTGATTGGAGGTTAAGTAATCAGTGGTCTGTGCATGTGTAACCCAGTTTCATTGGTCTTCATGGGATGCACATTCAGTAAATGGTAGTAGTAGGTGAGAGTAGTGGTGCACACTCATAATCCCAGTGCTCAGAAGGCTGAGGCAGGAGGGTCATGAGTTTGAGCTTTGTCTGATCTACATAATGAATTTAAGGGCAGCTTATACCATATGGCAAATCCCTGTTCAAAGAAATAAATAAGAAAGAAAAAAGAAAATTGTAATGGACCAACTGGAGGGTACAGTTTTCATCATGATTCAGGCTTCAGAGCTATTGTGTTATCTATTGTAAATCTATAAGTGAAGCTAGCAGGAGACTGATAGTTCAGCTGTGTGACCTCCAGAATTAATGATTTTTAAGTCAACTAGAAGCAAGTAACTAAGAAAGCTCACAGTCAAAGAGGTAGGAAGCACAAGTCCAGCTGTGTCTGCTGGCTGGTAATGACCCCAGTTAGGATTCGGTGTTCCCAAGGAATCTTGGAGACTGAGGTCTTACTGTTTTTTTTTCTTTGTGTCAGTCTTGCTATGTAGTGCAGTCTGGCCTTTGAACTCACAATGATCCTCTTGCCTCAGTCTGCTGAGTGCTGGGATCACAGACATGCATCATGCCTGGTGTCTAATTCTTTTGATGGCTACATTCTGAGAATCCTCTCAGATGCTTCTGAGCTGTAAAAGATACAACCTTAAACTTTTATTTTTGTAAACCCCAGCAGGTAGGTTGTGGGCCATGGAGCCTTGGTTTTAGCCCCTCTTCATTTTGTGCATTCCTTAATTTTAAGGGATTTGGAGGGGGGCACTGATCAATCTAACTACTTACTGCTCACTCAGGGCATGGATCTGGGTTAGAGGAATGGAACTGTTTAGCACTTATTTGGAAATATTCATGGATCCCATGGCCAGGTAATGAAATAATATCAGAAGAAAAATAAAAGGATAATGATAATATGACTCTTGATATGCTGCTTTATAATTTAACCTTCTTTTACATTAGTTGTAACACTGAAATACCACTGAATTTATCACTACTACTAATACCATTTACTGTGCAGTAACTACATGTTGAAGTGCTAGGGCTTTTTAAATTGTGTTATTTTACTTAATTACCACAAAAGTTCTAGGATGTAGGCATTTCATCATTTCCATAAGTAGGTATTTAGGGCTGTGGATTTAGCTCAGCAGCATAAGTGCCAGCCTGGCAAGTGCAAGGTCATGAGTACGATCCCTGGTACAAAAAAAGAAAAAAAACTTAAAAATTAAATGTGAGAGAGAAGACAAGATGGCCAATCAGTGAGCAACAACATACAGAGCCTCCCTGGAGAAACAACTCATACACCAGAATAAAACACCCTGGAGAGACCCAGACAGAGGGAGATAGATCCTCTTGACACAGGAAGAAATTAAAACGTAAAGAAGCTCATCAAATACGTCGGGACTACAACTGAAACAGCTAGAAATTACAGGACACAGCATGTTCCTTTGAGGCGATCTGCCTAGTTCGCAAAGGCCTGAATCCATGGTGGCCAGCAGAGCCACGCAAACTCGTTCCTGCTGCCACTCACAGGAAGCACAGCAGTGCTAAAGTCAGGGGTTGGTGAGCCCAATGGAGAGCAGAGCCGGCAAAGGGACCTTCACTGATCCATGGTCAGTGCTGGGATTGGGACCCCCCACAACGGGAAGGGCGCGATCCAATGGGCGACATGTTGGAGTCTTGTAGGAGGAGCCTGAACTGGGAGCAACAGTGACTTCAGTTGTTTCCTCCCTCCCCAAAGCAGGTTCGTGGGATTTGCTTGGACTGGGCTGTGCCCCTGGCCAGGACCCAATGAGCCATCCCAAATTGTTTCCCTGCACCTAGCAAGCACTAACCAGGGGAAGGCCTCTGCAGTTTGGTTTGCCTGGTGGGGAGGGGCAGGCATAGGCAGCCGCTGCTTGCATCTCAGTGATAAGAGCAGTCAGGAGAGGGTGGAGGTCCCTCACCAGCCTGCTTTGGAGGAAACGTGGCCAACAGGGAAGGGGGCTGGGACCTGCACTGTAACCTGTGTGGAGGAAGGCAGGACCATGACAGGGGAGAGAGGCAGGAAGAGGCCCCCAGCCCAGAAAAGCCCTGATCAAGGAGAGGGAAAAACAAGGGAGACTGAAGGCAGCAAACACACAAACAGCAGGCCTGGCTTCAATGGACATGAACAGATATCTTCCAGACCTTGTAGATGAGCTCAAAACTCAAATATCAAATCAGGTAAAGCAAGATATGAGTAGAGGAATAAAAGAAATGCTTTCAGGGAACATCTCTCAGGAAGATACAGATGGAAGAAGGGAGGAACACAAAAAAGGAGAGAAACATTCGATAAAGAATATAAAGAAAATATAGAATACATGAAGCAAATTCAAAGAGAATACCAGGAAATTAAAAACTCCATTGAAAGCTGGCAAAATGCCTTAAAAGAAACTAAGGACAGACTATCAAAACTTGAAGACAGGTTTGCAGTGTGTGATCATGAAAGTAAGATCTCTTAAAAATAACAAGGAGACAGGCAGTAACAATACAAAGGTTAGAAAATGACAAGAGAATCTACAATTTAAGAATAAGAAATGTGAACAAAGAAGCAGGAATACATACAGGCGAATTACAAAGGCTGTTCATGGAAATAATTAAGGAAAACTTCCCAAACATGGGAAAACAAAATGACATTCAGTTATGTGAAGCATACAGAACCCCAGCCACCTACAACCAAAACAGATCTACACCCAGACATATAATAATCAAGATGCCAGAAATTCAATATAAAAACAGAATATTAAAAGCCATCAGAGAAAGAAACAGATTACCTATAAAGGTAAGCCCATCAGGATCACGGCTGACTTCTTGACATAGACCATCAGATCAAGAAGAGCTTGGAGAGAAATATTCAAAGCCCTGAAAGAAAGTAACCTCCAGCGCAGATTGATGTACCCTGAAAAACTGTCACTAGAAATTAATGGAGAAATAAGATGCTTCCAGGAGAAAGAGGAACTGGGAGAGTTTGTGACCACCAATCCAACCCTACAGAGAATACTGAAGGACATTCTAGAGAGAGAGAAAAAAAATACCAGGATTTTAGGAACAGTGGCAGAAAGGCCTCAATGAGTGGGGCAGGCAGTAGAATGAAGGAGAAAAGTAGACAAATAGGCAGAAAAATAGCATAGCAGAAATGAGGCAGAGAAGGATACCTAGAATCTCTAACATAGATGGCCTTGATACACTATATTGTTAATAGTGCACCAGGATTTAAAACCCACATTACTCACACTACTCTGCTTAGATGTATTATATTCTGTTCCAGTCATTCTACCTGTACTAGATTTGAGGGTACAAACAATAATCCTGAAAATAACAGGATATAGTATGGTAATCATCCTTAATTTCCTATTAAGTCAATCTAAAGCTCTGTAAAACCTACATTGTTTTACCATGACTGATTATAATTGAATCTGGTTTGTTGGATCACTGTTTTGTATTGAAGGGTTTTATTCAAAGCTGTTATGACTGATGGTATCAAGTCTGAGAGTATAGGCAACTGCACTTAAGATGACAAGATTCACTAGAATATCCATTCTGGTTTGATTGTTACCTGCCTTTGAAGTTTTATACTGTCTACAATGTTTTATTTTTACTAATATTGTTATTTACTGCTATATTCAATTATACTGCTATATTCATTTATGCCTGATGAGATAGGCAATTCTATTGAAGATAATAAGAAACAACACAGCAATCATTGTAGATCACCTTGTACTGTGGTTTTGTATGACTTTTTGGTTTCATGTTTTTATAGGATTTTGTTTTGTTTTGTCTTACTAAGTTTTGTTTTTCCCTCTAATACAGAAAGAATAGAAATACATGTAGAGACTCATGTATGTGTAGCTGTTTACACTCTCACTGTTTGACTATCTACTGTGTATGCTTTAATTTTTTAACTTGAACAACTAATTCTAAGAGGATAATATGTAATTTATCAACTAGTGATTTCTTATTGTTCATCTTTTTTCTGAAATTCTTTATTATCTCTACCCTTTACATGCTTTTTTTCTCTAAATAAAAATTAAAAAAAAATTAAATGTGAATTTATAACATCAGTCATGATAATAATAGTAATAACTGCAACTTTCTACAGGGCATAAGGTTGCATGGGTGTAATCCCAATACTTGGGAGGCTACAAACAGCTAAATAAAGGCATAAGGATTAGCGTGAGTTCAAAGTAGCTTGGGCAACACAATAAGATCAAGGCCAACCCTAAACTACATGTTGAGGCCCTGTGCCAAAATCAAACAAACAAATAAACAAAAAACAACCCCCCAAGACAACTGTTTAAATGTCTTAACATTTCAGAGAGATCACTTGTCCAAAGTCTTAATAACTCTTAAGTATCAGACCCATAGTACTCATATTGGTGAGCCTATATGGATACCACTCATAAAATGTGATAGGCATGGAATTCTCTCTGTCTCTGTCTCTGACTCTCTGTCTGCCTCTTTCTCTTTCTCTGTCTCTCTGACTCTGTCCCTTTCTCTCTCTCTCTCTCTCTCTCTCTCTCTCTCTCTCTCTCTCTCTCTCTGTCTCTCTCTGTCTCTCTCCAGTACTAGGGACTGAACCCAGTCCCTTGGCAGTGCTATATCCCCAGCTATTTTATTTTTGATTTTTTAAATTTTGAGACAGAGTCTCACCATGCATATCAAGCTGCCCTTGAAGTCATCATGTGGCCTAGGCTGGACTAGGACTCTCAGGACCCATCTACCTCAGCCTTTCTCATGAGTGTTGGGATTATTGGTGTGTGTCACCATGCCTAGCTCTCCTAATGTTTACTTTCTATTTTATCAATTGCTAAATATAAATGTTTCCTAGGATATAAAGAGCAATTGTCAAAGAACTCTTCCCAGTTTGAAAGGTGCAATTTTTATAGTGATATATTTGTACCACCAAATATGGAGACACATTTCTACATAAAAAGCCCAACCCTACTGAATACAAAAATGTAGGGACCTCTCTGAACTATTGCAAAAACTGTTCTAAAACTATTTTCCCCTATAAAAAACAAAAAACTGTTTTCCCTTTTAGAAACTTGGTGTTAAAGATGAAATCTATTTCATACTTTCTCTGACTTCCTGGGTGTAATGTCTTGCATCTAGATGTCTCTCCAAAGCCTCATGCACTCATAGGTGGAGCTTTTCAGAGCTGCCTGGATCTAGGATGTGTGATGATGGGATTAAGAATGTGTGGTTGTAAATCAGCCCACTGAAGGGAATTAGCACAGTTCTGACTTCCAGAGTGGAAACCATACCCTGGGTGTGGGCTGCAACAATCAATAGACTTCTATCCTGGATGGGATGTAAGGGGAGTGAGAGAAGAGAGCAAGAGAGAGAGAGAGAGAGAGAGAGAGAGAGAGAGAGAGAGAGAGAGAATTGGCTTATTGCTTCCTGCTCACTATAATCATAGAGTGTATCTCCTTTGCCATGCAGAGCCATCCAGCCATGGACTGAAACCTCTACAAACAGTGAGCTAAATAAACCTTTTCTCCTTTAATTTTGGGAGTCAGGTATTTTGTCCTGTCTTAGCAATGAAAAAATAACTAAGACGTTGAGAATCTCACTCTTGTGCCATTTCCTAGATATTTGTTGTGCTTTCCAGTCACATCTTTATTTTTGTAAGAACTTTCTCATTTCCTGATTTTTCTGTTTGTAATATATTTTCTAATCTTTCTGGGGGTCCCTTTTGATCCTTTCATTATCTACTTGCTTCAGGATCAGATATTTCTTTTTTCATCTTGAACCTCTTTTATGTTGTTTTCCCTGAAATACTTGTTCCTTGCATAACTATTGATGTTTATGATTGGAGGACTTTGATGAATATGAGAAATAGCTTTGGGGGCTGAGGGTGTAGTCTGATGACAGAGCACTTGCCCAGCATGTGTGAGGCCTAGGGTTCAATCAAGAGACAGAGAGAGAGAGAGAGAAAGGGAGAGAGAGGGCTTTGTCTCCATCTGGCTCTATTTACTCCAGCTCCAGGGTTACTCTGGATGAAAATACTGCCCGACTACAGCATCCTGTGTATGAGCAATAGGTCTTTCAGTAAGCAGCTTCACTTTGGACACCGAGTGGAGGACCCAACTCAGGCTTCCTAACACCTCCACTGTCCCAAATAAAGAAGATTTTATTTTCAGTGTATCTTACCCCCTACCATTTCTTCTTTTCTTTTTGGCCCTACTGTGGAAGTTGGAAGGAATGGCAGGATCTCTGACTTTTTCTCTCTTTTGTCCAGGTATCAATTTCTAGGTGTTGTCCAAAGCAAATTATCTACTTTGCAAAGGAGGCCCTGACTGGGATGGACGCTGTAGATTAATGTTGCTTTTTTATACCTAGGAAACAGGGAGGCACCTTCTGTCTCAGCTACTCCACCCTGACTTCTGCCTATTAACCCACTGTGCTCTTGCTGCCTGTTCACTTCAACACCTATGAACCAGTCCTACAAGCTTGCTGGAGAGTGCGGAACGCTTTGTTCACTGTGGTATCTCCAGAGTCTAGAATATTATCCTGCACAAAATAGCACATTGAATACTTATTTCATGATGGGAAACAAATTGCAAAAGGTCTCCCTGCCAATTTATTATATCCTATGGAAAATGAAGAGTTATTGAAGATATTTTGAGCAGAGGAATGTTATGATTAGCTTTGTGTTGTTTTGAAAGGTCATTTTAACTGCAGAACAGGAAGTCAGAAAGTCCAGAGATCAGTTAGAAGATTTTCAACTGAGCAATTATCCAAATGAGGCATGATGATAAATATTTAAGCTAAATGTGTCACAATGATGGTGTAGATAAGGAGGTTAATTCAGAAAAAAATGTTTATTGAGTACTTAGTACAGTAGTCAGCAAGCTTACTCCTAAATGTTGGACACATAGTAGTGAATAAAACAAAGTTTTAGTTTCATGGAGTTCACATTTTAGTGGTGGAAGAAGAAAACAGATTCAAGACAATTTCATGTGTGATCTATATGAAGTCATAGCAAATGCTAACAAAGCAGAAAAAAAGAGGAAAGTCGGATGGTGTGGGTCAAAGACATATTTTATTCTTCTCCTTATTTTTTGATCTAGGATCTTACCATGGCATCTAGGCTGGCTCTAAATTTGCTATATAGCCTAGGCTGGGCTCAAACTTGTGATCCACCTACTTCCTGAGTACTGAAACTAAATGTATGGGCTACCACACCTCATGAGGCAAACCAACAACACCTTCCACCCTTTTTTAAATTTTTTTGTTGTTGTTTTGAGACAGCATCTTGCTACTTTGTTAAATTGCCCAGCCTCCCAGAGTGCTGGGATTATAGGTGTATGCCACCACCCCCAGTTTGAGACATGATGTTCTATAAATTACTGAAGCAGTGAGATAGCTATAAGAAAACCTGAGGGAAGAACATTCCAAGCAGAGACAACAGTAAGTGCAAAGGCTTCTGCTACATGTAGAAACTATTTACAATTTAAGTTCAATGTACCTTTCAGTAATAAACAGGTGATCTCAAGTTGGTTGGTCAGTTGGTTGGTCTGTTGGTTCTGTAATCTGACCTCTAACAGAAATGACTTCTTTCTAGGCAGGGGAATTAATACAAGGAGAAATCCCAGGAAATAATGCAGGCTGGGGAGAATGATACCCAGCCAGAGAGGGGCTGTGATGCCAGAAATTGGGAGGAGTTCAGCACTAAACACAGGAGACAGTGTCCTTCTGGAAGAAGATTCCCTCTTGAGAAGAGAGGTTCTTTTGGGTGTTTCAGTCCTATTGTGATAGACAGAACCATAGCCCCTCAGAAACAACTGTTTCCTAATCTGTAGCGACTGTAAATACATTATATTGCATGGCAAGCGGGAGTTAAGGTTGTAGATGGAGTTAAGGCTGCTGATGGACTGGCTTTGAGATTGGGAGATTATCCAGGGTTATTCAGATGGGGGCAGGCCCAATATAATCACAAGTGTCCTTATAAGTAAAAGAAAGAAGCATGAGAGTCTGTGTCAGAATGATTTGATGTGTGAAAGGCTCGACCTGCACTTTTGAAGACAGAAGAAAAGAGTCACGAGCCAAGGAATGTGCAATTGGTGGCCTGTAGAAGCCGAACAGAGCAACGATTTGGATTCTCTCCTGGCACCTGTACAAGGGAGTGAGGCCTTGCACCTTGAGGCAGGCTAGGAAAAATAAATATAGTAAGGATGATCAGAAGATCAAAAGCCTTCCTCTCTCTGGCTTCACATTACTCATCAGGAAAATGGTAGATGTTTATGAGGTTGGTGATCAGCAAACCTTTTTTCAGTTGTTACAGTGGTAAATTTAATGTGTTGAGTTGTCTCGGCCATGGGGGTCAAGAACATTTGATGAAGCATTATTTTGGATGTGTCTTTGAAGGTGTTTTGGCATGGAATTAATATTTAAATTAGTGTGTTGAGGAAAGCAGACAGCTTTTTTTTAACGTGGGTGGGCCTCATCCAATCAGTTAAAGGCCTAAATAGAACAAGAAAGCTGCCCCTCCCCAAGAGGAAGAGAACTCTTCTTGCTTGGTGGTCTGTGAACTGGTAGATCAACTTGATTTTTTTTCCTGCCTTTGAACTGAAACTGGGAGTCCTGGGTCCCAGCTTGACAACTCACCCTGCTGATCTTAGGGCTCATCAGTCTCCAAAATCACATGAGCCATTTCACTATGATAAATATTTTTCTTTATATATTTATAGCCTTTGCCTTTGTTTCTCTGGAGAACTCTGACTTATAATACAGCCAGGGAAGTCTAACACTGAGAACAGATAAAAGTGAAAATGCTTTGGCTGTCACAGAGTTGGGGAGGCCAGTAGCCCCATCCATCCTGAGCCTCTCTCCCAGTGGGCTCCAAACCTTTGATGAGTTCACCTGCAGTCACCACTTAGCTCTTAGACCTGATGAGTTTGTTTCTTTTTTCTCTTAAGAGTATAAATTGGAAAGCACAAGTGTTTCAGCTTATTCTGTTACCTTCATACCCACTTATTTTAGTTTTCTATTGCTACTGTGACAAATCACCATAAGCTCAGTGGTTTAAAACAGCAACTTAATTATGCTCAGCTATGGAAGTCAAAGTCAAAAAATGAGTCTGGCTAGGCTGAAATCAAAGAGTCTGCAGGGCTGTGTTTTTTCTAGAGGCCGAAGGGAGAATCTACTCTTGCCTTTTCTGCTTCTGGAGGTCACCTTCTTCACCACTTGGTCATGACCTTGTTCTTCATCTTCAAAGCTAAGCAGTATACTGTCTTCAAATCTCTTTCTGATTCTCACTCTCCACTCCTTTGAACCACCCTTCTCTTGTAGGTCTCACAATTAAGGTTAGATGGTCAGCAACATTAATTCCAGCTACCATCTTAATTCCCCCTTGTCATGTGCCATAGCATATTCACTGGTTCTGGGAGTTGGGATGTTTATATCATTGAAAGGACATTATTTTGCCTACTTTACCGTTCCTTAATGGTGGCCACTATTACTAGTTTATTCCATAAATAACCATGTACACACAAGTATTTACTCATGTGCAAGCATACATATTGATTTTTTTTGGTGCAGTGTTGTTCCATAACTTTCTTTTGTTTCAAACAAAATACACTTTTCTTTTTTTTTTTTGCCTCCTTCTCCTCCTTTTTGAAAATGCAGGGATAAAACTCAGAGGTTCACACATGCTAACCAAGCACTCTGAGATACCCTAAGCTCCAATTTTTCTTTTTTTCTTTTTATTTTAAGAGAGAAAGAAAAGAAAATTTAAAAAGACAAAGTAGAAAAAAACAAGAAGAAAAAGTAGAATACAGAGTTCAAAAAAATTTAACAGCATAAAATCACTAATTGATACATTATCCAATTTTTCTTATTGGAAAAAATGCTATAAGGAGCTCTGTTGGGAGTTGTTGAAACTGGAAATTGAACACATGTGCAGGGCTGCTGCCTGGCTGGGGCAATAAAACAGCTGAGGACACCTGGCTCCAACTCCAATTAACTAAATAAAGACTGTAGCTGCAGGCATTTCACCCTTGTAGTGAAATGCAATGTGGAGATCTTCTCCTAAGGTGCTGCTTGTTAACATAATTTGTTACTTGCAAAGTCCTTGAACTACTCCCAAGGTCTGTTCAGTTTCCTGCATTGTTTGAAAAAAAAATACATAAAGGCTGCCCAGAGGCATCCCCTGTTTTAGCCACCAGGGTCTCTAAACTCTTTAGAGGGTTTTGATCCTCCTGGACCCCTAAAATCATGCCACTTATCTCATTTATTTAAGCTTTCACCGAACAATCATTTGGGAGATTGAGGATCTAGGCCAGGTCCCTGATAGAACTCTCTGTACACAAAAAAGAAGAAGCAAGAAATATCATGTACAGGTATGAATTCCCTATGATAAAAGTTATCATGCATATCTAAAATGTACTAATAAAATAAAACTTAAAAAAGAAGTTCCCTGCATGTATATACATATGTGTACACAAATACACACATATTGCATGTGTTTGTGTAAAAGTAATTCTATACAATAGAGTCCTAGGAATGAAAATAATGAATTAAGAGTATGCACATGTACAATTTTACTGGATGACTTAGTCCACTTTCTGTTGCTATAACTGGGTAATTTATAGAAAATTTATTCAGCTTGTAGTTCTGAAGATATATGACAGAGGGATCACATCTTGTGAGAGCTTTCTTCTTGCTTTTGGGGACTCTGTAGAGTTCTGATGCAGCACAGGACATCACATGGAGAGACAAAGCAAGTTTGCTAGCCCAGTTTTCTCTTCCTCTTTTATTTGTCATTGCTTTGGTCCAGGGTTTCATTTTGTATTACGAACTGGCCTTGAACTCCTTATGTGTCCCAGGCTGGCCTTGAATTTTCAGTTATCCTCCTGCCTCACCCTCCTGAGTGCTAGGATTACAGACACATCTGGCTTCTTCTGCTTCTTATAAAGGCACTGATCCCATCGTGAGAATCCCTCCTCTAATCCTAGTTCCTTCCTCTAAGCCTCACTTCCAAAAATCAGAATGTATGATTTTGGGTTCTTTTTTGCTGTTGTTTTGCTTTTTTTTTTGGTACCAGGGATCAAACTTGCTAGCTTGTACTTATTCAGGCAGGTGCTTACACCCTTGAGCTAAATCCCAGGCGCAAAATGTATGATTTTTTTTGAGACAGGGTCTCTCTATGCAGTTCAGGCTGGCCTTGCACTCACTTTTTAGCCCAGGCTGGTCTCAAACTCACAACAATCCTCCTGCCTCAGCCTCCCGAGTGTTGAGATTACAGGCGTGAGCCACCATGCCTGGCCTAAAATGTATGATTTTAAAAATGAAGTTCCCACGTGTTGAATTTTGTACAAGAGGGGTTAAGTTGGTGGGGTCACTCAAACCACAGAAATGGGTGCTGCTTAGTGTCCTCCACAGGTTTATATTATATCGGTATGAGGTCTCGCCAACAGTGTATGAGGGTAAATTGGTTGATGAGTAATATACAGAAATCAGCTTGGCTGATTAGTGTTTAAAGGGTCTTTCACATATCCTTGGGAATAATATCTGTCTGTCTCTGTCTCTGTCTCCATGTCTGTCTGTATCTCTCTCTTTGCCTTTGTGTGTCTCTGTCTCTGTCTGTCTCTCTCATATTTTGCCCTCATCATGCATAGTCAGTTATACCAAGCTCCGTACATTCTAGAGCTATTAGAATGTTTAGTCTTTCACCTAGCACATTACAGTTTGATAAAGTGGAAGTAGATAAAGACTTGTGATTTTTACCCTTTGTCTCTCATTTTTCAGGCCATACATGAGTGGAAACTACACAGCTGAGAGACATGCAGAACCTTGAAGCTAGGGGAGGTTTACTAGGAAATATGGATCTGGTCCACTTGATAAAATTTGTCCTTAATAAGTTTAGGTAAGGTGGAGCCTCATTGCTTAGCACACCATGGTGGTATCATTCCTGAATAAGCATTGTACTTTCAAATCTTGGTGTTAAACTGTCACCACTTCTTTTTTTTCATTTTTTTATTTAAAGAGAAAAAAAAAACAGGGAAAAGGTAGAAATATTACAGAATTTCAAGAAAAGAAGATAAATAGTAAGAAATCACTAGTTGATACATTACACGTTGTTCTTTTAGAAATAGTTATTCAAGTTACAGGATTAAAGCACACAAAGTAGGCACTAAAGCAGTGAGAGTGCAAACAGATCTGTTCAACAATCCAACAAGAACCTAGAAATATGGTCATCAATCCCACAAACCTAAACATACATGCATTTATATCTTTTATAGCACTTCTTATTTCCTCTTTTTTTTTCATTTTTAACTGTCACCACTTCTACAAGGCTGTTCCCAATTACCCACAAATTAATTGTCCACTCATTCAACAATCCCTCATAGAGGAGGAATATATTAACAAGAACCCTACCAGTTGGCATGATAATGGAGTTCCCTCTGCTTTAATCTTTGCACAAAAACCTTGAAATACCTGATATTACCTCATCAGTTATCTTTCTATTATGCTGTATCTTTATGCATTTCTTACCTAAAACAGTAACTTTGGAATGACCAATCTGGGGTTTTGTTTGCTTGTTTGCTTTGTTTTTGTTGTTTTCTTCAAGTCCTCTCTTGTTTATAAAACAACTTTCTCTAGAATTGAGAATAGGGTCAGGTGAGATCATTAAACTAAATCGTAGTTGTTGTTTCTTTTGCCACGTCTAATTTAGGAGGAAGCAGTAGGAAGTTCATTTTGACATTGAGGCTACTCTGCATTCTCCATTAACCTCCCCAGTGTTAACACACTTCATACTTTGATTCCTATCTGATTCTGTGTATATTTCTCCATTGTTTCTGAAGCCATAGGGAAAGGAGGTGGTTAATTACATTCCTTGATCCTCGCCTCTACCAAAAAAAATAGCTTTTTATTCAATGCTCAGAGGGCCCATTATCTCACACAGACACACACACACACACACACACACACACACACACACTTATCTTAAGAACTTACAGGATAAAGTCCACTGAATTCGTATGGAATTCCAGTGTACAAACATGCCACTCCATGCTTGTCCTCCACTGCCTCTCCTAAGAAAATTAATTCTGGTTCAGTTCATTCCACCCAGCTGTATTTCAGCCCCTGGATATCTACAGTATTTTACTAAGTACTTGAGGAGCACTCTCCACTCCTATCTATTAGCCCAAATCCCACCAGTATTCCAAAGCTAATGTCATCCTTCTCTGTGAAAACTCTCTTGGCCATTCCAGCAAGAGTGAGAGTTTATTTACAGTCTGTAGCATCAGTTAGGGTTAAATTTTTTTCAAAATCTTTTTGAGATAAGAGTTTTACTATGCAGTTCAGGCTGGCCTTGAACTCACTTTGTAATGGAGGCTGGCCTCGAACTAGCAGCAATCCTCCTACCTCCGCCTCCTGAGTGCTGGGATTACAGGTATGCACTACCACACACATCCTAGTTAGGGTTAACTTTATCATTTTTTGTCTATTTTCCCACAATTCAGTTTATGAGTCCTTGCAGAGCATGGATCATATGATCTGTCTTCGTTTCCTCAAAGTTTAGCAGGATTTAGAATCTCAATAAATATCTGTGGCTAGAATTTATCTTCTCATATTCTTGCATCTGGTGCACTAGTTCCTGAGCTAGTCATTTCAGAGCCATGAAATGCCATTCACCAACCATAAATAATGGCAATAGACTGTCTTATAAAAATATATTGACAGCTTTCATTTATCAAGTGTTTACTCTGCCAGACACCTTCACCTCACCTGGATTTCCTTTTAGAAATGAAGAAATCAAGACGCAGAAAGCTTAGGTGATTTCTTCCAGGTTCAGCAGCCTGTTAGCAGCAGGGTCAGGATTAAATTCAGGCCTGTCTGAATTTGAAAAGTAATGTTTCTACACCGTGACTGCACAACACAAACCCTTGGGGAACTTAAGAAAATACTGATGTCTGGGTTCCACCCCTGAGGGTTCTAACATAATCAGCACAATGTGCTGAACATTGGGAGTTTTCAAAGCTCCTCAAGTGAGGCAAACGTGCAGCTAGCGCTGGCTCTCACAGCCTCCAGGATGGGGAAAGTGTTAGGAAGGCTAAGCTGGGGAGAGCAGGTGTTTACTAATCTAAATCAGCAAGCAAGAACCCAGAGCCACTGTGGAAATCAGTATGAAGATTCCTCCAAAAACCTAAAGGTAGAAGTTCCATTTGACTTAGTTATGACACTCCTGAGTATATTCCCAAAAGAGTTGAAGACATCATGCTATAATGATGCATGCATAGCCATGTTTATAGCAACACCATTCACAGTAGGTAAGCTCTAGAAACAGCCTTGATTCCTGTTACTGCATGGATAGATAAAGACACTGTGGTATAGATACACAGGAAATATTATTCATGCATTAAGAAGAATGAAATGGTATCATTTATGGGGAAATGGATAGATCTGCAGAACATAATGTTAAGTGAAATAAGTCAGACACAGAAAGTTAGGTATTGCTTGGTTTCTCGCACATGAGAAACGGAAAATATAAGTAAATTAAAGACTACAATAAAGGAGAGATGGTAGGAAACAGGGAAGCAGACTTTTTGGAGATGGGGAAAAAATCATACACACACACCTTTGGAAAAGAAAAAATTGTATAAATATTTTAAAAGTGAATTTATTGTGACATTATGAGATTGATACAAGTTACCTTTGGCCTCTGCAGAGGTGTTCAAAATTCTGGCCATGAGCTTCCAGACATTTATTGGTACAGCGAACTGCTGCTCAGGTAACCTTGGCTGTTGAAATTGCTGCACATGTATTTTCAGTTTCTTCTCTAAGGGCCAGCAGTGTGGTGGGTTTTGTGCAAATATTACATACTCTAGAGTCCCCCATGTGAGAGTTGACACCATCTGTCAAACAAACATCATACTATTTTTTTCTTGAAGTATATATGTATTTATTGGGATGACTCTGTACATATTCCCCCAAATGAATTAAACTTTTATGTATCACAAACATACACTAACAAAAACTTTTAAAAATTAAAAAAATGACTTGGAGTCAGAAGTGTGTGATTAGGACAAATGCAGGATCTTCTCAGAATGCCAGAGAGGTGCTGGGGCTCCTATGGAATGTGGGACAGAGGTTCAGCCCAGTTATATGGGACTCTCAAGGGATAGGATGAGCCCAGTAGGTACCTGACTTTTGTATAGCTTTTACCCATGCCAGATGGAAATTCTTTTAAAATGGGTCCAAAGCTGAAACAAAAGTTATTTAGTATCCCATATTTTAAGTTCTGATGATTAGCAACTGTTAGGACCAGCCACCACTTCACAGGTCTTGCTGTAGAGTCCCCAGCTTTCTATCCCAGCAGCCCAGCTGCAGTAAGAGGTCTTGTTTGGGGCTGTGTAGTGTTCCTTTTCTCCCAAACCAAGAAAGCCACTCATAGAAATAGGATTGTTCGAAATTGTTATGGTTTGTGTCTCAATGCTAACCTCAAAGCCTCATTGACTTTTATTTTATTTTTAATGAAGAATACAAATCTATACTTGTAAAAACATTTCAACATTTTTCCACATTCATACTTTTTCAATGAGATTTTATTGGTACATTTTAGCTCTACATAATGATCACATTCATCATAGAGAATTTGTACCTTTATAAAATATAAATTGATTCCTTTTCCCCATTAACCTACCCTCCCTTCAATGCTTCCTCTCCTTCCCATTTACAAAAGCTTTATTTTTCATTTTTCCTTCTTTTCTCTTTCTCTCTTTACTTTTCTCTTCCTTCCTTTCCCCTTCCCCTCTCCTTTGTTCCTCTTCCCATTTGAACACTCTTTTCCTATTTCACAATACCTATTACACATTTTGGTCCTTATTTATACTTTTGGTTTTTCACCCCAGAGAAGCAATGCAGTATTTACACATATATGTCCAATTTACTTCAATTAAGAGTATGGTCTCAAGGTCTCATGCACTTTTAGATGTGGCTTTTTCAGAAGTAGTTGAATCTAGCATTTGTGACTGATTGGTAGTATAATTCTAGGATTAAGGGTGCTGGGATTAAGGATGAGTGAACAGTCCACTGACTGAGTTGTCACTGTCTGAATTCAAGCAGTCTAATAAGAAAAAGGAGCAGAAAGAAGCTTGTTTCCCCCTTTTTGCTCTTGTTGCTTTTGCTGTTTTCCACTGCCATGAACTGGCCCTCTGTCACATGCCACCCTGCCTTGGAGTCAGCTGATTATGGACTGAAACTTCTGCAAACTGAGCTAAATAAACCTTTCGCCTTTTAGCATTGAGTGTTGGGTATTGTGTCTCAGGAATAAGAAAATTAACTAAGACAAAATTGAAATGATCCACCTTTTTATTAAGATGGTGACCAGTATCTAATGCTTCCTCTGAAAATAGCAAAGCTACTGCAATGGCACAGTGTCCGATACTGCCGGGGCATAGAGGGAGCAACTTTAGGAGGGATAGGGGCCTAATGGACTGCAGTTTGGAGGAGCTAGGAAGAAGCTCCTCAACTTCTTTTTGTGTGGTGCTAGGAATTGCACCCAGGGAGTGTTGAGCTACATCCCAGCCCTTTTATTTATTTATTTTTATTTTGAGATAGGATCTCACTAAGTTACCCAGACATTCTCCTGGTTCAGCTTCCTGAGAAACTGTGATTACATGTACTACCATGCCAGCTTCAATTTCTTGATTTGTTTTTTGAAACAGTCTTGTTATGTAGCCCAGGCTGGCCTTGAACTCACTACGATTCCCAGGACAACCTCAAACCCACATCTATCCTTCTGCGCCAGCCTCCCGAGTGCTGGGATTACAGCCATGCGCCACCATGCCTGGCTAACTTTTTAATTTTTGAAGAGAAAGATATATGTGGCATATGACTGCAAGTTTGAGAATTGTTACTTCAAGTTGGAATGCTTCAAGCCCCTCTGAACACACTCCCAAGTTTAAAGCAGCCTCTTTATCCAGGCTACTCGGGGTGCTGCATGTGCATCCCAGATTACATGTTCTATCCATCCCTCAGTGCCTGTTCTCACTCCTCATGGGAAGACTGTAGCCCCACTGATCAGATCCTCGGTTTGTGTGTTCCTCCTGCAGTAAATTGGACCATAACTTGGTATCTGACATAAATGCTTCCTGTATGCATTATCTCAGTATAAGAGAGTAAGTTGTAGGTTAAAAAAGTCCAAAACAAACAAACAAACAAAATGTCTGACTCAGTTTATATACAGAACAGTCTCTACTTCCCTGATAGAAAACAATAATCTTGCACAGATGTGAACTGTAGTCCCAGCCAAAAAAGAACTCTGTACCCTAAGCTTCTTACTAAGTATCTGCATGGCTTATGACTTACTGGTTGCAGGAATTCTGTTAATGTTGACACTAAAATTCCTTTCTTAAGAGTATTCATGTAATGAATAGCAACAAACACTCAGGAGTTCATTTGAAGTTTTTCAAACGGGGAGCAACATCATCCTTTACGCCACTGCAGTGTCACAGTGATGCAAAAGCAAAGCTAAAATTGTCTCATCAGGATTCATCAGTCTGAAGATTTTCTATTTTGGAAGGTGGGTGTCAGGAAAGCAAGAAAACCTTGTGTAAGTTCATATGAATTTGCAAAAGAGGCATAACCACAATTTATAATCTTTTTCTTGGATAAAAACATTGCTTAATCCAAATCCTCTTAATGCAAGGGGTTTATTTCAGGCAAGAAATGAACAAGGTGGTTTTGTATTAAATCATGATACTTTCCAGCTAGTTGGATCACCTTAGAACATAGTAGCATGCCAGGCAAGGTAAAAATGGTGGGAGTGCAAATGAGGTCAGCATTCATGTTTGTTCAGTCCAGGATTCTTTTATGGACAGGAAACAAGGAATGTATGGAAATGGGTAATTGTAATCCTTTAGTTTCAGCATCCAAAAGATAGGAGTGTTCAACACATTCACATTCTTTTAGTGGTCCACTGAGTATCTTATCAATGCACGTGAATATATTTTTAAATGATCACGTGTTAAATTTAAACAGTCAAGTAATAAAATTGGCCAGAATTGTATTTGCGTCCATGCTCTGGCTTTGACTCACTGCTTAATCTTGACATCTGGTTTCCAGATACTGCTGACATCCTTCCTGATTTTAACATAGTTCTGTCCTATCTTCATCTTAGCTTCTTCACTCCATTTCTATGAGTGTTAACCTTGATGAATAACTAACTTGTTCATCACCTTTACAGTATAAGAGAGGATAAATGGCCACTGATGCCTTTGGGGGAAGCACTGTGGAATATGTATTATATATTCTTTAGGTGGCACGTAGGACCTTTTCCCAAGGTTATCCCGGTTTACCTTCAATTGCTGTGCTCTGGCTCTGTGAACTGACTTATATCTGGAAACTGAGATATGTACTTCTTTTTTCTTGCTTTGTTTTTTGAGACAAGGTACATCTTACCTTTCTCATTGCTGAGAAATACCCAACACCCAAAATACAAACTACCCGACACCCAAACTTATGGAGGAAAAGTTTATTTAGCTCACAGTCTGTACAGGTTTCAGTCCATAGTTGGCTGGCTCCAAGTTAGGGTTGGCACATGGCAGGGGAGCATCACAGAGAACAGTTTGTGGCGCCCACAAGGTAGCAAAAACAACAAGGAAAGAAGGTAGACAAGTTTCTTTCTGTTCCTTATGTTGCATCTAGTTTACTGGGATTAGGGTAGTGCTGATCAAATCAGTGGACTGATCTACAAATCACCCACCCTTAATCCTAGCATTGTACCATGAATTAGTCACACATTGTAGATTCAACCACCTCTGCAAAAGCCCCATCTAAAACTGTACGAGGCTTTTGGGGGACATCTAGACTCAAACCATAATAATGTCTTACTATGTAGTTCAAACTGGCCTTGAACTCACTTTGGAGACCAGACTGGCCTCAAAGTCACAGAAATATTCTTGCCTTAGCCTTCTGAATGCTAGAATTATAGGCATGTGCCACCATGCCCAGCTGCTGGAGATGGAGACCTTCCTTATAAAGACACAAAATGTTGGATCAGGGCCCATCATAATGACTTCATATGATTTAAAAGACCTTATCTCCATTTTGAGGTTTTGTACTTTAACATATAATTTAGGGAAAGATACAATTCAACACACAAGAGCCATTATGGCAATTACTTCAGTCTTGCCTAAGATATTTAAATGTTATCATTTGGCTTCTGTATTCTGGAATCCTATCACCTACCCCTTGATACCAGGGACCACAATCCCACCACATCGTCTCCTGTTAATAATCCTGGTTTGCAGAAAACAACCTTTTTTGTGTAGGGGGGCCTGGGAATCCTACCCAGGCCTGCACTTATTAGACAAGTGCTTTCCCACAAAGCCATTGACCTCAGAAAAGTGGGCCAGTGCTGCCCCTGCTCTGTTGTGATCAGTGAGTATGGCAAAGCCATCTGGGAAACCATTACAATATTAATGGAAAATTCTAGGAATTCTCTGGATTCTCAAAAGGAAACCTTGGGCCTTGAAAAACATGAGGATGTGGTGAATGGTCTTTGACTTCACGATGAGCTAGGACAATTCCATGAGAAGTTGGTTGTCATTTAAAAGTAAAGTATCCCTCGAAGATCCAGGTAATGAGTGAGCGATTCCCAATGCAGCAATATTCAGAGGCTAGAGAGATGATGGGTTCACAGCTGAGTGGGCAATTGGAGGTAGAGTCGCTTCAGAGGTAGCAGGTCACTTGTCCCCTGCTCCTTCCTTTCTCTCTCTGCTTCCTGGATGCCAAAAGGTAAGCAACTGTCCCACACTACACTCTGCCACAATGATATTTCTGCCTTGCTACAGGCCAGAAAGCAATGAACCCAGCTAAGCGGTTGACTGGTACCTCTGAAACTGTGAGCCAAAACAAATCTTTCTTTAAGTTGTTTCGTTCAGATATTTTATCACAGTGGCTAAACGCTGGTTAACGTAGAAGTCTTTGTAGAACTGACTCAATTGTGCAACTGCCTGCCCAGAACTGAGCTTCTCTTCCTTGTATGTGGCCCCATGGACCTTTCTGATGGTTGTACTAACTACTGCCACTCATCCAGTGTCCTCTTCATCGCCACTCTCTCATTGTCCCTACACTCAAGTTGCCTAAGTTATTCTGCCCCCATCTCTCACTTCAGTGAGTCTCTCTTCTCCATGCCTGAGTCCCTGCCCTGATCCCAACCCCTACCCTCTGTAGCCCACAGAGTGCAGAGTTTGCCCTCCTCTTCCTGAAGGGACTGTTTCTGGGTTCTAAGGCAGTTAGGAGCATACCGTCACATAATCAAATGATGGGACTTTAGAATTTGCAACCCACTTCATACTCAGAGAGATTGTGAACCTCATTCTGGGCCCTGGAAGATTAAGACTGCAGTAGTAACCTGCCCTGCAACCTAAGTGGAGGATTTATTCACTCTAAACCAAGCAAATATTGATTGAGCCACCAGGGGGCAATAGCGATTCTGTTTTAGTAAATTATAATTAATTTTTATTTTTTCCCCTCTTATTGTGTACATGTTTTACACAGCCGTGACTGTACATTTTTTCACTCTTTTCTCAACATGAGTAGTAAAATAAAATCTATGTGTACTTGAAGTAAGGACTTTATCTCTGTCCCTCTGGAGACACTTATTTTATATGAAGGATATATTACCAGTACCTCAGAAGTTCCACCTGTGCCCTCTTCCAGTCACTACCCAAGGGAAATAGTGTTCTGATTTCTTTTTACCTTTTCTTTTTCCCTCGTTTGTTTTTGGTTTCTTTTTTGAGAAAGGGTCTTGTTGTGTAATTCAGGCTGGCTTTGACTTCACTATGTAGCCCAGGCTGGCCTTGAAATTGTGGCCAACCTCCTGCCTCAGCCTTCCGAGTGCTGGGATTACAGGTACGTGCCACCATGCCTGGCTACTGCTCTGACTTGTAGCACAATAATTCTGCATGTTTTGGGCCTTTATATAAAGCCTTTGGCCTTTATATAAATCAAGTGTAAGTTTTTAAAACTTTTGTTGCATTTTTTCTATTTTCTTTTTCTGAAGTGTTAGAGCTTGCTAAGCAAGTGCTGTACTATTGAGTTATACTCTCACACATGTATTCCTTTGTTTTTGTCACCTTTGCTCAATATTGTCTCTGAGACTGACCCATATCTATGTGTGTATCTGTAGCACATTTATTTTCATACTTCATGTTTTATTATATGATTGTATATAGTTTATTGTATTTTTCATAAGCATGGATAAATATTGAGTTTTTTGAATATTACAAAGTGCGTTGCTATGAGACTGTAAGTGTAGTTCCGTGGAAGCCCTGGTTTCATTCCCCAACACCAAAAAATCCCCAGTGTATTGCTTTGAATATTCTCATAAATGTATACAGGTAAATATGTGTATAGATTTCCATTAGGTAAATAGCTTGGAATAGTGTTGCTGGGTTATAGGAAATGAATTTATTCAGATTCTTCAAAAAATTTTTGAAGGTGGTTGCAACCAATTTACACATGCAACATCACAGTATGAAAATCCTGATTGCCCCACACTCTCATAAACCAGGTATTCTAGTGGGCTTGTGGTGGTGTCATGTTGTGGATTTAATTTGCACTTTTCTGATAAATAATGAAGTGAAGCACATTTTAATACATTTATTATCATTTAGAAATACTTGCTCAAGTTTTCTGCCAATGTTTCTACTCTTTTTCATTCTAAAGTTTTGTTTTTATTTTTGCTTTTCAGTGCTGGAGATAGAACCAGCATGTGCGAGCTCCAGGCTCTGTTTCAAGGCAAGGTGCACTTTTTGTTTTTGCTTTTTGGATTTTTGAGACAAGGTCTTACTGTGTAGTCTGGGCTGGCATTGAACTTGTGGCAATCCTCCTGCCTCAGCCTCCCGAGAGCTGGGATTACAGGTGTATGCCACCATGTGCAGCAAGATACACTTCTTCCAAGGGATCTTTTGAGGACAATATTAGGGCCTGTCCCATGTGAAAACTCTTGCATGCACATTGATGATAAGTGGAAGAGCTTCTGGGGGTCAGAGGGTGAGGTATTACAGAACTTGAAGAGTAATGTAGAGACCTATATCTTCCTTACTTATCCCTATTGGGTGTCATTGAAGAGGATCCATACAGGCAACTTTGGCTTACAATCTATTTGAAGCTCTAAGTCTAGGGAAGGGCATGGGCTTGTACCTTAAGCATAAGGAGCTGTCTTTCATTCTGGGTCTTGGGCCCTGAATCAAAGAAGATGAGGGTGTAGTGAAAAGAAAGGGTCCCGCATCATATCCTCAAATCTTTCTCTGGTACTAGTGTTCTTAGTAGGGGTTGGGGGAAGTTCACAAATGCTCTCCTTGCTTCTAGCTGGAAGGGACAAGTCTCATGACAGTCACACACACACAGTTTCTGGTTCCAGAATTCTTAAAGTCTAGGCCAGTGTTGGCGAACCTATGGCACGAATGCCACCGGGGGCTGTTTGTATCATTGAAAAGCTCCAAAACGTTCACTGTCACTGGACTAGGTAGCTTCTGAGCAAGAACATGACCTTTAATTTCGGTCCTGAATCAGAGGTGGAAATAAATGGCTTAGGCAACAAGGCGAGAGCAACCTGAATCCAAGGCTACTCAGGTGATCTTGCTTCCCTTTTTCCTCTCTTAAATGGAGAATGCAAGCATATCAGTTTGTGAGGGTTTCCCTGAAGACACTGCAGTCTGGGCACTTTAAATGGTGGAATTTATTTCCTCACTGTTCTGGAGTCCTGAAGCCCCAAATTAGGGTGTCAGCAAGATTGGTCTCTCCTCAGGCCGCTCTCCTTGACAAATGATGTATTTGTTTATTGATTGATTGATTGATTGATTTTACAATTCAACATTTAACAGCAGGGATACATTTAGTCCACATAAAAAGAATTCAAAGGAAATTCTCTGATCTTTGCAGATGCCTGAAATTCTGATTCAGTGAACCTGGCACAGGTGTAAAATCAAAGATGCTGTACTCCAGGAATCTATACTATTCTGGCCTCAGTTTCCTCAAATACTTAATAGACTTTTTCCCCTTTTATCCTTTGCATTAAAAGACTCTTGTTGCTGGGTGTGGTGCATATGCCTGTTAATCCTAAGACTCAGGAGGCTGAGGCAGGAGGATTACTGTGATTTTGAGGTCAACCTGGGCTACAAAGTGATCAAGGCCAGGCTAAACTACCTAGTGAAATCCTGTCTCAAAAAGACAAAAACTATGATGAATATGATCATTATGTGTATCTGAAATGCACCTGTGAAATCTGGTTGAAGAAAAAAATGGCTTGACGACTTTTTTTCATTAAACTATCTACACTGAGCAAGCGCTGCAGGAGGATGTATTTTATTTAGATTGTGTAATTCTTCTTTTGTAGAAACTTCTGACATTCTATAAGTGATGTTTTCAAGAAACTTGTCCATTTTACCCAGGATCTTTTTTGTATAATGTTGTCCATTATATCCTCTTCTTTTCTTTTTTGTGTATTTTTTAACCCAGAGGATCTTACATTTTATTAGAAGTGTCATGTCTCTCAGTATTGATTTATTAAATTAATGTATCCCACAAAATAAATGCTATTATAAAGTACAGTAATTCCTATCAGATGTAATGAAAAGCGTAGATGCTTGAACCACACCCAATAGAAAACATTCTGATTATTGTCATCCAATCCTTTTGGTAAGAACTGCTTTCAGTGTTACAGACTAACTGGATCTTCTTTCAATTGTACTGCCTGTTGCTTTTGTGTTTCTGCAACCGTAGCTATAAATAGTTGCTTCGAGATATCCTTATCTACGTTCCTGCCAATTAGGACCAACTAATTGGCTCTGTCAGTGTCATCTTTCCAGCCAGTGACAGTTCTTCCAGAATGCAGGGCCATGGACACCATTGATATATGCAGCCCCTTTACCTGCCTCCGGCCTCTTTGCAGTAATTATCCCTGTTTCTTGTGATCTTCTTGATTGCAGATTCTGAATAAACCTACTTACGCCTTCTTCCCTTGCATCTCAACATACTTCCAACGTGACTAATAATATTTTGATCACGGAGAGGCGGTATCACCAGAACAGGTTGAAAAATTTTCTGCAAACATATTTCAGAGACTAATACAAGAGATAGATCAACTGTTGAGCTTCATGCTTCCAGAACATTTTCTAGCCTGTTTATTGACCTAATGCCTGTTTTTTATTTGCTTAAATCCTCTTCTGGAAGCAATTTGTTTTATTAATGGGAAAGATATTTGCCAAAGCAACTTGTCTAACAGTGTCACTAATGATGTCTTCCAATTTTCCTGTGTTACATGTTTTAATTCACATTTTGAATATACCACGCTGTAATACCATCAAGATAATCATTCCTCCCTAATTCAGCATCACCCCAAAACACAAAAACCATACCAGCATCAGCTAACCAAGTGATCTCTACAATATGTAATCAAATTTCCCTTCTGTACCAAATTCTGCAAAACTGACAGGTCATTGTCCTACACTGAGTAGCAGAGGCCACTGTTTGCCGTTTCTAGCCACTCTCCATAGAGCTTACCAGCATACCTCCTTCCCTGAGTTCCTCTAAGACCACTGCTTCCTCTACTCCTTTACTGTGTCTCTCTGTCAAAGCACAGTTCTGTGTTTTCTTCCCACCCAGAAATAGCCCACGATGAATGTGACCAAGATGTTGGTGCCAAGGCCACCCTTTCTTTCTCCCATGGGGATCAACTGGGCACCAGTTCCCTTCCCGAATCACAGTTCCAACAGGCTGTGACATCTGGGCCTACAGCTCCCTCCTCCTTCATCTCCAGAACTGGGACCAACATTTTATTTTCTTCTTAAAGTTTATATAATAGGTAGTAATGGTACTTTCAATACAGACAACTGATAATTGTTATGGATTAAAAACTGGTGGTCAACTTAATGCCAGCAGAATTAAATCACCATGGTGCAAAGTGTAGATGTTTCACCTGAGGAAAGTTGCCAGCATAAATAGAGACATGGAGAAGAAGAGAGGCCTTGAGGCCTTGAGGCATTGTGGGTTTTCCTACATGTTGCTGTTTGAGCTGTTGGTTCTCCTGAGAAGCTCTGGTCCGCATATCGAGCATTGCTTCCTGGCTCTGTTGGGGAAGATGTGTGCCACTTGGTCTCCAGGATGAACTGGTCACACTGGCTTCCTGGCATGTACTCAACTGTGCTTGTCATCGGAGGAGCTTGGGGCCTTCATGTTGCTGAGGATGGCTGTGGTGCTTTTCGGGACAGCCCTGGTCCTTGTTTTGAGCATGACTTCTCGGCTCCAGCATAGAACCCTCAACCTACCAGCACAGCTCCTTCATCCTGCTGGTATAAACTTTCTAGCTTCCACCACTGACCTTTGGGCCTTCCCAGCATGGATCCGTAAAACAGACTGGCCTGAGTCCTGGCTCTAGACCTCCAGTTGGACTCGTGGCAGACATTGTCATGGGCTCTAGGTTTTCATTGGGACCCATGCAGGACATTGCTGTGGGGTTCAGGCCATTGCCTGAATGTTCTAGACCTTTGGTGTTGTGGATAGATTTCCTGCACTTTGTGTTAACTCTAGGTGACCATCATAAAATAATATTATAAATTCCATGTCCTGGTTTTAATTGTTCTCTGCTCAACCCCTGACTACAACACTTGTTCTCTCTTTTCTTTGGTAATTCTTGCTATAGGCTTATCAATTTAAAAAATATTTTCTACTGGGCGTGATGGTGCACACCTGGTATTCCAGCCCTTTGGAGGCTGGGGCAAGAGGATTGCTGCAAGTACAAGGCCAGCCTGGGATACACAGTGAGTTCAGGCTATCCTGAACTACATAGCAAGACCCTGTGTCAAAAACAAAAAGCAAAAAACAAAACAAAATAAAACCCCAAAACCTAAAATTCCACCATATATATATATATATATATATATATATATATATAAACACAAACACACACACACACACACACACACATTCAGAGAACCTATTTCTTTACATTGTTTATGTTTTCTATTGCATTTTTCCTGTTTTGCTAATTTTTGCTGTTTTTATTAGCTCCTTTCTTTTGCATTTGTTCATCTTGATTTTATGTCTCTTTTCTAAATTCTTCTTTTATTCAAAATTCTTTTTTATACTGTGGTTTAACTCTTTTTTTTTTTGGAGACAGGGCCTTGCTATATAGTTCAGGCCAACCTTGAACTCACTTTGTAGCCCAGGCTAGCCTCAAACATGCCTCAGCCTCCTGAATGCTGGGATTACAGATGTGCATCATCATGCCTGGCTCTTTGGTTTAACATTTTATTTCTTTGTTTCTTTGTTTACTTATTTATTGTCTCTTTAATGTGAAAAATTTCTTTTTTTGGTACCAGGTATCAAATTCCTGACCTGTGCTTTCCAGGTGGGCACATATGCCCCTGAGCTAAATCCCCAGCCCAAAGTGAGAAATTTTTAAACATGTATTTTTAAATTAATTTTCTTGGTAAATTTTAGAAATACATAGTGATCATATTTATCATGAGAAATTTGTATCTATATAAAATATATCTTGATTTTTCTTTCTCCATTCCCCCACCCTCCTTTCAACCCCTTTCCCTTCTCATTTATAAATGTTTTATTTCCATTTTTCCTTCTATTCTCAGTTTTTTCCCCTTCACTTTCCCCTCCTTCTCCAAAATTCCCCTTCCCATTTGAACATTTTCTTCCCATTTCATGCAAGGATGCAGGTATGGTTCAAATTAATAAATGTAACATATGATATCCACAGAATTAAGGCCAAAAACCACATAATCATCTACACAGATTCAAAAACAAAAGGATTTGAGAAAGTCAAACACCCATCCATGATAAAAAAAAACTTTGCTGAAAATTGGAATAGATGGCCATTATCCCAATCTGATAAAAGCCATATATGACTAACCAACAGCCAACATAATACTAAAACTGAAAGCCTTTACCCTAAAATCAGAAACAAGACAAGGATGGCCACCATCACCACTCCTATTCAATATAGGTCTGGAAACACTAGCCAAAGCAATTAGACAAGGGAAAGAAATAAAAGGATTAAGGATAGAGAAGGAAGAAGTTAAAGTATTACTATTTATTGATGACATGCTACTCTGCATAGAAGATACCCAAATCTCCACCAAAGACTTATAAATTTAGTAACCAAATTCAATAGCATAGCTGGATACAAAGTCAATGCTCAAAAATCAATATCATTTCTCTACAAGAATAAAACTCACTGAGAGAGAAATTAGGAAAATAATGTCTTTCACAATGACATTGAAAAAAATGAGATACCTAAGAATCAATCTGATGAAGGAAGTAAAAGACCTCTACCATGAAAACTACAATATTCTGAAAAGGGAGATTGAAGAGGATATAAGGAAACAGAAAGATATTTCTTGTTCTTGGATAGGAAGAATGAATATATTGAAAATGACTGTATTTCCTGAAATAATTAAAAGCATCATACCACTGTTATACAGAGAATGCAATTTCTCTTTTTTTTTTTTTTGGTACCAGGGATAGAACTCATGACCTTGCTTTTGCCAGGCAGGCACTTAAGCCACTGAGCTAAATCCCCAGCCCAGACAATGCAATCCCAAGCAAAATACCACTACCACACATCACAGAATTAGAGAAAATAATTCTAAAACTCATTTGGACCCAGAAGAGACCTAGAAAAGCAAAGGCAATCCTGGGCAACAAAGGCAAGGCAGGAGGTATCACAATACCTAACTGGAAGTCATACTTGAAGCTATTGTGATGAAAAACAGCATGGAACTGGCAAGAAAACAGACCTGAGGATTAATATAATGGATTAGAAGATGCAGACACAACTACTAACACACTCAGATACCTTGCTATTGCAAAGCAGTCAAAAACCATCATTAGAAGAAAGCCTTTTTCGTAAAAGGTGCTGGAAATACTGGCTTTTCACGTGCTAAAAATGAAAATTAAACCCAATCTTTCAAAATGCAGTAAAAAAAAATCAAAATGGATCAAATATATAAATATTAAAACAGAAACACTAAATCTGCTAGAAGACAAAATAGGTAGCTCTATTGAAGATATTTGTGTAGGCAAATACTTTATTAACAAAACCCCGATCACACAGGAGCTTTTCACAAAGATTCAACAATTGTGATCTCACTTTTTAAACTGGGAATTGAACTCAGGACCTTGTCCTTGCCATGCAGGTGCTGTGTCACTATGCTATATCCCTGGCCTGGGGAGTTTATCTTATTTAAAACATTTGCACAGCAAGAGAAACCACCAAGAGAGTGAAGAGAAAACCCACAGTGTCAGAAAAATTTTTTTCAGACGCTCCTCTGATATCTAGAATATATAAAGAACACAAAATTATATCTTACAAGTTTAAAGACCCAGTCCAAAAATGGACATCTGAAATGAACAGATACTTCTCAGATGAGGAGCTATAAATGGCAAATAAATATATGAAAAAATGTTGAACATCATCATTCATTTGAGAGATGCAAATTAAAACAATGCTGAGATTCCATCTCACTCCAGAAAGAATGACTGTCATCAAGACATCAATCAATAAGAAATGCTGAAGGGGCTCTGTGAGAATTGGAACACTTTTCCACTGTTAGCGGGAATATAGATTGGTGCAAGCATTGTGGATATCAGTGTGGAGATTCCTTAAAACACTAAAACTAGAGGTTCCATTTGATACAGCTATTATTGATATCTTCCTGAAGAATTAAAAGCATTATACCACAGTGGTATATGTGTACCCGTTTATAATGGTATAGTTTATAATAGCTAAATTTATAAAATAGTTCAAACACCATCAACCAATGAATGGATTAAGGAGTTTTTTTTAATGCAATGGAGTAATTTTCAACCATAAAGAAATTTAAGCTTGAGACATTTCTAAGTAAATGGATGCACCTTGAGAACTTCGTGTTAAGTGAAATAAATTGGACACATGTATAAATATCATATGGTTTCTCAGGTCTGAGATACTAAAAGTGTAACTAAGAATCAAAATGTATAATAGATATTGAGGTAGGAAGAAAATATTCAAATGAATAGGGAAAAGGGGGACAAGGAAAGAAAGGACAAGAAATAAAAGAATAGAGGGAAAAAGTGAAACAAAGATTTTGTAAATAAAGAGGGGAAAAAGGACTGAAGGAAGGGAAGAGGAATGTGAAAAAAGAAGCGAGATACATCATGGAGAGGTACAATTTCCCTGTGATGAATGTTATTGTTATGTATATCTAAAATGTAGCAATAAAATAAAAAGAAACAAAAAAGGTAAAATCACAATGGACACTGCCAAAATCTGGAAGATTATTAGCAACTACTTTGAGAACCTGTACTTTAATACATTGAAAAATTCAGAATAATCAGATAGACTGTTGAATCCATGTGAATTACTGAAATGGAATAAAGAAGATAGAAAAAATGTGAGCAATCCCATAACAGACAATAAAATTGAAGCAGTAATAAAAAACTGCAAACTATGAAAAGTCCAGTTCTGATGAATTCACTGCTATATTTTATAAGAACTTCAGGGAAGATCCAGTGTCAATACTCTTCAAACTCCTTAACAAAGTTTCTGTCTTTTCTTTTTCTTTTCAGTGTGGCTATTCTTTACAATTTTTTTTTAAGATTAGAATTTACTGATGTATTTTTATCTTTTTAATTTTCCCTATTTTATTTTTTATTTTAAAGAAAAAACAGAAAAATCAATAAGCAAACAATTAAAAAACAACACAAGCAATATGATGACAAGCACAATAAAAAAACAATGGCAATACAGCATTTCAAAACAAGATGATAGGAATTTAACAATAGTTGTTATATTGCTGATATTATCTTCAAAGTAATTGCTCAGACTACCAGCCACAGGCATGCAAGTTTGATTAAACAAAATGTCCCTTTGAGCAATTTCTTTCCTTTTTACTATATGTATTGTAACTTTTGGGTCTTATTTACTCTTTCAGTTTTTTACACTAGAGTGACAATGCAGTGTTTAAAAATGCAAGTCTGATTTATTTTGCTTATAATTATGGTTTCTACTTGCATCCACCTAACTATAAAAGTCTCAACTTTATCATTCTTTATGGCTGAATAGTACTCCATTATATAAAAATACCAAATCTTTTACATATATTCCTCAGTTGATGGGCAATTGGGTTGTTTCCATGATTTAGCTATTACTAATTATGCTTCTATAAACATGGGTGCACACATATCGCTGTGATATGATTTTTTTTTACATTTTCAAGTATTAACATTTAATAGAAACTATATATAGTAAATTCTTATTGTATTTTACACAAGATTGCCCACGCAGAAATTTATATAGATTAGAAGATACATGGTTAAGGAGGGCCTAGTCTTCTGGGATATTTCTCAGAGGATAAAAGTCAAGAGTTCAGTTAAGGAGCAGGGTTCAGACTGCCAGATTAAGTTGATGTGATAATGAAAGGATGAAATGCAGGCTTTTGGGTAGATCACCAGACATTGGGACAATCAATATTTCAAAGGCACCATTCTTAAACACAGCCCCACCTAGTCATCTATGTGGATTTTTTCCCCCCTGACTTAGGAAATGCCACTCCAAAGATGTCTTTCCCATTAGGCAAAGTGTCAAACATTCACTAAATCCCAGAGATAGAGATTACCTCTCTTCCTTGCCCAAGATGGAAAGAAACCCACACCTTTTGGACACTATTGACCCATTCTCCCCAAATTTAGCTGAAGGAAAACAAACTGTCAACTGAAGTGCATTCTCATTTCCCAATCTGAGAAAGGATGTTTTCAGTTCTTCTGGGAAAATATACAGAAAGGGAATAGCTGGGTCAAATGGAACCTCTAATCATATTTTTTTGAGGAATCTCTATACAGATTTCCACAGTGGGTGTACCAGTGTACACTCCCACCAACAGTGGAGAAGCATTTGTTTTTCGCCACAGCTCAGCCAGCATTAATTATTTGTTAATTTTTTGATGTTAGCCATTCTTTCTGGAATGAGATGGAATCTCAGTGCAGTTTTAATTTGCATCTCTCAAATGACAAATGGTGTTGAATATTTTTTCATGCTTTTATTTGACATTTGCATTTCTTCATCTGAGAAGTGTGTATTTATCTCAAATGCCCATTTTTGGATTAGGTCTTTAAATTTGAGGGGCCTGGGGTTTTTTTTTTTAATTCTTCACACATTCTAGATAAAAGTTCTTTGAGAGACAGTTGCCAAACTCTTTTCCCAATCTGTGGATCTTCTTTTAACTTTGTTGGTGAATTCTCTCAGTGTGCAAAAACTTTTTAATGAGATAAGATCCCAGTTGTTGATTCTTTGAAGTACTTCCCGTGCAGTTTGTTTTTTGTTCATGAACCTTTGGCCTACTCCTATGTCCTCAAGATTTCTACCTGTTTTGTCTGTAGGTTTAGTGTTTCTGTCTTAATACTTAGATCTTTGATCCATTTTGACTTTAGTTTAGTGCATGATGACAGACATGGGCCTGCTTTTAGTTTTTAGCATGTGCAGAGCCAGTTTTTCCAGCACCATTTATTAAAGAGACTATCCTTCTTACAGTGAACATGTTTGGCCCCCTTGTCAAAGATAAGGTAGGTGGCTGAGTGTCTTTGTATTGTCTCTATCTTCTGTTGTGCTGCACTGATCCTCAGGGTTTTCTTTTTTTTTTTTTTTGGCCAGTACCATTCTGATTTTATTATAGCAGCTTTTAGATATACAGAATGATCACAATCATCCTAATGAATTTATGCCTGCCTATGATATAACTTGTGTTCTATCCCCATTCTCCCACTCTCTCTTAAACCCTTCCTCCTCTCCCCATTTAAAAAGCTTTATTTCCATGTTTTCCTTCTTTTCTCATTTATTTCACTTTTCTTTCGCCTCCTTTCTCCCTTGTTCCCCTCCTTCTTTGAACATTTTCCTCCTATTTGACAATACCTATTATACATTTTGGGCCTTATTTACACTTTTGGTTTCTCACACCGTGAAAAACAATGGGGTATTCACACGTGTGTCCAAGTCATTTCACTTAAGAGTTGTACTCAAGGTGCATCCATTTTCCCAGAAATGTCTCAAGCATATCATTCTTTATGGCAGGTTATTACTCCATTGCATGAAAACTCACATCTTTATCCATTTACCAGTTGATGGGCACTTGGGTTGTCTCCAAGATTGGCTATTACAAACTGTGCTGCTATTAAACATAGGTGGAACAAAATTAAAAGAGAAGAAGTATTTCCAAAATGATTCCTGGAATCTTGCATTAGCCTAATTCCCAAACCAGAAACAGATCCAACCAAAATAGCAAACTATAGACTAGTCTTTTAAATGAACATAGATGCAAATACCCTCAGCAAAATACAATGGCACCTTGGCTCACAAACTTAATTGGTTCAATGATTCTAGAAAAGATGCCTATTTGTGTTAGTGTGGGAAAGACAGCTGTGGTTATATTTGTTGCCCAATATTGAATTTGCAAACAAAAAAAATAATATGTTGGAATTAACCTTATCAAGGAAGTGGAAAACCTCTATAATGGAAACTATAGTACTCTGAAAAATGAGACTGAAGAAGACATCTGAAAATGGAAAAATATCCCTTGTTCCAGGATAGGTAGAACTAATTTTGTCAAAACAGTCATACTGTCAAAACCGATATACAAATTTAATGCAATTGAAATAAAAATAATGATAGAATTCCTGACAGAAATGGATAAAACAACACTAAAATTCATATGGAATTAGAAGAGACCCAGGATAATAAAAGCAATCATGGGATATAAGAGCAAAGCAAAAATCACAATCCCAGACTTCAAGTTATACTCTACGAAGCTACAGTGACAAAAAAGGCATCATGTTGGCACCAAACAGACATATAAATCAACGGAAGAAAATAGAGGATGCAGGACCAATTCTAGGTTCATTCAGATATCTGATCTTTGCAAAGGGTCTAAAGACATATTCTGGAGAAAAACTAGCCTCTAAGACATAGCGTCAGGAAAAATGGCTATTCACATATAGAAGTTTAAATCTAGACCCATATCTCTCCTCATGATTCTAGGCTAAAATAAAAATGGATTAAAGACATAAATGTTAAAATAGAAACACAATATGCTAGAAGTTAAAGTAGTTTAAGCTCTTGAAGAAATAGGCATAAGCATGGGCTTTCTGAAGAGAACCCCCATTGCACAAAAAGAGCATCAAGCATTAACAAATGGGATGATATCAAGGCAAAACGTTTCTGTGTTATTGCTTCCCTAGTTTTCTGTTCTGTTTTTTTTTCTCTTTAAATAAAAAAAAAGAAAAAGGGCTGGCAGAAAGACTTCTCCCTCATAGCATTGCTCAGAAATAATTAAATTAAATCACTTGTTCTTTTCGTGTGATTATGGAGGCCATTGAAATAAAAGGGTAATCTTTCATTCTGTTAGTAATATAAAACATAATGCTTACCATAGTAAACTTCTGGGACAATAGGTTATGGTCCACTGCAAAATAACCTTGCATGAATTACATTGCATTTGAATTGATTTCATCCACATTTTTCAACTCTCTACTCATATTCTGCTTTCTTCACTTTTAAAAAAAAGTTAATGCAGATAGATGTATGAGATGGAAGGCACAAAATGTTATATGTCTGAATATTTCCAGATAGGAGCACTGGTTTCATTTGGATGTGGCTGGGTGCCCAAGCTGTCTACGCAGTCCCAGACCTAGCAAAGATTTTAGAAGGTCAACCAACCTTTAGAGCAGAAGCAATGGCTATTTTTGTACCACAAATGCCTTGGTTTCATGTTTATTTGTAAAATTCTGGCAGCTATTTTGAGATGTTTCTGAGTTGCAATAAGAAACATTATGTCCATGAATTTGAAAAAAAGAGAGAAAAATTAAAAATAAAAATGATTTTAAAAAGTTTCTGCACAGCAAAGGAAACAACCATCAGAGTGAAAAGTTAATCTATAGAATGGGAAAATTTCTGTCAGCTATTCCTTGAACAGAAGACTAATATTTAGAATACATAAAGAACTAAAAAATCAGAACTTCCAAAATAAAAGATCTAATAAAAGTGGGCCACTGAGATAAATTGACACTTCTCAGAAGAATTACAAATTGCCCATAAATATATAAAGACATTTCAACATATTTGGACATTAGAGAAATGCAAACTAAAACAAAACTGAAATTCCATTTTACATCCAGTAAGAGTGGTTATCATCAAGCAATCAAATAGTAAAAAAATACTGGCAAGTTTGCAGAAAAAAGAACCCTTCTCCATTATTGGTAGGGATATAAACTATTACTACCGTTATAGAAATCAGTATGAAGATTTCTCAGAAAAAAAAACTTAGAAATTTCCTTTGACTCAGGTAGCTTCTCATAAGAGTTAAGGACATCATATTACTGTGATAAGCACATACCCATGTTTACAGCAGCACAACTCCTCATAGCTAAATCTTGGAAGTAGTCTCTATGTCCATCAACAATGAATGGATCAAGAAAATAGGGTATTTGGAGTACATAATATATTACTACTAGTCTGACATAAAGAAGGATAAACTTGAGTCACTTGTGGGAAAATGGATGCACCTCAAGACCACAATGTTAACTGAAATAAATCAGATGCACAAGCATAAATATCACATGGTTTCTCTTTTATGAGAAACTTAAAGCATGAGTAATTAAATAGCAAAATAAATGATAGCTGATAGCAAATTGGGAGATAGATCTTTTGCAAAAGGGAGGGGGGATGGAGAGATGAAGGGACGAGGCTGGAATATGAGAGAAAGAAGATAAAACCATTAAGATGTGTTATATCCATGTACCAGCTCCCCATGATGAATATAATCATTAGGTATTGCAAACACATATCAATAAAAATTAAAATTAAAAGAACTAAAAGGTAAAACTCCTGTTATTGTAAAGAAGAAATCATCTTTGTTCTGATACAGTGTCAGTCCTGATTTTTATTTTAAAATGATATATAAATAGATAAATAACTAGATTATCTCATCAAATGCTAAGTTCATCAAAATTCTAACCTGGCTATTTTAACAGTTTTGTCATTCACAATTCTGATTGTCCTCAAGAGCATTTACAGTCAGATTCATGGAGAAGATTCTATCAAATACTGCTAACAAATTACCTCTTGTTTTGATCATCTTCACCACCATGAAGAGGAAGGAACTGGTGTGCCTGAGGTGTGGATTTATTAATGAAAGGTCATCATCTGGAAAAATAACTGTAAACTTGGGATTTAAAACAGAATGCACTTTGCCAATGCCCCCCTAGTAGCACCAGCAAAGCTTGTAATCTTGTACCTATTTTGTGTTGGCATCACTGGGAGCCGTGAAGATCGTGTGCCAGAGCACGTCGTTGCAGTGCTTGTCGGGGACACAGTGTGGAGGCTGTACAGTGACAGGGAAGATACTGGAAATGCCACGAGGATCATGCAGGTTGTGGACATCACCTCCTCACAATGGCCATGAAGAACACAGTTGTCCAAGCTCCAAGCCATGGGCAAGGGAATGGTAACGTTTACCTACTATATCCTCCTGGGCTTCTCCACCTGAAAGTCCAATCTGATGTCCTGAAATGGTCAAGTATAGATGGATGCCATCATGGGAGAAGCCTCTGAACGGTTTGAGGGGATCTAGGGTGAGGGTGATTGCAGTTGAGATGTTAGCCCAGCCAGAGTCCTCTAGGGCCTGGGGGGATTTGGATGGGCACTTTGGCCTCCCTACTGGTCACTGCTCTCTGAAGTTGTGTTGTTGTTTGAAAGATGTGTACTGTTTCATTTTCTGCTTCGCACAAGTCCAAGTCATTAAACTGCAACAGAAAAGTATTTCAATCCTCTAACAGTCTGGTGACTGAATCTCCTTGATCTTGAAGACATAGCCAAGGTCAGCAAAGCTATAGCCATGGCACTGACGTTGATCCTAAAGGTCCCTAGAGGCGGTTGGCTGCTGATGGACAGCTTCAGATTCTCCAGGGAATTGATGCTGAACGTTATTTTGATGAGCACCAACCTGCCCTGCAGGCAGCTGCTCCCCGGGAGGTCTTCGCAGACCTCCAGGTGCTCTGAGCTCACTCACAGCAG